>VWZP01010543.1:83303-186556 GCA_013396995.1 Dicaeum eximium
CTGGGGATGGACAGAGGGAGAGCAGCCCTGTGAGAAGGACTTGGGGGTGCTGTGGGTGAGAGGCTGGACATGACCCAGCCACGGGCACTGCCAGCCCAGAGAGCCAAACGTGTCCTGGGCTGCATCCAGAGCAGCGTGGGCAGCAGGGGAGGGAGGGGATTCTGCCCCTCTGCTCTGCTCTGCTCTGCTGAGACCCCACCTGGAACCCTGCATCCAGCTCTGGGCTCCCAGCACAGGAAGGACATGGACCTGCTGGAGTGAGGCCAGAGGAGGGACACTAAGATTATTAGAGGGAGGGAGCATCTCTCCCATAAGGAAAAGCAGAGACAATTAGCATTGTCCACCCTGGAGAAGAGAAGGCACCTAATTGTAGCCTTGCAGTACAGAGGGGAGCTTACAAGAGAGCTGGAGAGGGAGTTCTTGAAGTCCCTCTCTATGGACTTTAAGAATAAATAAAAGTGTATATTGGCAGAAGGAGGAAATGGCTTCCAACTGAAAGAGGGTAGGTTTAGATTGTATATTATGAAAAAATTATATTGTATGAGGGTAATGAGGCACTGGAAAAAGTCACCCAAAGATGCTGGGGATGCCCCAGCCCTGGATGTGTTCATGATCAGGCTGGATGGGACTTTGAGCAAATTCATCTAATGAAAGGTGTCCCTGCACAGCAGAAGATTTGGGTGATCTTAAGGCTCCTTCCAACCCAAACCAACCCTTTGANTCTGCTCTGCTGAGACCCCACCTGGAACCCTGCATCCAGCTCTGGGCTCCCAGCACAGGAAGGACATGGACCTGCTGGAGTGAGGCCAGAGGAGGGACACTAAGATTATTAGAGGGAGGGAGCATCTCTCCCATAAGGAAAAGCAGAGACAATTAGCATTGTCCACCCTGGAGAAGAGAAGGCACCTAATTGTAGCCTTGCAGTACAGAGGGGAGCTTACAAGAGAGCTGGAGAGGGAGTTCTTGAAGTCCCTCTCTATGGACTTTAAGAATAAATAAAAGTGTATATTGGCAGAAGGAGGAAATGGCTTCCAACTGAAAGAGGGTAGGTTTAGATTGTATATTATGAAAAAATTATATTGTATGAGGGTAATGAGGCACTGGAAAAAGTCACCCAAAGATGCTGGGGATGCCCCAGCCCTGGATGTGTTCATGATCAGGCTGGATGGGACTTTGAGCAAATTCATCTAATGAAAGGTGTCCCTGCACAGCAGAAGATTTGGGTGATCTTAAGGCTCCTTCCAACCCAAACCAACCCTTTGATTCCATGATATGATTCATTTCTCCTGTCTGTTCAGGTCCCTGTAGATGGCAGAGTAATGACTGTTCCCTCAGCTTGATGTCATGTGTGAACTTGACATCCCTTGACAATACTGCTCTCTGTCACCTTCTCATGATCTTGATAAACATGCTCAGTGTCCAGGCCCCAGGAGAGACTCCTATCATACTCCTCCCATTGTGGGCCTCCAGACAGAGTTCAAGTATGACCCATTAAACTGCTGAGCTCAACCATCCAACCAGTTTTTTACCCATCTAGTTGTCCACCTATGCGGAACTATAACGTTCCCCTTTGGATACAAGAATATCATGGGAGACCAAGTCATAAACCTTGCTGAAGTCAAGGTTACACTAGTGTCCTCTCTTACACAGATCTACACATTTGTCATGGAAAGCAATCAGGTGGGTTGGGCACCACTGACTATTGTCAAATAAAATATTGGCTGTTCCTCTCTGTCTTCTTCCCCAGGAGCCCAGAAATGTGTTCCAAGAGGGCCTGTGCTACGATTTTTAAGAAGACTGAGGCAAGGCTGAGTTTGGGGAAGATAGGACCTATCATTTGTGTTGGCTGATACATTGTCTTCAGCAGGCACACACCTTCAAACAAAGGGGTTTCACATTGCTTCCCTCTTCCCTATCTTCCTGACTACCTGGGGCTTCATACAGCTCTGTAGTATCTGAGATACATTTCCTAAATCATGTTTGTAGAAGCAATTAGAAGTATTTCAAAGCTTATGTATGCAAGTAGTCACTCTTTCTCCCACCACAAAAAGTCATATTATGCTTTCTTTAGTCTCTGAATTATTTCTACTTTTTCTCCTTGAGAAGGTCAAATCCCGATCATAACTACTTTCCTATTCACAACACGGAAAGGAGACACAAAGTAAGAGTAGTAGAAACAAGAAGATACTAAGAAATTCTATAACTTTACTGTTGGTCTACAGGAGGAGTATTTATTACACAAGAGGTTTATTACACCAGCTTATTACACCCTGCACAAAAATACAGATAAATCAGAGTCGGGAACAAAAATTTTAACTACTCTTTGTTGTCTCTCATTACTTAATGGAGGTACCTGGATGTTGTTTTGAATAGCTCAGTGGAGATTCTTAATACAAAGCTGAGATCAAGGACCCAGTCAGGCAAGTTGAGATGCAGACAGTATACATCTATATACACAAAATACAATGTGATAGCCTCCTTTCTTGTCCCAGCCTACTCCATCCATAATAGTTTACCCAATATAATAAGGCAAAGAAGCAGAGGCATTCCAGAGACTAGCAACAAAGGAACATCCAGGTGTGTAAACATTTTCCAAACTAGCAACAAGAAGGTTAAGTGAACAAAGGACAAAAAAGCCCTGTGTTATGGAGGTGAGAGACTTGGCAGAACCCCTTATATTTTCTCATGAAGTCAGAGCTGTTGAGTGTAGAAGACAAAACCTATGGCAAATAATTTTCTTCTACCAATCCATCACCTGCCAATCCATCTTCTGCAAATCTTCTTGAAGCGGAGCTTTGTGTGCTCTAAAATGGTATGACGACAGGTTAGCAAAACCTTCCAGATTAATGTCATGGCAAGAAACTGGAGGTCTTACCTCTGAGTCCAGAGAAGGGCAACGAAGAGGGCGAAGGGGCTACAGCCCAAGTCTTCCCAGGAGCGGCCGAGGGAGCTGTGGCTGTTCAGCCGGGGAAAGGGAGGCTCAGGGGTGACATTACCAGTCTCCACAACTCCCTGAGAGGATCTTGCAGCCAGCTGGGGATCGGCCTCTTCTCCGCGGCAGCCAGAGGCAGCAGAGAGAACCTGCTCACCAGCTGCGCCAGGAGAGGTTTAGGAGGGACGCTAGGAGGAGTTTCCTCACGGAACGCGCGGTGAGACGCCGGGCCGGCCCGCCCGGGGAGGCGGCGGGGCCGGCGCCGCCCGCGGTGCTGGAGGCCAGGCCGGGCGCGGCGCTGAGGGCGCGGCCGGCAGGGGGCAGCGCGNACCAAGCCCACCTTCTGCCACTACTGCACCGACTTCATCTGGGGGCTCGCCGGCTACCAGTGCGAGGGTAAGGGGCTGCCGGGGCGGCGGCGGGACCTGCCGGGGACGCGTCCGGGGCGAGGTCGGAGGGGAGGAAAAATTGCCTAAACCCAGTGCTGATAAAAACTCTATCAATAATTAGAGTCAACAAACTATAGTACTAAAATCTAATTTTAAAATCTTATGCAAAACCACAATACTAAAACACAATGCTGAAATACAGTAATAAAAATTGTGCATTCCATCACAAAAAGAAGTACCTAATGGCAGTAATCAAAATTCTGGTAATAGTAATATTCTAATAATAACAGCTGTAAATTGCAAAAATCAAGTGTGAAAACTACAGGGGTGCCGAAATCTGCTCCTATTGAAAATTATAGGAATAAATTCTAATAATTATAATTCCTAACAAAAAAACCCCAACAAAACAAAAAAACAAAAATAAAATCAGAGATGTGTTACTGCTCGCTCCTGTGTTGTGACACTGGTGTGTGCTGTGATCCAGCAGTGCCCTGGCCCATCCTGGGGTAGACACACTGTGAGCTGCCGGGCACTGCAGCAGCCCCAGTGGATCCAGCTCAGGGGCACCCTTACCTGCTGAAATGCCTGATCCCGTGGAGAATCTGAGACCTGTGTGGAGTTTGAACCTTTTAAACCTTGGCCCACACCAGGAAGGGGAGAAGGAATTGCTAGGTGTCCTTGCTGGCCCACGCAGCAGCCGAGGTTCTTGGAACGGTTAAAAATTATAACTTGTTCTGATGCAGCAGAATCCAGTGGTGCCATAGCAATGAGAGTGGATCTCTGTGTCCCTCTTTAAAGGAAAACAAACACACCACTACCAACAACAAAAAACCCAAACAAAACAGCACAAAACATGATGTCTTCATGAGCATATGCAGTCCAGCTGGCTTGGGTTGCAGCTCCCAGGCCAGGTCCAAAGAGTCAGGTTGTACAAGAGCCTCATTGTTTGGGTGGGTGTCAAACAAGGCTGTAGGTGTAGAACAAGTACTCTGCAGTTCTTGAAATAGCTCCTGCCTTTTGTCATTGCCAGGGGTAAAGAGAGTGCTGGATTAAGTTAGGTGGAAGTCATGTTCCTGTGTGGTGCAGAGCAAGTCTTGAAAGGACAGTTTTATATCTGCTTAAAAGTTTTCTGAGAGAAGTGTTGTTCTGTTTGTATAGCATAAGGTCACTGCTTATCCTAATAAGCAAAAAAGCCCCAAGCTCACTTGATAATATCTTTCATTGTGAAAATGCACAAATCCAGTCTTCTACGGTCTCCTCTATTTTTGACTTAAAAAATGGCAAAGTTTTGGAGTCATAAAATTGGGCATTCAGGTGCCAGTTTGTCCATTAAAGATCGGAATAGTTTTGGTAATGCTAACAGGTAATGCCAGCAAAATGCGAAAGGAGCAGAATGTCTCGCTTTTTTTTTTTTCCACTTACATATAACATACTTAAAGGTAGTGTATTGCTGCAGGTTGCATCCTAGTTTTCCACTGCAGTTGGTCTGAAACTGTTCTTCCTCTTTGGCTTTTCCAGCAGAATTCTGGATAAGCATCCTTAGCACCACTGTCTAATACTGATGAGGCACTTGCAAGCTGCATGGTTAAAATCTCTTTTAAAACTACATCTGAAAACTCCACCCCAAAAAAGTGATCTCCATGAGGGGTAATATAAGAGAGGGGAAACATTCTCAGTTTTCATTAGCTCTAACATTTTCTGCTCAGTGTAGGAAAACCCTGTAATGGCACCTGCCACATCAATGTCTCTACTGAGTGAAGAATAATAATTGTGGGGTTGATTTTTTGGCTTTTTTTTTTTTTGCTTGCTTGTTTGTGTTTGTTTTTTGTCCTTTCATCTGTTTTCAACCAGCTGTGTTTAGAGTCATGTTTGTCTTTCCAACAGCTTGCTGCCAAACAACAAATCTCAAAACCACCTGATGGGTCATTTGCTCATGTGTCTGCTGTTGTCAAGTTCCAAGTTATTTAATAAATGCTAATATGATTTCTTAAACAGTATTTCAAGTAAATTCCATTTAATAGTTACCTCCTTGACACATTTACCTTAACTAATGGAGTTTGATCATTGCACTTCAGAAAGCAATAAAAGGAATGCCAGGGTGTTAAAACAAAAAAGTAACCCACCCAGCTATTAGGGAAGGAAACGTTTGCTGTAGACTTGAAAAACATGGTAGATAATTGCTACCTCCTTTTTTTTCTCTGCAGAGAGCCTAGGTTTGCAGGTGTAATTGCAGCTGTCTTTGGACTCTGCTTAATAAACCACATACAGGCTTCAACATGAAGCCATTGAGGGGCCTTTTTCTAAGTGGATTTGTAGTGGTTGTTCTTCCAGATCTGTAGGTTAAGATGTTCAGCCTCCTGATGCTGTTTGTGTTGACATTTCTCTGAAGCTGGTTATTACCAAAACAGAAAGCTTCCAATCTTTGAAGGGAACCAAGCATGCTCATGGTGTGACCCCTCCAGTCATTGAAAGGAAAGAAAAAAAGAGAAACAAACAAAAAATACCAACCTCTTATCTGTCATTATTTTGAGTAGTTGTATGGCCTAAATGACCTGGATTTGTGTTTTAATTGTGATTGAACTTTAGAGCCTTGGAGAATGGCATCTTCTATGTGTGAATGATCAAGTTTGTGGAGTTTTTCTGCAGACTTATCAACTACTCAGTAGACTGGCACATGCCCATGTGGCTTACATAGCTGTGTAGCAGAAGTACAAGAAAATAGAATGAATTCTCAAAACATTTCTCATAGTGGAGGCCACGATGGTCCTTAGGTTTTCTCTGTGAATTCCAAAAAGTGCTTGGAAGAGATGCTCTGATGCTCTCCATAAAAGGCACAAAATGTCCTACATCTAATCTGATTGTCTAAAAGTAAGATCCTTTTCCCTCTCCAATTTGGGGCCAGACCACTGTCACCAGCACTTTTTATGGCATTGAAGGTACTCCAGGAGAGAATAGCAGCTCTCTTGCTTAGATTGGCAAGATATTTTTACAAGTGAATTCTACAGGGAATGCAGTACTCTTCCTATGTGGAATAGGTGTCCAGTTGAAGATGTCACTGTATTAAGCTTCTGTGCACCAAGCTTCCAAGCCTGGCTGACTGTGTAATATCAGTCAACCAGACCTGCATCTGTGGTTTATTCATGTCTTCCCCACCCTGGCAAATGTTTTCTGTAAACCTTTTGTAAGGAGCTGTTTTTCTTACCACTTTGCTATTTGTAGCCGTGACTTCCTTTGATAAGTGTCTGTGTTTCTGTGACAGAGTAAGTGAAGCTTGAGTTGTAGCATGAAAAACTGCTCTCTTATATTGCTCTTGCTTTCCTAAGCATGGTCATTTCAGGTTTGAGTGAGTTTAAATTTCCTCAGGCTTGGCGAAAAAGAGGCAGTGTAAATGGCTGAGGTTTTGTGCATGTGTGTATGCATCTTAAAAATGAAAAATACTAGATACATGAAGTCCATATAAGAAGTGTAAAGAGAGCTCTTACTGGTAGTTCATGGAAGGATCCATTTCATACACTAAAAGGTAGCTAGCAGATATTTTATACTGGAGTTTGGGATTAGTTTTAGCCACCAATAAATACATTTCTTTTCACAGTGCTTTTATTTTACATAAAACACTTCAAGAAAAAAAAGTTTGAAGAATTGTTGATCTGTACATTTTGCGGGCTAGAAATATTTCCAGTTCTATGAAACTTTCTATTGTAAAGTCAGTTTGCTTTATTTTAGCCAAGGATAAAATGTAGGGGGTTTAAGTAATAAGCAAGTTTGATTGCAAATCTACAATTGTTTAGCCATTTTAGGTTTTTTATATCTATTTCTATATATGTATTTCAATAGAATATTTATGGGAAGCTGCAGTTATAGAGTTCTTGATATGTATTTGAGCAGATAGGGCACCTGTCTTCATATGAAGGCTGTAAGTCAAATAATATTTTGTGAAACAACCTTTGTTTTCTGTTTTTGTTTTTGGGGGAGGAGTTGAGGGAGTTCTGGGCGGAGGGGGGTGTTTAAATTAATTTTTTTTTAGGCTTCTATGTAGACCCTCCAAACTTATTCCAAGATGTATAAAGCTTTGTTTCTCTTAATCTGATTTAGATTTTGGCTGACAACACCACAGCTTTTCCAAAATAAAATGTAAATGATGGATCTGAGTTATATGTATGCCATAAATTTCAGATTTGGCAAGATAGCCAGAAAGCTGCTGTGATTTATACAGGCATGTTCCAGATAAGGACAAGCCGTGTTGTTCCTTGTTGATTTAGGAGAGCCTGGAGATGTTCGGACAGCAGATGCATATTTTGGACAATTTTTGTAGGCAGTCTATTAAATTTAAAGGCTGTTCAAAGAAAATAGACTCAGATAGGGAAGGTGTGTTAAATCTGGGAGTTTGTTGAGATACGGAGTAGGAGCAGGGAATGAGGGGACAAGGGGCGATCTCCTTCGACTCTCACCCTTTCTAGTTCTGTTGTTGAGACAGACATGTAAAGCCTCCTTGCCCCTACAGTTTTCATTCAGATCTGTTTTGAAGGAAGTGGGTAGTATATGAGATTCCTCCAAGAGTCTTAATGCTCGCAGTTCAAAATGAAAAACATATTCTGCCTTCCTGTGATGAGCTTCACTTGCTTTTGGTCCATTACCACAACACAATTTTGCTTCTATCCTCCAATCAGTTTGCATTTTCAAGACTTTGCTGCCTTTATCCTTCAGTGGTTTTCTTGCCAGTGGTGGGGCCTTTCTGTGCAACAAGAAGATGTTTGGTGCTGAGATATTTGAGTGAATGTGACTTTGCTGCATTTAAAACTTAGATGGAGCAAACAAAGACTGTCAAAAAAGGAAAAAAAAAAACCACAGACATGCCAAAAAAAATCCACAAAATAAAACCTTACACAGAAGCTTGGCTCAGTTCAGTGATATACATGTTGATAAAAACATTTGGAGCATTGACTGACACATTGAAAAATGCAATTTACTGGTCTGTATTTGAAGGATAATCCATTTTCTATTGAAGAGAATTCATGCTTTCATGCTTTTCTTTTTCCTGCCTCCTCCTGACAGTGCCTCAGAGGAAAATATCACTGTCACCGTCAGTGATGCAGAGAAAAGGACAGGGTGCTTTGTGAGAATGCACACAGCTTTTGTAGCTGGAAGCTATAGTTTGTGTTGAGAGCATTAGCCCAGATTTCAGTCCAGAAACTCAATTAGGTAGTAAATAACTTACTGCAGAAAGTGCTAAAGCCTGTAATCCGATACCAAGCCTTGCACAGCACTTTCATATGTCGTCTGTGTTACTGCCTCAGTGTGACTCGTTGGGCAGTGACAAAAGCACTGAGGAAGGTGCTCATCAACCCATCATGGTGCGAAGTGGCTGCGGCTGCTGCTCTGCAGGTTCTCTTTCTAGATGATCATTTATCAAATGGAACTTAGACATTATGTGTTCAGGTGTTTCTCAGCCATCTTCCAGGGTAGTACCCTGGGCTCCTTTTAAATTTTTCAATCTTACTCTGATAAGTTTCCGACAGACCATAGTTCTTGCACGCCTGTGCTAGGAGTCTAAAATCGCTTTGTAGCAGGGACCACGCTAGGTTCAGTGGGCATTAATTACCTAGTTGTAATTGTAACTCAAGGTGGGGCCTCCTACAAGCAGGGGGAATGGCATGCAAGTTTTCAGTTTTCATTCTCCTCTGGTCGATGTGTAACAAATGTTTCTGTTGATTTCCACCCACACTCCGAATTGTAAATCCAGGGATAGTAATTTTTTCCTCTTTTTTTTTTTTTTTTTAAATTTTTTATTTTTGCTGGGTTCCCCCTGGGCATGGTGCCTTTGCTGTTTATTTTCTCCTGTTTTGATTACATGCTGTTTGTAACTTGTATTGCTTTGCTTCTTAGCATCCATAGAAAGCTGGTTCTCTTCCTGATTTTGGAGCACCCTTCTAAGGGATTCTTTTTATAGCAGTTACATTCCAGGATTGCTAGTCCTAATCAGTTTCCCATGCAAATTTGTTTGTGTGATGATTTACAGTCACTCTGCCATCCTAACTAGATTCTGAAGAAAATCTTTCATCTTAGAAAAAGCCTTTTTTATTCTGAATTAAAGCATCCACAGTCTCAAATACGATCAGTTTTTTCACTTTATGTTCAGAGCGTTCCCTCATGCCATCTTCATGCTTAGAGGAATCTTACCAATTTCCTTGTATTTGTGATCATCCCAGACAATAACCACATAATGGTTTCAGCATTGAGGAAGTATTTTTGCTTTAACCACTTAAGGAACTGGTTAGTGGATTGTTTCTTATGTTCACTGGTTGACAAGGTGTACCCAGTTACACATTCTCTACATTCTGCAGAGAAAGTATTGCATAAAAAGGAAAGACTCATTTCCTGAATTATAGCATGACAAACCAAGACACTAAAAAGTGACACAATCTGCCAAGCAGAAAGAAAAGCAATGAGGAACTGAGACTTTTTTTTGTGCATTCTTGCACTTAAATTGGATGTCATATTTCCTAGTCACCATAACCTAATATTACCCTGCAGAACAATACAATGCTCCTATTTTAACCCCTGAAGTTCAAATTATTCAATAATCTCTTACAAGAAAATCTGTTTGGCTAAATATTCAGAATGTCTCTAGCAGTATTGTGTATGTAACACCTTCAGGTATGGATTAAATTGTGGTCAAATACAGCATTGTTTATTCTGTTAGTTGTTCTAGACTGTAAACAATGTCATTTTGACAGTAGTAAGTGCCATGACAAAAAGAAGCCAAGCAGGTGAGGGATACCAGCATGTCACATTAATAATGCTAAATGTAGTCCCAAGTAAATCACTGATATTCAATTTTAAACAAGAAAGAGAGCAACAAAGTCACATAAATATATGTGAATATATATGTCTGAATATACACACACCCCCACCCCCATTCTTCTAGAGCCAAGCAAATAAAAATACTTAAATAAGAACAGGAAGTGAAATGAGGAGTTGATGTATTCTGCTGAATAACAAACTTCCACAAGTGAGACAACAGTAGGCAACAATAAGGAAGAATACTGTGGTTGCATACATAGGAAAAAAAAAAAAGAAGTGTGCTTCCAACATGTTCCTTATCACACTGTGATATACACACGTTAGGTTTTGCTCTCTGCTTGGGAGCATTTCCTAACAGCCTTCTTGCAAACTGAAAACTACCATTAAATAAAAAGGCTGGAGGGGGTAAAAAAAATGCAAAAAGAGCAGGAGCTGGTCAGCATGTATTTAATCCTTTAGAAGGATGTATAAACTGTAGATGCCATCTGCTCTTTCCCCACTGGAGCTGAGTCAAATTAAACGTGTTCAGGTAACTTAGTCACCTGTTTTCTGTAAGTGTTGCAAAAGCAGTTTCACCAAAGGTACTTTCAGGAGCCAGCCCAGGGTGG
Source organism: Dicaeum eximium (assembly GCA_013396995.1). Classification (NCBI taxonomy): domain Eukaryota; kingdom Metazoa; phylum Chordata; class Aves; order Passeriformes; family Dicaeidae; genus Dicaeum; species Dicaeum eximium. The sequence continues at coordinate 94,034 of VWZP01010543.1, forward strand.
ACCTAATTGAGCAATAAGTAGCCCAGAAAGAAGTCAGTTTGAGCTAATGAAATTCAGAGTTAGAAACATCTCTTGAAGAAACTAGTGACATAACCAAAAAGTAAAGGTCATCCAGGGACAGTGTGCTTCAGTGACAATCAGAGCTGCCACCTAAGAGTGCTCCAAAATCAGGAAGAAAACCAGCTTTCTATGGATACTAAGAAGCAAAGCAATATTAGGGACAAGTTACAAACAGCATGTAATCNTATTATCCCTGGATTTACAATTCAGAGTGTGGGTGGTGGTGGTGGGTGGAATCAACAGAAACAGCAGCACTTTTTCTTCAGGTGAACCAAATAGATTATTTAAAAGTAAATCCATAAGATAATGGAGATATATTACATTTTTTTTTGTTTTGCTTTGTCACTTTTATCCAGTGTAACTTTTTTTCTTAAATATGCTGTCCTGGGAAACTTTAAGAACATTTCAGTGTGCTTAATAATTCATGTGCATAAATTAATAATTGATTATGCTACATAATAAATTAAGATCAAGTGCTACAAGAACTTTCTCTGTCTTATCAATTTAAAAAACCACACCAAACAACACTAAACTGCAATTAATATATGAGTCTTGATATAATTTGGTCTGTCTTTGGGAAAGATTTATAGCTTTTCAGGGATAGATTTTGAATTTTAGTGTTTATGAACAGAGTTATTTTATTTTGGAAGTTCTGGTGTATTTGCCAGTTTTATATATAACTTGTACTGCAGGCTTCTCATCTCTAGATAGATGTAAACACTGATCTTCTGTGAGTTTTATATGATCTTAGACATATGAAACAGATTGTTGCTTTAATTCAAGATAGATACAGTCTTTGATCTCATCAATGACTCAAGCCTAAGTGTTGGAACTAAAATCCTCACACCTTCTTAAAAGAAATCTTTTTTAAATGCTTGAAGTGAATAAAATTAAGAATCAGGATTTAAAAAAAAAATTAATTACAGAGATCAGCACTTTCAGTTTGCTTTTTGGAAATAGTGCCTTGTGAGTGTTTTGTTTTCCTGATTCACCACTGTGTGAATCATTTGCCTTTAGTTTCCTGACCATGTCAATAGCTTTGTAGTAACCACAGTGGAGAAAATACTGAATGTACTTACCCAGTTGGCACAGGATTCTGCTTCTTTGCTTTCTGCATTTTTTTCTCCTCTATTCTTTCCAGGTCTGAGTATTTTTCACTCAAATTCTATAGTTTTATACACTTCTGAGTGTGATGCAACTTGGAAATGAAGCGCTATAGGAATGACAAGTAAAGGTTGCCATGGCAGCTCTGGGATATCTTGTTTTTTTCCTTGTTTTGTGTTGCTAGGAAGTGTTGAGATGCCTTAGATTATCCAGAGATTGCCCAAATTAAAAGTGGAAGGAAATTTATTATGGGTTTATGTAGAATAATAATGGGACCGACATTTTAATTGTATCCAACTTTACTTGAAAAATTGTAACTGTCCTGTGGCGATTTTTGGGTATTACTGTAGCTAAGCTTAGCAGTGATTTTTCTTCTAGTATCTTCAGAATTTTTTACTATATTTTTGTGTTCTGTGATCAGTTTTTAAGAGGCAGAAGAGGGATTGCAAACCTTCTGTTTGCTGATTATACCACTGAGTGGAAAAAACTGGGTTTATGTGAAATGCTGCCTGGCTCTCCTTGGTCCAGTCAACATCTTGGTGTGTTTTGGGGGGAATTCTCTGTTTCCCCCACTGCTAAGAGCACAGAGCTAGCTAGCTGAGTCCCTGTGTGTGTGGGATACGTGTGGGGTTTAGTCTGTGTGTCACTGGTGATATGCCCCGTAGGTGCAGAACTGGTGTGTATTACAGCCGGTCTGTAGCCTGCAATGTTGAGAATGTCTCCAAGTCTTTAGGTGCTGTGAGAGTGTCCAGGCAACTGTGCCCATATCACATTTTTCTGCCAAAATTCCATCACAGTTTATGAAGCCCTACTGCGCATTAAGTTCAGCTAAGATCTACCCTGTTTATTTAAGTGTAACTCAAATTCTTCTTTTTCAAAGTTGGAGATGTGCTACTGTTATTTCCCTTTTATGTGTGTGGAGGCATTTCGGTGTAGGTATGTCTAACTTAGCAGAAGTGTTAACAGGATTGTTTTTTCATAGGAGACATCTGTGTTGTTATTGAGGAGGATGCCATTGACATGGCAGTGTGTGGATTTACTTGTGCTGTCATGGGTAACGAGTGATAGTGGTGCAGGAGGCCACATGTGTGAGCGCTGGAACACTGCAGTGTTCATGCAGGCTGCCTGGGCAGGATCAGCTCATGAAGTCAGCAGGTCTAGGGCCAAGGTGCTGCAGCTGGCTAGGGCAATCCCAGACATGGGTACAGACTGGGAGAAGAAGTCATTTGACAGCAGCCCTGTGGTCAAGGACTTGAAGTCGTCATGGATGAAAAGCTGGACTTGAGCTGGCAATACCAGAACCAAACACATCCTGGGCTGCATCCAAAGCAGTGTGGCCAGCAGGTCAAGGTAGGTGATTCTGTTCCTTTACTCTGCCCCTGTGAGACCCCACCTGGGACACTGCATCCAGCTTGGGATCCTCAGCACAAGAAAGACACAGACCTCTTAAAGTGTGTCCAGAGGAGGGTCATGAAGATGACTGGAAGGATGGAGTACCTCTGCAATAAAGACAGACTGAGAGATGGGGTTGTTCAGCCTGGAGAAGAGAAGGCTTTCAGTAGCTTAAGAGGAGCTTATAAAAAGGAGGAAAAGGGACTTTTTATATGGGCAGATAGTGACAGGAAAAAAGACAATGATTTTAAACTGAAAGAGAGCATTTTTAGATTAGAGGTTAGGAAGAATTTCTTTGCCCAGAGGCTGTAACAGATGGCCTAGAGAAACTGTGAATGCCTCATTCCTGAAGATATTCAAGGCCAGGTTGAATGGTGTGCTGAACAACCTGGCCCGGTGAATGGCAGGATTGGTACATGATCTTCAAGGTCCCTTTCAGCACTAACCATTCTATGATTCTATGATGAAATTTTTGTTGTGAGGATGCTTGNTGGAAGGATGGAGTACCTCTGCAATAAAGACAGACTGAGAGATGGGGTTGTTCAGCCTGGAGAAGAGAAGGCTTTCAGTAGCTTAAGAGGAGCTTATAAAAAGGAGGAAAAGGGACTTTTTATATGGGCAGATAGTGACAGGAAAAAAGACAATGATTTTAAACTGAAAGAGAGCATTTTTAGATTAGAGGTTAGGAAGAATTTCTTTGCCCAGAGGCTGTAACAGATGGCCTAGAGAAACTGTGAATGCCTCATTCCTGAAGATATTCAAGGCCAGGTTGAATGGTGTGCTGAACAACCTGGCCCGGTGAATGGCAGGATTGGTACATGATCTTCAAGGTCCCTTTCAGCACTAACCATTCTATGATTCTATGATGAAATTTTTGTTGTGAGGATGCTTGCAGTAAATGTCAAATTGTTTTAGTGCATTTTCCTTTAAATTGAGGGCTGGATCAGTGTTCCTTGTAATTTTTGTTGTGTTGTTCTGAATGCTGTAAGCTATAGCTCTTTGTTTTGACCAGTAGCTGTAAGTCAGCTGGACGGTGCTGATAAACAATTGACAAAGTTTCTCTTTGTAAGGCATCACCCTGAAAACAGTGACTTGGAGAAGCTGTTGCAGACAACAGCTGCAAGGAGGTAAGCACTTATGACACTGGTGTGCATACCCTGCAGTAGGTGGTTCTGTGGTCAAATTGGATCTTCCTTGTTCTTCTGGTTTTAACCATTTCATGTTTCTCTGCCGCTCCTGTCCAATTATGTTTATACATGCTGCTGAGCTGGCACATCTCTGCTCCAGCCACTGGGGTCAGTGGATTGCATGGGCAGTCTGCAGCAAAAGACATGAGGTACCAGCTTCAGACAGAGCCAGGAGAAATTTCTTATTGCTAAATGGTCTTGAAGAGGCTTTTAGTGGTATCTGGTACTTGATTTTCTTATCGCCGTGGCATCTTGCTGGAGCTAGAAGTTGGGTGTCATTGGAGGACCTTCATCTTTGAAGGTTGTTAGGATCTATAGCCTTGCACTGCACATCCAGGGAGTGTGATCAGAGGTTTTTCTGTCAGCCTTCGAACTGGCTTGACTCTTTCTAGCTGTGTAAAGGCTGCAGTCTGGAAAACCGAGGAAAAAGCCAGAACTGTGTTACATGGTCTTGCATCTGGCTTGTGTGGGCAACCTTCATCCTTTTGCCTGTACAAAAGAGGTGCTCAAGTGCTTAATTGTTTGCCCTCAGACAGACAGATTTCTGTGGTTCAGAGACAATTTCTTTTTGGGCTCATACCTTCAGCATCGCCAGAGCCTGTAGATAGCCTGTGTGATTGGGAGCCTGCTGGGAGAAGAGTCAACACCAGTGGTCTGTTGCTGTTGTATTGGTGGTGGCAAAAACTGTGTCCCTCCAGGCTCCCTGTGCAACTTCACATTTTTAGTCTGAGGCCTCTTCCTCAGAAGGATCTCTTTTTTTGGAATTGTCAGGAGATGAGTTGCTGAACTCTCCCCTGATGTTGTAACCCTCTTGGAGACTTGTTTTCCATCAGTGGACCAGCACCTTGTCCCACAGCACTGTCCTATCTTTGGCCCAATCTTCAAGAAAAGAAAAGGTGTTAGTGCTTTCTGGATTTGAATGCAAGTTTGAGACTAGTCATCTTCCATCTCTCTGAAGAAGAAAACACTCCTAAGATTGGGAACCTATTCAGTAACTAAAACTGTGTGCCTCTGAGATTCTGTGTTCACCCTAATTTCACTGGCGGGAAGTCTGATCGAGCTGTGTTTCAACAGGAAAAAAAGTAAAGTTTATGCAGAACTCACCTTTCTCATAAAATTTCACAGAACAGAATCACAGAATAGTTTGGGTTGGAAGTGCCCTTAAGGATTTTCTAGCCCAATACCGCACTTCCACACATCCCACACAATAAGCAGGGACATGCTCAACTAAATCAGGTTGCTCAAAGCCCTTTTCAACCTGACCTTGAATGTTCCCAGAGATGAGGCATCTACCAGCTCTCTGGACAACCTGTGCCAGTGTTTCACCACCCTATCATGCCAAATTTCTTCCTTAAGTCCAGTTCAAATCTGCCCACTTCTAGTCTGAAAGTATTATCTCTTCTCCTATTGCAATGGGCCCTGCTATGGGGACCATTATATGCCCCATTTAAGTATTGAAAAGCTGCACTAAGGTCTCCCTGGAGCCTTCACTTTCCAGGCTGAACAGTCCCAGGTCTCTCAGCCTCTAAAAGGAAAGGTGCTCCAGACATCTGACAATTTCTGTGGCCCTTCTTTAAGACCTGTTCAAATGTATCCATTCTTTCCTGTGCTGAGGATCTCAGAGCTGGATGCAGTATTCCAGTCAGGGTCTCATGAGAGCAGACTAAAGGTGCAGAATCACCTCCTTAGACCTGCTGGCCATGCTTTCTCAGTTTTTTATCCACCAGCATCCCCAAGTACTTCTCAGCAGGGCTGGTCTCTTTCTGTTCAACCTCAGCCTATATGCAGTCGGGCCATATCCTTACTGGCCATACTGTACAGACTGGAAAGAGAGTGGACTGCAGCATCTTACGTGGAGTGGATAGACCCCTCTTCTGTGTATAGACACAGTGTGTAGGGTGTCTAGATTTTCTGATGGTTATCACTTAGAAAAGCCTCTTGACCAAATGGAGATGGCTGCTTTTATTACTGTGGTGTAACTTCTCTGTGCAGTTATTTTCTCCTTGGAGTGCAAAGCCTTGGTGGGACTGAGCACACAGCATAGGTGCCTTTGTCTCCAGCTGTTGGTGCTCTGGCTTTTCCTGCTTAGCAGGATCTAAGAAACCTGCTCTGGGCAGAGTCAGGAGATGGGAGGACGGAGAGAGTTCTGTTTTGGCAGGTGAGGTTCCTTTAGTTCATTTGTCAGTACTCATTTTACAGTACCAGGAGGATGAAGAAGCAAGATACCATGTTGTAGGCTTCAGAATATTTACAGTCTTAGGGATGAGAGAGAGAGAAGTGCTTATGTAGCCCAGGTGCTTTGTGAGGCTACGACAGTTCAAGTAAACCCACTATAACCAAATGATTGACAGTTCAAGTATATCACCGAACTTATCTGACTGTTTTCTTAATAAGTAGCTTGTCTCATTTTCACTTGTCTTGTTACTTTGTTATTTTCTACCAGCATATCTGAAATACAAATGAATAGGAATTCAGATGTGCTACCTTGAAATTATAGAGGTCAGATGCTACAAAAACATTTCTTTGGAGTATCTGTACCTATAAAGAGAAGGTGTTCTCATGCAGATAAGTCTGGGAATATAAAGTGCAAGGTAATTCACATTGTGTGGAGGCAAACTGCATTTTTATCAGACAGGGTATATACTGGTATCTCCATTTAAAGCAGAAGCAGGTATGACTGGTTAGTTGACAAGACCAGAGAATCCTGGAAAGAGAAAAGAGCTGTCAAATACAAGTGATCTATAAGGATACTCAGTAGGTAGCTGGAAAACCTTAACAAAGTTTTCATTTCTGTTGGATTTTCTGAAGAAGAGTATTTACAGTGTGGTTTCATTGAACTTTAAGACAACCAAAAGCCTGAAGTTTCTCACCACAGTGAGAAAGGAGGATCTTTTTAATGCTTGACTTCTTAAAGATTTCAGAGATTTTTCCATTCCTTTCTCACCATTGTTTGAAATGTTCTGGGAAGACCAAAGTTTCTATGACAGCTTTCCTAGTGACATTTAGCAAGCATTGCACAACAGAATTCTAAACTTAAACTAGGCTGTGTTTTTGTCTGAGGGAGCACACCAATATTGCATACAGGTCTTTGCATGTTTCTGCTGCATTGGGAAATAAGGTGGTGAAGTCCATGTACTGCATCCAGCATTCCTTTCAGTGAATAGTCACAGTATTCAGACTGGCCTGTGGTCACAGTTGTAAATGAAAAGCTAAATACATCCATGTTGGCAAGCTGCTACAATGGAAAAGTAGCTCAAAGCTGTGTAACAAATGTAAAAGTTGAGTCCTACAAACTTCCAGTAAAATGAAAGTGTTGCTTTTAAGTTACTCATGAAAATAGTGATTCCTCCACCAGCTTGGAGGATCCTGTCTGGATAAGCAGTATGGTGTTTTTGATATAATTTAAGAACACTGTGGTAGAAAAAATAAAAGTATTTTTCTCCAATCTGTGACTAATTAGCCCATGGGCATTTTCTGAAAACTATTGTCTTTTAACTGTCAATGGATCTCTTCAGTGAACGCAAAGGCAGTCCTGCTGAACAAAATAAGCCTGCTTGTGCACCAAGGACAACTTCAGAAGGGCGTGATAAAGCCCCTGAGGGAGAGAGGCAGATTAAACCCGTATTTTGGTTTCCGTTATGTCAGGCACATGCTATGGAAGAGGAGGCAGAGCAGAGGAAATAACCTACTTAGTTTTGACCAAAATAAAACTTTGTTTTGAAAGAGTTAGATTGACTTAGGCTGAATTGTCTTGGTGCTGATATGCCCTTTAAGTCCCACTGATTCATTGTTTGGAAAGTAGAGGCTGTTATTGTTGTCTTGCACAACAGCTTTGAAGCTTTGGTTTACTCCCTGGCTTTGCTAGATTTCTTGTTTGTTTCCCTCTGTCCGTCTACGGGCAGTTGTCCTTCCTCCTTCCGTCTTTTCAGCCTGCTGCAGTGGCTGTGCCTCCTGCAGGGGCCATCTTTGCCTTCGTGTGATGGGGCACTTTTATTGCAGCTAATTGGGGCATGCTGATTCTTCATGTTCAGCACTTCTGTCTCCATCTTCCTTCCCCAAGCACTCATCAACAGCTTCCTTACAAAAGCCACTGCTGCAATTTCATGACTATGCGTCCTGGCACAACCAAGGTGGAAGCTGTGGCATCTCTGTGAGTCATGGCAAACAAATTGGGAATTTTGGAGGCCCTTCCAGGTTCTGGAGTAAAGCAGTTTGGTTTACTGATCCACCAGAAAGCAGAGGGCTCTATTATGTTTCAGGGCAACCTTGGGGATATTAGCTAGACTGAACAAGTATTTACATCTTCTTCCTGAATAAGAGGGACAATAAAAATAACATCTTGTTTTCTCATATTCTAGCAGTGGTTGACAGTGCTCTTAAAAAAAGCTGTTTTTTCAGTTGCTGAGCACTATCTTGTTTTGTTTGAGGTTTTGTTTTTTTGGTGAGGGGAGGGGTGAGAACAACTACTTGAAAGATGGTAGTGTAGGCAAATTCAAATACTTCCTCTTATTCTGGATTGTTGAATGCCTTATAGAAGTCGGTGATGTATGGAAAAAAGGTTCATAATAATTGCATCTGTTTTACAGAAATATTTATATTGCTAGAAGTACTGATGGCTGGCTGTTCAAAGCACTAAGCATTACAGAAAGCCTGGTAATGTTTTACCCTTAATTCCTTATTTAATTTTGATAAAAACAAGGTGTATGCTACATGATCAAATTTATAATCTGATATATTGACTTGAAGTTAAAAATCTTTGGCTTTGATAAATTGTTATGCTTTAGCCAACTGAAAGTAGTTGTGCTGATTTACAGCATGTGAGAATCTGACCCTAGCTCTACAGGCTGTGTGGTCAGATGTAGCTGTAGTGCACTCTTAATAGCAATGCTCTCTTTACTGGAGCTACTGAAAATGAAAATTACTGGAAGTATTGAAAAGAAATTCAGCAGTCTCTGCTGGAATGAATTACCCCTTTGGAGTAAATGGTAAGAGGCATTATCCTCTCTGTAGTATCCGTTGCACTGAAAACATAGCCATGCTTGCTGTGAAGCACAAGGCTTGAAACTGCACTGTACATCCTTCTGCCCTGAGGAAACTGCTGCCAAACTTCATTTCTTGCAGAGGTTGCTGTTGCAACCAGGCGAGTGGTAAGGTAAAAAAATGCCTATGCTGTCACCCTACCAAGGGGTCCACTGAACCCCAACAGTTTTCTGGAAACAGAAACTAAATCCTACTCTCGGTGCTTGTCACCCTGGAGTTTGCAGCCGTGACACAGTTGGGTTTTGGAACCATCTGCTAGCAATGCAGGCTCTGGCCAAAGCCACCACAAGGTACGTGTCCTTTTGCCACCTGTAGGAAGCTGGACTTCTCATGTACAACTTCTGGACTTCTTGTGTACCCTTTTGTGGCAAGAGGAGTTTGTGGCTTGGTGCAGTCTCATTAGAGCTAAGTCTGGAAATGTGTGGTGGGAACTGTTAAGGGGTGTGGACCTGTCTTCAGGGACTTATCAGTCTTTGACTGGCAGAAAACATTGTTTCTTACAGCTGCTGGGACTTGTTCAGATTAAAAAAGAAGGATGTGACTACAGATGAATTTAGTTTGGTGTGTGAAATACAGCAAAGGGTTGAAGGTTGTCGTATGAAAAAGGAGGATAAAGATTCTTGGGGTGTGGAAGTTTACTTGTGAGAACAGACATACTTCAGAAGTAGAAGTTACACTTTCGATACCTGATGAGGACTTTGTCCGTGTTTCTCCATCCTTTGCTTCAACTTTTTTTTTTTAAATATCCTAAGGTGATGTATTTAAATAGAGACAATCTATAACACTTTTAGACAGCTGTGGTTGAAAAAAACCAAATTGTTCAATATTTATTCAGGTAGAAACTTTATTTTATTTCATCCTAAAAAATTTTAATGTGCTCAGGAAGATATAAACAGCATTCCCCTGGCCACCCAAGTCTAGTGCCAGAGTCAGCTGGTAACCACAACCACAGCCTTTTCTTAGCCGTGTTTTTCTGAGCATCTTGGTAGAAGACAGATATAAACAAAGATATTGTGCATGGAAGGTTCCCACTGGAACTGAAAGTTGGCATTCACAGTGTGTGAAATGCTAAAATAAAAGCACACTGACTGCGTGCCTGGGTCTGGGTGTCAGCTAAAAGCAGCAGAGGGAAGCAATGAACTCAGGATTTGTGGCAGTGTGGGGGATTGGGCTACACAGCTCTTCCTTTAACAGTCCACAACCTCCTCTACAAAGGCCAGTAGTGGGATGAGAGCTCATGCTGACACCAGCTGCTGAGGATTACAGAAGTATATTTCAGTCTATAATTTTATTGCTTGGTCTGGTTGAATGTAAAGTGGTGGTTATGAAGGGGAGGAAAAGTTCTTTTACAGGCTGCTGAGTCTTTAGTCAGCTTTTACAGATAGGCAGGAAAGGATCTTGGAGTTGTAATGGTGCATCCAGGGAAATATGTGCCCATTGTGTAATTGTCAAAAAAAAGTGACTTGAATGCTAGATGTTATTAGGAGAAGCCTGGGGAGGAGTGGCACAAAAGCCACCTCTGTGCCACAGTATAAAATCAGCTTGCTGGTTCTCTCTGTGCAATGGCTGAGCTGCTGCTGAGTCTGTAGGTGTCTGATGCTGCATTAGATCTTGAACGTGACATTTTCCTTTCTCCATTTTATTTTAGGCCCCTTGCAATTCTTTCATGTAATCTATGTACATTAATAGGGCTTTTTGTAGAGGACTGTAGAGATTTTCCATTTATGTAATACTCCTACATGTATCAGGCCATTCGTTCTAGCAAACTCTCTAAGGCAGGGACTTCTTCCAAGTCTTAGATTTTACAAGATGCCTAGAAAATTACTGCATTTAATTTAGTTGTATTTACATTCACATTAATAAGCTGGGTATGTTCTTTTATGCATTGCACTTAAATTTTTCCAGAAATAAAAAATCTATTGTGAAAAAAAAAATTGAAAAAATTATCCTCCCTGGAGAGCAATTTGATAGTTCTACTTAAAATGTTTAGCAAATGCAAAGTTAGACTTAAGTGTTAAAGATAAAAGAAAAAATTAAACAAAACCTGACATGTTAAAATACAAATATACAAATAAATTTCTGTTTGAAAAGCACCATAACTGAATTATGATGAGTATTTTCCCAAAGAGGAAACAAAAGTAATTTTTAAAACTGTCTAGACTTTTCCTCAGGACTGAGTGGTCTTTTCAAAAGGGGGAGAAGATTATGTGTTGTATCTGGTATTTAATGAGCAATTCTCACCCAGATACCATTTGAATGGGACACCAGTACATAGCTAGAGTCCCTACAGGGCATAATTCACTGTTTGCTTCTTCGTAGTTTTGGATTCTGCTTTAAAGTCTGTCTTAAGGACAGAGAGAAAAATGCTTCTGTGGAAAAAGTGTGGCATGTTGGAGGGTATAAATAGGCATCATTTTTCTAGGAATTGTTACACAGCTCATGAGTTACAGTGATTCCCAGCTTTTATGTCCTGCCTTGCTGGGGAGGCCTGGAGAGAGATGTTTTCTGTCTCTTTCAAGTGTATGTTGGAGAGCTGCTGGCAGTACGTTCCGTGAGTTGCCATATGTACACATGGCCTTTATCTTTATTAAAACACCAAGTCAAACAGAACGTGGTAGGAAAAGCGGCCCAGGAAGTGATGGCTTATGGGCAGAGCCTGCTGTAAAGCTAGATCCTGTGCTCCTTGTGGACAGGGAGCAGCACTGTGATGCCCAAGGGCCAAATGGCTCCTTGTTGAGCATTGGTAATACCTAATTTTTCACAAGAAGGAAGTAATTTATAATTGGGTAGCAGAAGGCCTCAAGGTGAACTTGTCAAATATGGTTGGTGCAGTATGCCTGACCAGGTGCTTGGACACATCACATAAAGCCCCCTAAACCTTTAAGTAAATGTTTTGTTCAGTATCTGAAAGCTGAAATTGAAATTGCTTTCTTTTGGCTTAGACAACCCATAAATGTGTCTGCTTGTAGCCCATCACTGAGTTTGTATGGATCAAGAAATCTTCATCCTTTAAAAAGATCTGCCTGTCCTCTTCCTTTAAATGCTTTTTCCACAGAATTTTGCATTTCATCTACTGAAATTTCACACACAGTGTCTTCTGCCTTGTTTTTCCTAATGAAAGGTCACCCCTTAAAATCCACAAAACATCTCTTAGCTGTCAGAATTTTAGACTTAATTAAGCCTCTCTGGAACTATTGATATGAATGTAGGATTCTGCCACCTNCCCCTGCTGCTTGTCTCCTGATATTCCTTAATTTGATTATTTGCTAATGCTTCAATTTTCCAACTGACATTTTAGGAAACTAATTCTTTTCTGTGTTGTCTTTTTCTGTATGCATTCAAACAATTTTAACCTTTATGCGCCTTCCTATTTTTCTCCTTGTCTGAAACATTCATTCACTGTTAGGTTTTACTGCTTCTCTGAAGTTGCTGACTTAGTATGCTTTTGTGTGTCATGAGATGTTTCCTTATCTGAACCATATGTTACTGTCTTTACGCAGGACCATGTTTTGCTGGGTTTGTCAGTGCAGAGAGAAAATTGTGGTGTCATGTGGTGACCTGGGCTGTCTAAATAAGTAGAGAACATCTCTCAAGGTCCATGGGAGGAGCATCTCTTCCATCAGCTGGTTGTCTGAATTTCCTGAGGTGTTTGGGTAGGGCTCAGCTGACTTGTGCATTGAGTGCACTTAAATTTAATAGCCACTTGGAGAGGATGGTCTTGCAGACTTCAGTTGCCTGCTGCATCTTGCAGATCATAAAATTCCTGTGATCAATCTGAACCACCATGCTTCTCTGCTTTCCTTTCCAGCCAGCCTGCTTCTGAACTAGAAAAATGAGGGAAAACAGTCTCATTTCACTGATTTTCATAAGTCACTGCTGATTCCTCCTTGGCTAGCTCTCACCTTTTTGTGAAGTTCTTGACATCTGCCTGTTTATATTTGAAGCTTCAAACTCTGATTTTTATGGGTCAGAGCCATGAGAACACCTTTGTCACAATGCTTCTGCCTTCAGAGGGCATTTCCCCTCACCTAGACAGGTCAGATAAACTTTGGGCACCCCTCCGAGACAGTGACAAGATCACCTGAACAAGTGGCTGGGCAGATGTCTTCAGGGTGTGAGTGGCAAATTTCAGACTATAGGTGGTAATGGGCAGGTGGCCTTGACCCTTTTCTCCTGTAGCTTCTATAGATCTGCTCTCACCACAAGCAGGGGACCCTCCTAAGAGCATCAGTAGAAATACTGCTGACACCCAAGGAAGGAACAAGTTTAATTGTGTTATCTTTATATTACCACTACGTCCATGCTGAGATAACACACCAGTGATGAGAATTCACCAGTTCTCTGCATGGACTCACATCTGTTTTCTGGAGCAGGAGATGCATCTTTCTTCTGCCTGGACAATGACTTTGCTTTCTCTGGTCTCCTCTGCACTGATAGGCTGTGTGCCCCTCCCCACCATAGAGATCACCTCCAAAATCTGTTAGGCAGCTGCATTTGCAGCTGCAAGGATCCACTTTATCATCCTTTCTTTGACTGTTTCCTTCCCTGATCTGCCCTATTTGGTTGGAAACAGCCATAAACCTTAGAGATGCACATGACACGTCATAGCACCCAGCAAAAGATTCAGTTCTGCTCCTTCACACTTTGTTTCATCAGTGCAGTAATCATTCCGCGTTCAGCCGTGGATGATGAACAACACGTCTGAACACAGTTGCGACATGCAGTGTTTCTTTTTCTGACTTGTAGATTAATGAAAAAAAATGTGCTTACTGCTCATATTAAGATGAGTGCCAAGAGGAAAGGTGTCATCCTTTTTGTGCTACCAAAAGGAAAATTTACTTTGTATGGGCTGGCAATAAGCCATTTAGAGAAGTGGACCTGGTTTTTAATGCTTCAGTTGGCCTGGAAGAAGTAGTGTTGTGTAATCAGAAGTCAGTGAGCTGGAGAAAGGGGAGGAGAGGAGATTGACTGCTTTGAGTGGCACTAGCGCATACAGTGGCAACAATGGACTGCAGATGGGAAGTTTGAAGCACTTGGGGTGTTGTCCGCCAAGATACTTGTGAAACTTAGGAAGTGGTGCACTGTGCTTAGGAACTGCAGGGACGGGAAAACCCCCTGTGTACAGCAACAGTTGCTGCTGGCAACTGGAAAGTGATCTTCTGCCTGGCATTGGGAGAGGTCTGAGCTTCCACTCAAGAGGTCGGGACCTGAGCATCTGCACAAGGCTTCACGCCTGAACTGATGGAGAGTAATTCCGAAAGAAAGAGGACTCTAAATCCATAGCTCCGTGGCTTATTAGTTCCTAATTAATCAGAGATGGTGGGAATGAAATAAAGGCTCCCTTGTTTTCTTCACACAGCTTAATGTAATGCAAATTCATGGGAAGAAGCTGTGGAGAATATCCTTTCCATGAGAAATGATCTTTTAAAACACTGTCATGCTTGAAAGCATGCTTTGTGGAGCTTGGATGGAATTACAAACCTGTAACAAAAGAAATCGTTACTCTTGACTTTCAAAGCTGCCTATAATTGGTGACTTTGAATTTTGTCTCCTTCATCCATTACACTCAGTTTGTAGCAATACTGTGTTTTCTCACATTTATGTGTCACGTGCACTAGCTTGTAGAATAATTCACTTGCAAACATGTCCTTCTGCTTTGGCTACATCAAAGAGCGGTTTTGGACTGTTTAAAACTTTTTTTTGAAATTTAAGAACTGATTTTGATGCTCATGGACAGAGATAGTGTGGGAGGACATGGCTTGTGGTAGGCTTATAGTGTTTTGGGATAAGCTCTCCTTCCTTTTCCATTGCCAGCATCTTAGAAGCAAAATAACTTGGACATGCACCCTGAGCATGCACTGCTCAAGGTGTGACGTTCTCAAAACTAGGGGATAGCAAACATGTTTAAAAATATGTATCCCTAATTGTATTTGACTCCATTTTTAGTTTTGTTTTATTGTGTTTCTTAAAGTGCTTTGTTGTGGAGAGTTGCTCACAGTACTTATTTTATTTCCACAGTTTGCAACTTCATGTCTCACGAAAAGTGCCTCAAGAATGTCAAGATACCATGCTCATGTATTGCTCCCAGCCTTGTAAGGGTGAGTAAAGAGACACTGGCTTCTCTCATTCTTGGGGTAATACCACACATTTATCACTAATGAACATGGTGCCATGTAACAGTGGTTTTTTCCCTATCATAATGCCAAAATTGTATTAGTCATCACTGAAGCTTTTAATGCTGCTCACAGGCAAAGCTACACTTCCTTTGAAAAGTCTGCTGTGAGCAGCTGTAGATAGTCTGTCTTTGAAGACCAGTTATTTGCATTCTTTAAATGTTACTAGATGTTCTTACTGTGTGTCATTACCTGGAAGTCTTGCAATAAAGTACTTGCTTTCAGATGGCTTGTGACCTTCTCCCACAGGACTTCATGTGTAAGAGATTAATTCAAAGGGTGTGAAACATGAATCAATCAAGATAATAGGATGCGACTAAGGTATTAAGAAGCTAAACTGAAGAGAAAACAAAGTGTGTTATCCACTTGGGAAAGGATGACAGAAGAGGAGCGGAAGGGAGAAATTTACTAGAGAATTTACATGAGAAATTTACAAGAGAAGTAGTAAAACACTACAGATACCTTAAGGAGCCACAGGCAAAAGTTGAATGAGACATAGCTGTAAAATCAGTCATGTTCATTACAGACCTTGCTGACTCAAGGACATTTATGGGAATCCATTGTATAGGCCTGTGAAGGGGAGCTGATTCCCTTCTTTGTGTCGTAAAACATTTTACAAGTTCCTTTTTGTTGTGGAAGCCTGTGTAGGGGGTGAGATGTGGAAGTTTGAAAACAATATGCAATTTGAGTTACAGAGATTGGATAAAGAGAAATTACTCATTTGTTTCTCTTCAATATGCTTTGTCTAGGTGATAAAGCTGCTAGGCTTAGCCAACCCAAAGCTCTACTTTTTCTCTTTTTTGCTTTTCCTCTTTCCTTACATACCTTTTATCTTGAGAGCTGTCAAAAAGGTGTCTGATATATAGAAATTTGCCAGTGAAACAGTAAGAAATGCACTGCTGTCAGCCTTAGAACCCATGGTAAAGGGACATGTAGGTAGTGAGAAGTGCTTTTACTAAGAATTAATATCTTCTGCTGTTTCAGTACGTTGGCAATCAGTCATTGTAGTGAAAGGAATAGTGAAGCAGATGACATAGGTATCTGCAAGGGCCTTTAGGGGGATGGCAAAAATCCAACTGGAAAACAGTAATTTAATTCATAGTGTGGGTGTTGTAAACATTTATGACTGCTTCTTTTGTGGATTTGCTCTAAATTTAATTCATTGTTCAAAACAGTATTTGTTCTTTTGCTTTTATATGGTAAAAATCCTCAATTTAAACTTAACTAATGTTTCCATTTGCATCAGCTGTAGACATCAGTGTAATTTTTTTCTTTCTTGTCAGTCCCTGTAATCTATCTGCCCCAAAATTTTTATCTTGTGATTTATCTGTAAACAATAAACACAAATTGTACTGCACAGCAAGGATAGTTATTTGGTGGTGTTGTCAGTCCTTGAAAATGTTTGCAGTTCAGCATTGCTGTGTTTAGCTCAAAGAGTCTTCTGTGTTTTATGTCTTGAGCTGTAATGATTTTATTTGGAAAACTCTGGGTTGTACTGTTCATTCTGGACAGTCATGTCCTCCTTGACGTGGTCATCCAAGTTGCATTAATCCTGATCAGCTGTACAAGTGAAGTTTGCCATATGGGAGACGTCGTGTTGCATGCAGGCTCTGTCAAAGCAAATACCAGACTTGGCATTTGCGTAAAAAAATATAACAGAGCAAAAAACAAATGACAGCCATTTATACAATTTGTGCAACGTTTGTTTTTCTAATCTCTCCTTTCAGATTATTTATTTATTAAAAGGTCTGACGTAGGAGGGAACACTGTTGGGATTTTTTTCTGATAGTTCTTTCAGCTATGTCAATATTCAGTGTATTACAGAAATGACACTTTTTTTTTACTTGTCTGGATTTCATCTAGAGAAGATGGCAATTGTTAAAGCTCATCAGAATGTGTGTCATTTGATACTAAGTCAACCCATCAGAGAATAGTTTTTCAGCAGATGTTTGGTGGAAACTTTTATTCATGACAGTAGGGTTTCCTTTGCAGGGTCAAGAAAAGGCCCACAGAGTCACAAGCATGCCACAACTACATCCAGCCTCAGATCACTCTTACGGCTGACCTATGAACTTTTTTCTCTATTGTAAATCACTATCACCTGTATTTAGTATTCCAGAATGGATCCAGGTCATGATGTTTCTAAACAAGCTTTCATGGGTCAGTCTTCTGAAGAGTTTGCAGGGCATATGATTTGTAATGTCGCAGCAACTTTTTCAAATTCAAACTCTCTCTTTCCTACATTTCCATAAGTATTTACCTACTTTGTAGTATACATTAAAAAAAAAAAAAAGAGAAGAAGGGAGGACAAAAAATAATCCACACCCAAACACCAACACAAAACAAAATAACAGTAAAAACAAAACCTTTTTGTGGGTGAAATGTGAAGTTTTGTTTTCCCTTGTTAGGTTGGAATTGAAGCTGTATTACGGCTTCTTAGAAGTGTGTGTGTATTTTCTATATAACTGTTCTTGGAAAACTAAATTGAAATGAGACCACATGAAGAATGGTTTAATGATGTTCAGCATTTGGTATGCTTATTTTTCCTTGTGGGTGTGTTGGTGCATTGCCCTAATGGTTTCTAAACATTTCCATATTAGAAGGTTTTAAAGCTTGCTCACGAGACTTTGTTGTGTGCTGTTATTCTTAAAGCCAGGTTGTCTAGAATGGAAAAATGCTAGTCTAGGTTATCAGCTTCTGAATCTTTTTGTGCTAAAAATAAAACTTTCCTCTGTAAGGAAAGCTGCTGCATTCATCGGCTGGGGTAAGGAATGGGAAGGCTGTGGTGCTTTGCAGGGTCTCTGCTCTGGTAATTGTCAGCTGACCTGAGTTTCTCCCTCTGGATGGTGGGTTCAGCTGTGTGGAGTGTGGTTATTTGGGTCACTAACAATGATCTGAAAGTAGGATATCTTTCTGCTAGGGCCCATGGCAATGGGATGAGGGGTAATGGTTTTAAAGTAAAAGGGGATGCATTCTGACTAGATTGAAGGGAGAGATTTTTACAATAAGGGTGGTGAAATACTGTCACATGTTGCTCAGAGAGGTGGTAGATGCCCCATCCCTGGATGTCTTCAATACCAGCTTGGACAGGGCTCTGAGCAGCCTGATCTAGTTGAAGGTGTCCCTGCTCACTGCATGGGAGGTTGGATCAGGTGACCTTTAAAGGTTCCCTTCCAATCCAAGCTGTTCTGTGACTCTGTGATCTTACCTGGCCCCTTTTTGGGTAGCATGGACCACATTCTGTCAAGAAGGTCTCTCTCCAGCTCTCCAGCACTTGACCCATGCTTGTGTTGCTTCAGCAAGGCAGTTGTTGGAGACAGTCACATGGCATAATTTAGAATCCAAATGAGTGTTAAAACTGCTTGCTGGTAGTCTTAGCACTGCACCAAGGTTTTCTCTCTTTTCTCCCTGAAGGGGAACCTCAGAGTTTAAGGGAAGGAAGGGCTAGCTCCTCCTAGTTTGTAAACTCAGGAGAGTTCATTATGCTCTCTTGAAACTTGATCTGAACTCCCAGATAAGCTCTGCAACTGTATCAGTAACTCTTCAGTTTAGGAAGTGTTATGGGATGGCACTGTGTTTATTTTAATTCTTAATCTTTGTCTTGATAAAAGGACATGGACGTTGATTTCCTCTGTAGCAATAAAAGCAAGGAGTAAGTGATTTTGCATATAATTTTTCTTTATAGTACAGAAAGTACTAGGCCAAGCAACAGTTGCAGAAATATTTTGCTACTAAATAAGAGGTGTCAAACAAATCAAAGTGCCATTTGTGATTACTGAGTAATAAGGAAGTCATTAAAAAGATGTCAATAAGGGCAAAAGTTGAATCACAAAGTTGTTGGCTTCCCTCAGAGAGGATATGGTCTAGGCCTGGTCAGAACAGTCATGGGGTGTAGTGAGGTGTGTTCACCATATCTACCTCCCTGGAGCAAAGGTTTACAGTGTTGGAGTGAACATTAGAAACTTTAGATAAGAAAGTGCTTCTACACTTAAACATCCATACATGTTTTTGTTTCAGAAATACCATTTTAATTTTTATCAGCAGGTTGTTTTTGGCCTTATGTTGAGAGCAGCCTTTGAGAATGACCCCGTGTGACTGTCGTGGTGGGCGTCTGATGAAGTTGGTTGCTTCCAAGCTGATTGTTCTTATCCTTAAAATGCAATGGTGTTTTTGAACTGCAGGCTAGCAGTTAGTTAAATTCCTTTTACTCAGCCCTTGGAGGCTGTTGTTGAGTGTTAGTATCCTTCTTTGTCTACCCTGTGTACCCTTTCCTACTTGGAAGCTGTTCAACCCCACACTACCTTAGGTCCTGCCACCCTGGTTTCTTAGTCTGTCTGGCATTTTTTACAAAGTCATGCCAAGTGCAAGTCATCCTGATGTGATGGAGAAGGAGATGCATGGGTAAAATATCTAGATATAGGCCTAGGAAAGGTTTTTATTAGGTAGTTCCTTTTTAAGACTGCCCAAGACAGCAGCTGTCACACTGGCATTTGGTATATCTGAATTTCTCTCTCTGCCCCTTTGCACCTGGAAGTCTTTGCCTCATGATACAAGATGAAGCTTTCTTCTGCTTGAGCTGGTAGAAAAGAAGCTGCTGCTGGGTGAAAAACAGGCCTTCCTGGAGCTGTATTTTCCCCTGCTGAGGCATCCTGAAGGCTGCACACCAGTAAGACAGCCTGGCCTGACTCTATACACAAACCAGAGGGTCTGGGGGGTAGCTGGGCCACTCTGTACTAAGTCACTCCACCTTAGTGGTAGAATACTTGAATTCATGACATACTGTTGGTCATGCGCTTGATATCCTGTGACATTTCAGGATGAGGAACAATTTTAAAAGGCACTGTCAAAAGAAAGCAATTCTATCCTTTGTTTTTCTTCCAAAGTGTGGATTTTAAAAGCAATTTGTTGCTATTCTTTTTGGTTAATGCAGAAATGCTGTGCACTTGCACAGATTGCACTGAAGGAGTTAGAATCTAAGTCTTAGGTTTCTATAGGATCAAATTTTATTACAGACTGATAGGAACATTTACAGATATGTATTATATTCTCTAATGCCTTGCACTCCTTAACAGATGGCAGGAAATAGAACAGGAACTAGGAGTATCTTGTCCTTGAGTGCAGAGTCATTCTGGAGATCATACTGGAGTGTTGCCATTATACTTTCTGTTGATACACTTCTGATCAATATTATAAGGGCACTTAGATGTCATTTAATGGTATTACTAGAAGAAATTTCTCTATTTTTCTGTGGAAATCGATTTTTGTGGTTTTCATAAGGTAATTTAAGTAGATGGATTGGGAAAGCAGTTTTAAACTCTTGTAAATTATTAACATTTTCTCTCTAGGCCACCTTATGCTTCTGTACTTTGCTGTACTTACGGAGGTGGATATAAACTAGGCAATAACATGTAACATTCTGTATTCTTTCATGGTGTCTCACTGGCTTTTCTAGTCTGTTTTAAATAATACATACATATATATATATATATGTATTAGGTGCTTGGAACTTGTTCAGCAACCAAAATGTGTTGGGAGAAACATTATTGTAATTTATGTGTTCGTTATGTTGTACTTGCTGTTTTACCTTTTCTCTGTTTCCATCTTACTCCCATCCTATTTTCCATCAGGCTCTACATTGGTTTTATACCCGCCATCTTCCAAAGCATGTTTTTTTCCCCCTTTTTCCCCTTCTCCACCCACCCTTAACATTACAATCAGCAAGTTGTTCCTTTCTGTTTGACAGTGACTTGAGACTTCAGACAATTGTCACCATGGTCTGAACAGCTGAAGAATTTAGACTTGATCTCGTTCCCTTGAGTTTTCTAGATAAGTACAGTCAGACCCTGAATAAGTTTGCCTTCTGTCAAAGTCCTTTCTCACAATTTTTCGCGAAATAAACACTGTTTTTCACATGTTCTTTTTTTGGCAGAACCTGTGACAATAACGAACAGCGTGCATTTCTAAGCTAGGCTTAAGATAAAATAGCCAGACTCATAGCCAGAAGAAGAGTGCCCTGTTTTTCAAACCTGGACTGTTGAGGGGCTTGGATGCTCATACTGGGTGTCCAGAGTAGTTTGTTCACCACCTCGGAGCTAAAGAAGGTCTCCCCTGTGTCTGATTTCCAGGGGAATTGTCCCTTAGGTGGCTGATTTAAAAAAAAAAAAAATCTGTAAGCCAGCTATGAACTTTGTCAGAGATGGGGAGCTGCAGAGAATGTAATTTCAGTTTGGCCTGGTAGGAGTAGGATATGGACCCAAAAAGCATGGTTTGGCCGTACTTTTAAATCCCCAACTTGTACTTCAAGTTAAAACTTGAAGCTTTTGGAGGCAATGCTGTTCTATATCGTATTGGAGATACTGATCTGGAGTCTTTTTTGTAGCCTGGCTGTCAGCTCAGCTTGGTGGGGAGCCTGGGATATGAATGGGCAGTTTCCTGGTCAGTCAGGGACCAAGGATTCCTCCAGACAATACGGTCTGCTGGGGCAGTGAGCTGGTGACTCTGTTTCAGTGGTCAGCTGCTGTGCACTATCCTGTTCATGTTTGGTAATGCAAGCATATTTGATACCTCTCTTTGTCCTCTTTTATCTCCCAAAGCTTAATTCTGAGGAGCACTGGAGGAACCACATGCTTTGCAGTTTGGGGGTTACTGATTTTTCATGATGAAACTTCCAGCATTGTTCTTTTCTCCTTGTGTTGCATCTGGCAAAACGTTATCTCACTTCTTTCGTTGTCCATGCTTGAATGACAGGATTGTTTCATGTAACTGTCCCCATACTTTCTGAGACAGAAAATTCTTGTGAGAATTGGATGTTTATAACTGGAAGCCACTCCTTGGGTCATCAAGTTCTGTGTTCACAGTGTGTGTCAGATTTGCTGTTAATAGTTCTCAGGAAAACTTCAATATACAAGGTGAAAAATTCAAACCTTGATGAATAACCTTTAAGGATTTTTTACCAGTATATCTGAGAGGAAAAGCTGCTATCTGTGACTATATGTATCTGAAGTCATTATTTCCTAAGTTTTACTGGGAATAATTAATTTCATTTGAAACCTAAATAACAATTTGTTGGCTTTTACCAGAAATACAACCACAAGATAATCTTCATGTGTTCATTATAGCAAGAAGGGCATGTGAAATGCATGACACTAAATGCCTAAATCACAGCAAACTTTTGTGGAACTCATTTGGATTCCAGGACTTTAAACGTGCAGTTACGTTCCTTCCTTCTAATGTGAATGTGCAAAGCTGGGCATCTTATAGGAAGAGTAGTCTCTAGAACAAGTATGAAGCTTAAGTATGTTTTTTATTTTTTACTTTGCTTCGTGTGTTGTTCCTTTGGTACTATCACTTCTCATCTTCATTATTAATCAAGAATTAATAATTAATAAAATCAATGAAGCAAGGAAAAAACAATTTAAGGTAAGTGAATAATAAGAAACACATTTGCCAAAACTGTTGGTACAGACAGCTCTTGCAAGAGAAAATCTTAGTGTATGATTTTCAACCTACAACCAAGAGGAGCCTCAGTCTGGAAGTACTTCAGGAGCTGGATCTCTGTACCTTTCAGGCTTTGAAGCTTTGGATAAGGCAGGGGGAGACCAACCAATCCCTTTGTCCTGATCAGCCAGTGGCCAGGCTGTATCTGGAGAGGAAGCGAAAAGCATGTGGAGAGTGCTGAACTGTGGCAGCACTGATATGTTAAAAGTTGTCTTGTGTATGTCTTAGGGTGTTTTGTTCACCTGGGCAATAATTACTCTTTAATTGTCCTTGATTCAATTAAGACTGCTTAGAAGAACAACTGTGATTACAGGTAGGTCCCAAAGGAAGCCTTTGGATTCACGTTGTTGTGAATCATCAAGAGGCTAATCAGCACTTAAAAATATATACAATACATATTAATTCCCAAGAATTTAAAAAACAGTTACATTAAAGTATTTAAAATATATTTCTAAGTACGATTATTTTTTAAAGGATGATTCATCTGTCTGTTTATTCTTGTGCTTAGTTAAGTTTATGTTGTATATCCTGCCCTGTTGTTGCAAGATAAAGCGGCTTCTATGAATTTTAACTGACACTTTGGACGTTGAAATTGATGATGTCTTATGTGTTCTTTGCTGGCAGGTTCCAGTTGCACACTGTTTTGGACCTCCAGGACATTACAAAAGGAAGTTTTGCGCTGTGTGCAGGAAGTCCCTGGAGTCACCTGCCTTTCGGTGTGAAGGTAACTTAAACCCTACTTGTATGGCCATCTGTGTGTCACCCAGTCACTTACAGTTTCCTTACACTGCATACCTGGAGTGCTCGAGAAATTTTTGGTTTGTTTACTATGCATTCATTGGTCGTGGGAAGGTCTACCTCAAACTAGGGAAAAATAAACCTTTGATAAACTGCAAATTTTGTCAAACCTGTATGCTCTTTTCATCTTTCCTCCAATTTGCTTCAGGCAAGTCTGTGGTGGTGTGCAGTGGATCCCTGCCTGAGATGGGCAAAGAATGAGGATCTGTTATGGTGAAAGAAAGACTTGTCCTGTTGTGGTAATTTATTAATGTTTCCAGTGGAAACTTTTGATACAGAGAATCATCAGGTATTCATATTTCTAGAAAAGAATGTAGAACTTCCTGTGTTACTAGTCTCAGATATCTGTTACTTGTAATGAGGATGAGATACCTTCAATGGAAAGATATTTGAAAATATTATTTGTCAAAATAGTACTGCTCTGAGTGTTCTGACATGGATTCTCTGAAAAAACAGTAATCAAAGAAATCACCCAAATACCAGATTTTTTTATTTGAAATACATGTTGGCATGAGTACATGACTCATTTTGATGTAGGACAGCTCTTCAATTCTCCCTTGTCTTAAATGTCTGTTAGTTGTTGAGTTGGGTTGTGAGATTAAATAAAATTTACTGTTTTATAGGAATATTACCTTTGAACTGTTAAAGAAAAACTCTTATGAATGAAGAACCACTTCTTCAGGAAATTGAGTTGCTTCTAAAATTGCTGTTTTGCTGAAGATAATGTCTTATTTAATATGGTTTTTCTATGTGTATGTGTAGGGGAAGCAATTTTCTTTGATCACGGCATTTAGACTTAGAATGGCGCAGTATTTCTGTTTCTGCTTTTGTCTGTTGAGTTGCATAATGGAGCCAAACTGTTCTTCTGACTAGTGGGAATATGTCATTCAGTAGAGTCACCATGTGACCAGGATGGTTTGGTAGGATGTTCTGTGAGCTATAGATACCACGGGGAATTTTCTAGTGATCTGTCTTAGTAAGACTCAGAACTTGTGTGCCATGAGATAAACATAGAAATTTGAAAATAAAGTAGTTATCACTAGTTATACCCTCTAAACTCTTGCAAATAGCTTTAGTTTAGAGATCTAATTTAGTTAAAGCTTTCTAAGTTTTGCTTTCATATTCCTACTCTTAATTCTACTGCATTCACATTGTATCTATTTGTTGTGGTCTAACCCCAGCCAGCAGCCAAGCACCACACACAGATCCTTGCTGTCTGCCCACCAGTGGGATCAGGGAGAGAACTGGAAGAGTAAAAGCTGGAAAACTCATGGGTTGAGATAAAGAGAGTTTGATATGGAAAGCAAAAGCCACACACACGTAAGCAGAGAAAAACAGAGACGTCATTCCCAGCTTCCCAAGGGCAGGCAGGTGTTTTGCATCTCCAGGACAGCAGGGCCCCCTCACACCTCACAGTGACTTGGGAGGACAAATGCCATCACCCCAAATGTCCCCTCCTTCCTCCTTCTTGTGCCCAGCTTTAAATACTGAGCAGGAAGTCAGATGGTCTGGAATATCCCTTTGGTCAGCTTGGGTAAGCAGTCCTGGCTCTGCCTCCTCTCAACCTCCCCCAACTTCCTCCCCAGTGTGGCAGTACAAGAAGCAGAAAAGGCCTTGGCTCTGTGGAAACACTGCTCAAGAATAACTAAAACATCTCTATATTACCAACCCTGTGTGCAGCACCAACCCAAAACACAGCCCCATTCCAGCCACTGTGAAGAAAATTCACTCCATCCCAGTAGAAACCAGCACACAAGTGCAAAGGAATATTTTTTTCAGATGTTTCTATTTAAGTGAACACATGAAATCGCATGTTGTAGTTAGGTATTACAGATGCACAGGATTTTTTTCATGGTTCATTGAAGGTTCTGAGTTGTTTTTCTCACATGGATTTGACAGTTTTACTAGTTTGTGTGGTGTGACTTGTTTGGTGCCTTTTTTCTGAATATCAGTAAGTCTACAATTTGTTTCTCTGCTATTTTTTTAAAATGTATCTTAAAAAGGGCAGCTGAAGTTCATAAAATGCACAAGATTCTTCCTTTATTCTTCAAAAATGCTTGTGGAATTTGTTTTAGAAGTCTAGTGTGTGAAGCTGTAGAACTTTTAAATCCAGATGGAGATATTGAGCTTTCCTCCTTTTTTTTTTTTTTGTTTATTTCTAATGACTTAGCTTAATACTATAAATCTAGTCTTGTTTATGATGTTCATGTCTGATACTAAAATAAGAACTTTTCCTGGACTCTTTACCAAAGTTATAATTAAGATAAAAAGGAGGGTTAAGGTGGAGTTACCTTTTCTAAACAAATGATTGACATCATTAAATGTACTTGTAAAATAATTTTAATCACTTGTTTTGGGCTGTTTATATCTTATAAACTTTCTTGAAAGGAAATAAAAGGTTTCACCCACATAAATGTTGAGGGTGCACAGTAGGGGACCTGTTCTCAGAAATGAGCATGCCTGTGTAATAATCCATGGTGAAATGAATACATACATTTCATTGGTAAGAATGGCAAGAGATTGACTCCAAATTCTGCTGATAGTTACTGATTGCTTTGGATAGCTGTTTTTGCTGCCAGATTTCACTGGTGTCAGTTGAACCTGGAATTGTGATGGTGAGAGTTGGTCTTTCTTTTATTTCCAAGAAGAAGGGATGGAAAGTAAAAAAAAAATAAATTAGAGTAATCCAAACATTTTTTTGGTGTTCATTTCTTTACAGAAGTTTCTTATTAAGCATTGACCAGGAGCAGCAGATTTACTGGAGAAGGAGGCAGTTAACATTTTAAAGGCTCTTCTCTCAAGTTCATGTATCTGAAATTTATGTGATTGGGTTTTTTCACTATCATAAAGAACTTCCATAACTAGCTTGAACAGAAGATAGTCATTCTGCTCTGAGTTGAAGAATTATGTAGAATATGGAATGGCTGATTAAGATGAAATTTTTTGTAGGACCTCTAATTTGATCTTTACGTTCAAAAACATCCTCTTTCCTACACCAGGATAATCAGTTTAAGGGGTTAACTCCCTATGACACTCCTGCATTTTATGTGACCATATTTCTTACCAATTCTGGGCTAGGGTTGGTGCTAGAAGCAGCAGATGGGAATTAAACCAAGGGTAAAACCCCCTCTGTGTTTCTTACAAAGTGAAGTAAAAGGCAGTACATGCCTGTGTTGGCAGAATTAACAATAAAACTCCCAATGCTTTTGTAAATTCCTTGAAGCTGTAATTTCATCTATGGACACTTTTAACATTAGCAAGAGTAGGACTCAAAGCATCTAGTTTGCCTGGTTAGTTGAACTAGCAAAACTGCAAAATATTCCTGTTATATATATGAACAGGGAAAAAATGTGAGAGGAGGAGGGAGCGTGCCACAGCTCAGAGAGAAGTTCCTGAGTTCAGTGAAGACACTGAGCGTGGGGAGCTGTGTGTGTTTGTGGTTGACTTAGTCATGGGTCTTTGCTTCGGTGTGGTGGTACATTATGTCTTCTGTGGGGTTAAAATAACATAATGTTAATTCTGCTCTGGAAGAGTCCAAGGGGATATCAAATTGGGTATTATTCTCTATGTAAATTAATAACATTGTTTTCAAGATACTTTCAGATCACGTGGCAATGTTTGCAGTTGCTACCTTCCAATCTTCAGGTTACAGTTCTCATATTTTTGTGATATGCTTGGAGAAATAACCTGTTTGACCAGAACTGAAAAAGTATTTGAAAAATTTCATGCTTGTCTCTTGCTTTCATTTACTGGATGAAAAGTCAGATGCCTTCCCAGAGCAATACAAGTATTTACAAAGTAGCTGCAGGAGGATCTTTTTTATCCATCTCTGTCTCTGAGGCCCCTAGAGAACCCTCCTAACTCTTGAAATGGTTATGAGAAGGTGATGATGAAGCTAGGTATTGAGATCTATTGTTTTGGGGGGTTTTTTTGTAACTCATCCTTTGTAGCATAACTGCAGATTCTTTTCTTTCACATCTGGTATTTCAAGTCAGCTTTTAAATAATGAAGGTATCTTAAAACCAAAACTTGCCTAAACGTTTACAGGGTTCACTCAAGCTCCTTCTACCTACACTACCTACAATATTTTGGAAGGCAGTGTTAACCTTACTTAGGAGAGTGCTCTGAAAAAATGATTTCCTTTTTCTGACAATAAAATAGTGATTTGCCTTATGTCTGGTGGTTAATCAAAGTAGCCTTCTGGCACAGGTATGTTGGAGTAGGCAGCAGTTCCTGTGAAACAATGAGACAAAGCCGAGCAGTGGTACACCGTTTAACTTCCTGTAATTGGAGGAAATATGACAAGTGCTGCTTATGAGCAAAATTAGCTCAGCCTTTCCTTTATATTTGCTGCATCTTTTTAACACAAGTAGTTGAGGAACACACAAAACAATGCTGGTAAACTTCTTTACTGTCTACCTTTGCTGGATGTAAAGAGCACGAAGGAGAGAAAGTATAATGTGAAAAGGGTAGTGGAGGATTATTGAAGGGAGGGAGGAAGGAGATGCAGAAAAACCCTGGGGTTTCCAGCCTAAATAAGTTTTCTTGTTTTTGTGCTTTTAGTTTGTGAGCTACATGTGCACACAGACTGTATCCTGTTTGCTTGCAGTGACTGCCGGCAGTGTCACCAGGATGGGCACCTGGACCATGTAAGTGCAGATGCCTCTGCAGGGGAAGGTGGTTGTGCATTTTGTGGGCTAGAGAAGGAGCAGTCTTGGTCTTTAGTTTCACATGCTGACAGTTTTCAAAGCACTTTTGTTGCTTATTGGCAGGCAAAGAACTTATGTGACTTCAGAATATACACAAAGAGTAAGATGAACTTAAATGCTGATATATTCACAATGCTTTTGAACTCTTGATGAAAAATCTGGGAAATGTGTACAACCTTCAAATTAAAAAAAATAAATAAATCAAGTATCTCATATAAAAGTTTGTCTTGCAAAAGCTGGCGTGGAGCTCTTTTTTTTATTTTCCTGTATGTTGAGCTCTTGACAGCATTGCATCTCTGGGAAACAGTTTCTTATCCTCATGCTTCCTGTAGTCTGACTAAGGCAGGACTGCCTCATTTTTTTATCTTCTCACAGTACAGTAGATACATAATGCTGATATTGTAGGATGTTTTTTTAAAAGAATTTTTTTTAGTGGACTTGGAAGGAAAAACACTGTGATAAATTTCTGATAGTTTGATAAAACTTCTTCTTTTAGTGAAATGTAAGATTGTTAAAGATTCATATTTATCTTGAGAAAAACATAATGCCCTAGTCTCTGTTTCAATTTCCTCAGAGCTATGTGAATTACTGATTTTAAAGTTGTATTGAAGATGCATCTGTATCTGATTCATGCAATGCTAAGTTGTGATGTGTTCCCTCAGGATACTTACCACCACCACTGGAGGGAGGGAAACCTTTCTTCAAGCGCTCGTTGTGAATTTTGCAAAAAAACCTGTGGGTCTTCTGAGGTGCTCTCTGGCATGAGATGTGAATGGTGTGGCATCCTGGTATGTTGTTCTGCTGCATGTATTTGTGGGAACCACATATATATGGGCATGTGCTTATTTGAACACTTTATATAAAGATAATTTATTTGCACACTGTATAAATATATATTTTATATACACTTTGTAAATACACTTAATCTCTACACTTAGTTATTTAAATATGTATATATTTATGTGTTAGGTGGGAAATCTGATTTTTAAATCCTCCTCATAGTCATTTTAATGAACAACTCTCAAAGTCACAGTGAAGCTTTGTGTAAATCCAATGGAATTTAACAGGGCTTAATCATTATAGATCTGTGGTTAGAAGCCTGCAATCACTTTCTGTGTTAAATCAGAAGTTCTTTCAAATAATGAATTCTGCAAGGTTAAAGGCTTACCATTCTAATATGCTTACTCTTATTTCAGTATAGAATAGGTCTTAGCCTGTGTGGTTGGGGTTTCTTTAAGCTGTCAGTATGAGTTTCTGTGTTTTTCCATTCACATGACACATGTTTATTTCCCGTGCAAGCTGATGGTACCCTTCAATAATAATTCTGGAAACCACAGCTCTTCACACAATGATAAACAGTGTGCAGTGCAGATAACAATTAGTCCATCCACTTAATGCCACCTCATATTAAAATATGATGGAAGTGAAAGTAGCACCAGATGAGGTGGGAACTGAAAAGTATATGTAAGAAATCATTAATTTGCTACTCAAGGCTAGATGAGGTGCTCCATGTAGTAATGATTTAAAATAAAACTCTGGAGGTTATTCAGTATTTCAGATATGATTTCAATTATTTTAATTTTTTTTTTAATATTGTGGGGTTTGTATTTTAATCTGAGACATAATTTCTGAGGTGGGAGGGACTGTCTTTGAGAACAGTCTGAGAAATGTAACATGCTCTGTGGCCACACATACAAAGGTATGGGTATTCAATAATGGCAGAAGATTTGCAATAGTGTAAAGGCAGAAACTTTCCAGTCACCCTTTGGAATAAAATTGAAAACAGTCTTACCTCAGAATCTGAGAGTGGGTACAGCTATGTAAGAGGATACTGCTCTTTTCAAGCTGTTCAGTATAACCTGTGTACCTTTTCCATTTCCCCCAGTAAATATCCACATAGAGTGGAAGATCAGCGTTTGAGACCAAAACTTTAAACTTCTCCATGTAGCTATATAAAAACCTTTCGTTTTTAATAGAACAGGTTTGTGATCCTTGAAAGTTTCTTGACATATCAGGACTCCCTATTATTGGTAATACAAAACCTGAGTTAAACAAATAAAATCTAGGATGACAGATGGGCCATTCATTTAATGAAAGCGATTTACAAAAGGTCTATATAATCCCTAACCTGAATTATACTATTTCAGTCACAGTTTGTTATCAATAAATTTACTTTCAGTGTGTATCACAAGTTCTTAACTGATGCTGTTGTTTATAGGCTCATGCTGCTTGCTGTGTAATTGTCCCACCAGAATGTACCTTTGGAAGATTAAGGAATATGATTCTTCCTCCAAGTTGTGTTCAGTTGTTTTCTCGTAACTTCAGCAAATTGCATTGTTTTCGAATATCAGAAAATTTACAAACAGAATCAGGTAAAAATTTCATAGCTGAATGCAACTAATTGATGAGTGTATTTAACCTAGAGTCATAATTCAATTAAGTATATTATTGCTAATTTTTATTGGCTTTTGTGGCAGTACTATAACTTCTTGCTATATTAGAGATTTTTTAATGGATGCTGTGGAAAATGCAGAAACTTCTGTTTACTGGTGCAGGGCAATTTGTGCACTACTCTTGAAACAAAGTGAAAACCTAAAATCGGAAAATTTGTGGTGTTAGTGTTATCATTGCTGGAAACACTTCTTATATCATGTGTACAGATACTTTTGTCTCTTGGATTAAGCATCTGTCCTTTTTAAGGTTTGTGTGCTGAAACAATACCATATGTCTAGGCAGGGTAATGTTCTGCTGCCATCTAGAGTGAATGTTTGTTTAACAGCTCTTTAGGAATGAGAAATTTTTTTAAGCCTAAGGTACACTGAAGTATTTTTTAATTTATATTTTGATTATTATGCACCTATAAAACCTTTCTGTTGCTGCTTGAACGGAATAGGAAAGGAAATAAAAGGTAGGCAAAATACAGCTCATGAAAGTTAAATATTTGCCATTGCTCTTTTCTCAAGCTGGCAGATTGCTCTTGAACTTTCTGCTCTGAGCTCAGGTTTGGTTTTGGTGAGGAGGGCTGACCATGAGCAAGACCCCTGTGTTCTGTGTGCAGCAGCTGTAGCAGAACTCCTGAACTGTGTGACCCGATGTCTGCATCACCCAGACACACTCCAGTGACCTGTCAAAGGCAGAGAGGAGGTGTTAGGTTGCTTTTTTTGGTTTTTTTCAGTGAGTGTTTTTTCTTTTTAGTGAATTTGCTTGCAAGTGGTCAAAGACGTGGTATAGCACCCACTTGAAAATCACGCTTGAAAATCAATCACTGCTTCCAACAGAAGAAGTAACTGAAATAACGAGTCTGGATGAGCTTGATTTTTCTGCAAGGCTCCCTTTAAACTTTGATTCAGGTCTATTGTTAGGTATTTCACAAGTGTCCCAAAGGTTTAAGTGGAGATAAGTTGTATTATTATAACTAAGAGAAGTTAATCACAAATCTTTAAAATAGAGTCTTTGGTTTGACTTTTCTGGTGTTAATTAAGTTTCTCTCTTCAGCAGTGGTGTGTTCTTTTAATATGTCAGACTTAACTTTCTCTTTTTTTTGTTTTTAAATCACGTCTTTGTAAAAATTGAACATGGAGGGCTTGGCTTTAAGTGAAAGACTACAAGCTGCACCTTCTAGTCTATTCCTTCAATTTTAAGAGATGGAAGAAAAGGTTTTCTATTTCAAGACTTATGCTACATACTAAGTGTGTTAGTTCATGTTATGCATAGTAGAGGTTTTTTAAAGTAAGAATGGCTTTTTTGCATTTCTTTAATGGAAAAGTTTGTCCGGTGCTTTGAATTGAGAGAATGCAGCTGTTAGCTTGTGGTCAGAAGCAGATACATAGGGATGGAGAAATATTCACTAACTTAATTTGGACTATTTCTAGTGCTTTATTGTGATATGAAGGGGGAGAAAAAAACAAATTGAATAAAACTCACCTTGTTTGGAAAGCCAGAATGCATTTTTATAGTACTTAGCATGTGTGTCACAGAGGTATAGGGTAGCAACACCCTGAAAAATCTCATTTCTAACACAGCTTCTCTTTCCTTTGGCGTCTGAGAATTTCTGCCACTTGGGCTCAGCTCTCCATCATCCAATGGGCAGCAGCCTCCCAGGATGGAGGGACTGCTGATTCCCAGGGAAGCAGGGGCCAAGCCATGGGGATGCTCCCCTTTCTTCCTGCTGCAGATCTGTTGCATATCTGTGAACTTGACAGCTGCCTCAGCAATTGACATCTTCCTTTCTTTTTCATGGTCAGAGAGCCACAGCTGTGGCTCAGTACAAGGCACGTGAGTAATATTTGTGGTGTAGCACGCAGCTGTGGTGCAGCCTTGCACTCCTCTGTGCATAAAGGGTTTTGGTCTGTGTTTCTGTAGCTGGCAGTGCTTTTTAGTGCCTTGGTTTAGCACCTACCTGCTGAATATTCAGGTAGTAGTCTGGTGTCTCCACATGTGACTGCTTTTACACCATCCACATCCTGTTGAGCCTTACTTTGAGACCTGTTGCTGGATGTTTGCCACTCTCAGTCATGGCTGAAGATCAGGTGTCTGCAGGTCACCGCCAAAAGCACCAAATACCATTGCTATATGCTCTTTTTCTTTGCCCAAATTCTTCCTCAAAGGCAGAGCCAAGAATTACCTTGAGCCAATTCTCACATCATTCACACATTCACACATTCCTCACTGTGTCAGGAATCTCAGTGCTCTAGCCTTTTAGTCCTTCTTGTTGCCCATGTTCACAGAACAGACCTTCATTTTCTTACAAAACCCCACTAGCTCCTGACACGTGCTGAAAAGTTACCGAGACGTGTCATGAATCCAGCAGCTCCCTGATACTCTCTTCGGATGTATTTTGTGCTCCTCTGAGAATGAAGCAGCTCGGGATGGCTGCCCCAGGAGTTGCTGCTGCTCTCCCAGGGGAAAGGCATAGACTCTGGGTGGCAGATCTTGTTAAAGATTGTGTGCATGTTAGGGATGTTTCAGGGGAGCAAGGAATTCCTTTGTTGGAAGATAATTAGCACTGCTGTGTGATGGCAGGCTCATTAAGAAATTCTCCTGACAGAGGGTGCTCCTCTGTTGCCACAGCTGACAAAGAACATCACTCCTAAGGTTGTGAAAAGACCAGTCTGAGGTGCCAAAGAAGTGTTGGCAGCTGCCTGGATGAGTTGACTGCTGCAGGCATAGTTCTTCCCAAGCTGTAGGTTGGGCAGTGCCAGGTGCCTTGTCCCAGGCAGTGAATGAGCACAGCCAACATCACTGACCTACTGGGAACCATTTGTCCAAAGTGGCTTTTGCCACCGTGTAAATGCTAAGCTTCATCACCAACATTCAGCAAACATCTCTGTGCTGGAAGAGGCTTCTTTTAAACTCTTGAGCTACCAGGAGATGCAATGGTAGAGCATGTGGAGCCCCTTCCTCCAAATCATTCCTATCCTAACAAAATCTCAAAGAAGTCATTGAACTTCACTAGAATAGTTTCAAGATGCTGTTGGTGTAGATTTCGCTACTGTTCAGACTAAAGGAGAAAGTGTAATAAAAAAGTCATCTTCTTCTCATCTAAACTGAGAAAGAAGAGGATTGGGAGCAATCAGGAGCAGTCATTTCCTATTGTTATATTTACTACTTCTTTATTTTTTTTTTTTTTATCTTAATTGTCTGGAGTGAAATTCAAGAAGGCATTGAGCTTTCTCTTATTTCGGGTGTTTCAAGACCATATTGTCTAAATTTCTCTCCAGGATGAAACTTGATCTGTTTGCCTCTCAGCTATAACAGGGAAAATACCTCAACACTCTTTTTATATTTGAAAGGCCACAATGCAAAAACATTATTGTTGGTCTTTCTTGTAGACACTCGAAGCATTATCCAAATATTCAGTGAGTTACCTGGTGTCAAGTTTAGTACTACTGCCTAGTACCCTTCCTGACATGCTATGATTCTGCTTCTTGGAAAGTTTTCTTTTCCTGCTTTAGGATTTTGAGTTCCCCAGTACATCTTTTGCTCTGAAGATCTGCCTTTACTTGTTTTATTTTATATTTTCTTTCTTGTTTTGTGCTTTGTTTCTTGCCCTGAGTTTCAGCCTTCTGATGTTTTAATTTTTGTAATAAAGTTTCTCACGAGGTTTTCTGTAAACATGCAGATGTTTTTCTAACTGTCATTTTGTTTTTCATTCCTTTCTCCTGGGAGGAGAAAGGTTTGATGGACCTTTTCATTGACCAGTGTGGTTGGAGAGGTGGTGACCTCATTCTCCAGTCCACGGCTGTTCCCAAAACTCTATATAATACGAAAATCAAAATAAAGTTCTGTCTTCTTCGCCTTTTCCTCGGCTGGAGTTTGCTGTGTCTCTGTGATTCATGTCACGCTCTAGTGTGACACTTTGTTTTCTCCATCAGCTGCAAGACATGGTTTTCACAAAGGTGTTGCTTGGCTTATATCTTTTGGAGCTTTGCCTGCATCCTAGTCATGACTGACTGGTATTTTTAATGGGTGTGAGTGTGAATACCATTATTTGATGAGCACTTACATTGCACTCTACTGCTCCCCTCAGAGAAGGAAAACTGATCACGTTTGGATTTGCACTGGTCTTGTACAGTTATCTCTGAGTGTCAGGAATAAAAAGCAGTGAGGATGTTCTGCACAGAAGCAAATGCAAAATGTTCACAGCATTTATTTTGATATTTTTAAAATATTTTATGTATGATTTTACAGGGGTGCATTATTTTCTGCCATGTTAGCTCCTAGCTTTAGTGAGAGTGATGAGCCTACTGTCCTCTTCTGGAGAGCAGCAATTTCTTTCTCTTTGGGTGTCAATAACTTTGTTTTTCAGTTGTGGAAATGACTTCTATAACACCATTACTTCTGACTGGTAGGCTGGATAGATTTGGTTATTTAAAACTTAATGGAAATCATCCATACCTCGGTGACAGTCAAACATCATGACTTCAGAAAAGAATGAAATGCAATATTAAAGGCAATAGTATAAGAATCTCATGTATGCCTTCACTGTAGCTACATGACAATGCAGATTTGGTTTTTTTAATGCTGTTAATACTCTGAATTATTGTCATAAAATAGGTAGAAAAAGAAAGTGTGCTTTTCTGACTGGTTCCTTTTGTGTTAGCTTGTTTGATGGAAACAGTTCTTAAATGACAAACACCTTCTCCCTTCCATTCAAATTAACAAAAATCCTTTCTTAAAATATCTCTGCTTTTACAGATGAAGATGATGATGTTGATGGGTCTACACAAGGATCAACAAAAGATATCCAAATTTCAACTGATTCAAGTAAGCAAAATTTTAGTAAGGGATGAATAGTCACCCATTGCTTTATTCATATAATAATCTTTATTAATATAATCTGAACTTGTATTGTGTTATGACAAAATATCAAATAGTTATTTTTCTAATGTTGGGTTTTAATTTCAGGTCCAAAGTTTTGGTTCAAAACATTTATCCAGGGCCTTACAAATATCTCCTTGGTATTTTCCATTGGTAGGTTGACATAAGTGGCAATCTGTTTGTTACCTTGGCAAATAGGTAATTTCTCTCAACTTGGTAGTTGAAGAAAGAAAACATGGTGTTAATAATCCATAGATAAGCAACAAATTTAAAGGGCAGGCAGCAATGTGTTTTCAGAGTATTTTGCTTCTAAGTTCGCTGGATCCAAATTTTGCTGAGGACATCAGGTGAATTTTTTTTGGTTTGGGCATGTTGCAATAAACAGGACTGAGCTGGACTGGCTGCTTTTTATGCAGGTAAATTTTTAAATATGTGGAGTTTTCTGGGGTTGGTAACAACCAAATTCTTGCTTTTCAGAAAATGAGGTAAAACTGCAGTTTAAGAGCTTCCCACCCCTATATCCCTATCAGAATGTAGAACAACATGGTACATGCTACCTAATAGAGCTGCATGGAGTGTTGTAAAAATGGACATTTCAAATCAATAAATACTAATTTTGTTTTTTAATCCTGAAGTTGTTGCAAAATTAAGAGGCGAATTGTGCAAATGCTGTTTGGAATTTTTAAAACTTCAGCTCAATAAGTAGTTGAATCAGTTATAGAAGAGATCTCAAGAATTCTCTTTTTTCACTTTCTCAGTTCCTGAATGGCTTTAAGGTGTGATCCACCGCCTTATCGTTATTATAGGAAAATGCTCTAACTGCAGTTTAACTAAACAACTTTGACTTTTTTCAGTGTTTTAAGTGACTTAAGTGGTTGAGTGTGAAGACTTCTACGTTTCAACAAGCCTATTTCCCTTATGACTGTCAAAAAGAGCAAATTATGTATCCAGATATTTCAGCTGGATTCATTGAAAGCATTAGTGATGCCAGTTCAGCTTTAGTTTAGCCTTCCCAAAAGAAGGAAAAAGTATATGAAAATTCAGGGTAGGATACAAACTTTAATATGTCATTTGTTCAGGCCATCTCTGGACTGGAGAAAGCAGCAGTAGATGGTATATTTTCAAGGGTCATGTGAAGTATTGTTAGTTGTGTTTTAAAAAGACCAGTGGCATAATGCGTTTTCACAGAATATAGGACAGTGTAGAGCCCAGTAACTTTGCTGTGATTTAGATAGCTCAGCTAAAACCACACTCACAAAAAGAATCAGAAATAGTTTATTGATAAGACAGGACAGTCTGTGGTGATGTGGTCCAGGATATGGCCATGCAGTACCAGCCAGCAACTTCTTTAAACATGACCAGCTTCCCTTGCCTTCTTATCCTTCTCTTCTCCCATACTAGTTCTTCCCCAAACAGCTTTGATCTCGTGCTTTGATTCGTCTCCAAAAGTTCCCCTAACAGCCCTTGTACCATCCCTAGATGCTTTTCACATGTATCTCATATATCCCTGCAAGCTGAGTGACCTCCTTGGTCAATGAGGTGTCCTACAGAACGTCCCCTGTGGACTCCTCTGGTGTGTGCCACCCCTGTGATGGGATTGAT
The DNA here is from genome assembly GCA_013396995.1 of Dicaeum eximium. Classification (NCBI taxonomy): domain Eukaryota; kingdom Metazoa; phylum Chordata; class Aves; order Passeriformes; family Dicaeidae; genus Dicaeum; species Dicaeum eximium. The sequence goes on from VWZP01010543.1 coordinate 130,916, forward strand.
GACCTCGTGTCAGCTCAGGACATGGCTTCCCTGATAACCCACCTGGTAAAGTGGTTGAGGTTCACCTGCCAGCTGTTTGTGTTGCTGTGCCTCTCTGTGTGTGGGGAGTCAAAAGCTGCTGGATTTAACATGAGGATGACACATGTAGGGGGCTGTAGCACTTTCATCTGTCTCTGGATAACACCCTTTGTATAACATGGGCCAAGAAGGAGCTGCTCACTGCTTCTGTGTGTTGACTCAGTGCATCTGCCATGTCTTTTGGGATGTTACCATCCTTTCCCTCAAGAGTGCCTGAACTCAATTACATTCCAGAATATTTAGCTTTTCTTAATTCCAGCTATCCATGTTTTAGGGGTATGTATTTCTGAAAAGAATGAAAACAAGTCAGAAGAAATTGAATAATATTGATGTGGAAAGACACACTTTTTCCACAGGAGAGAAGCCAATAGAAAATTATACCAAGTCTGTAGTTCAGTATTGGAAGAAGATTTGAATTAGTACCCTACATTCATTTTTGTTACTTTGCTATTGTAATGGGCTTCTGGAGAGAAATGTAAAGTTAGAAGATTTAAGTCTTAATATTGGTAGCTTAAATGTGTTAAATCAACCACTATATTTAGCCTACCAAGATACTGAAACCAAAAGCATAAAATTAACATAAAAACAACCACACAGTTTCTGAGTTGATAGATTTAACAGACATACAAGTGGGTTTGGCAAAGGGCTCTCTCTGCTCTGTGAGAGTCCCTCAGCACTCACTGGCTGCTAGTGAACTGTCTGATTCAGCATACGTCCATCTTCTGCAGGACAAAATTCAGCCATCAATGAAAACCCATTCTGGATGAGATTTTAGAGGAATCTGTCTATCTACCAGACAGACAAATGGGAGCTGCAGTGCTGTCAGCAAACAGATGTTTCACAGCAGGTCCTTCCACAGCCTCTGTTTTGCCTTGCTCAGGTTGCTGTCCATCTGCCGAGTAAGAGATAAAATGGTTTTGTGTTAGACAGACCCAAGTTCTTGGCTTAGAGTTTGCTTATGTCTTGTCCCAAACCAGCTGACAGTGCAGAGGAGACCTCCATTGCAATTCTGCAAGCAGGAACACACTGTTTTCCAGAAGAAGCAAGGACAGCATATGGGGAGGGATTTTTCCCCTAAAGATACTTAAGAAAACTTTAAGCTTTCATAAAAAGGGCCATTGTGTTCTTCTGTAACTGCTTACAGATAACTAAATATGTCACATGTTCCTTGGCAGGTGCTTGGAAAGGCTCTAAAAACTAAGAGAAGGGTTAAGAAGTGGCCACCAGAATGGGAGGACAGCTGTTAACACAGATTTGTGCTTCAAAATTGTCTTGAAAGTAGGGGAGTTTGAGCTGCTCAAGAAAACAAGTTCAGAGAAGGCACACACCTGCAAAGGTCTCTCTGTGAAGGGAAAGAGCTAGACAAAGAAAGAAGGAAAGAAAAGGAAGGAGGGGTGGGAGGAAGGAATATGGGATTCTGAATGGCTCTCTTCAAGGGCAGTAAAAGGAAAAATACATAAATCTTACATACATAAATGCCATCTTGTAGGTTATGAATCCTAATACTGAAATAAACCAAAATTTGATAGTCCTCAGTGTGGTAATATGAAGTAGCAGTAGAAAAGGAGAGCATAAAGCATGTAAATAACACAAGTTGTTTCAGGAAGAGTGGTTCTTGGTAAGCTATGTTGCTAGAATTTAGTCTTTTAAGAGTAATTTTCACAAATACACTCAGTATAGACCTCTAGCTTTCTAAGTGACAAAATTATTCAGGACTGCATAAGTTTCCTATCTCAGTCACAAGCAACATCTAAGTCTTTTCAGAAGCCATGTCCTGTCTGTGGGGATTTGTAAGTCAAAGGGAGCATGAGCTTTGGGCTCATCCAATGCTGTTTTATTCTTTTCCCTGGAAAACTTGGTGTCTTAGCCTCTGAAATCAAATTCCATGCTTTGGTAAATTATGTCTGGAGTTAACCTTTTGTAGTTACTTTCTCCTTGGAAAGGGTAACCATGAATAAAGGTTATTTTCAGCTCAATATCCCATGGTAAGAAAAAAAATAATGTGTTTTTCAGGAGAAGGTCCTGATACCATGTACTCTGATCCAACAGGAAAAGAGAAAAGACATTTAGCAGTGAGGTAGTAGGTAGTAGCAGGTTGTAACTCCATTTAGCAGCAGGTAGTAACTCCTTTAAATACCACAATTTGATAAGTGCATCTGTTTCATATTAGTAAGGGGTTTGTATATATACATAAAATATATACATACATATTTATACTAAGTAGGGGTATGTAGACTTCACTTGTGTAACTGGATCATTTTCTAATATTTAAAAATTGGAACAGGTGGGAGGAAGAGCTTAACCTAATTTCAGAAGTGGTTATAGTTGAGCTTCTTGCCAAGGCTGGTTAGACAAATCAGACTGGCATAAGACACCCCTTAATTTACATGTGTTGGATGTGCTCTTGACTCAGTGGAGAAATGTGTTTCTGGATGACTAATTGCAGTATGTAGCTGTTTTTTCTTTTGTTAATGTGCTTCCAGAAACTCATGTGCAAGCAAACCATTTTTTGCTGGGTTGCAGTAAAAGTGTCATCTGTGAGGAGGACAGTAACAAAATTAAATGTGATTTTTCACTGATAAATTTGAGGAGCTTTTTTATGTGGTAGATACCAGATTAGCAGCATTATGTTTATTTATCTAAGAAATATGCTTGAGCTTAGAGCATTACTACTGGTCCATAGATCTAAACTTGTGCATGTAAATCAGTTTATTTTGAGAGTCAAACCAAATGTTCCTTGACTGTTCTTAAGACATGGAGAGCTCATAAAAAAATTCTCCAGTTACAATTGCTAGGGATTCTCTTAGGCCAACTAGTATCTCATTAGAGCAGACTACAAAGGCACATTAAATGAAAACAAGTACTAGAACTTGGATGAATGTTTTTATTCTCAGATGGTTGTCTACTTTGTGGATTGCTAGAGAAAACAGCAGAGATTTTGATAGTGTTATGAAAGTTCATACTCAGAGCATCAGCTGTGCTGTCAGAAACCAATGTTCACTTGTTTTCTTAAATTGTGTTAGCTCTAAAGAAGGTCACCCAGGACACAGTGTGTCTTTTGGTTAACATTTGTCTAGGCTGTAGTTACCATGGAGATCACTGACAGAAATCTGTGTCTAAAAGAATTCCACTCATTCTGGCATAGATCCAGCAGAATTTAAAGGAGTAGGTCACTTTCTGATGTGTGCTATGGCCTCAATGCAATGGTTGTTGAGTTTCAAGGGTACTTCAGAAGTAAGAGTTGATATTTGTATCTTCCTTGTATTGTGACTAGGAAGAAATTGACAACAGACACAACCGCTATGACAATTGGAAAACTGAAAATCTATGGTGATACTACTTTTCATATAAACAAAAAGAATTGAAAAGTCACAATGTATCATACCAGGTTGGGTGTGGCTCTGAGCAACCTAATCTAGTGAAAGATGTCCTTGTCAGGATTCTTGTAATCCATGATCCTTGAAGGTCACTTCCAACCCAAACTATTTTATAATTCTCTGATTTTATTTATTCTGTTTCTGTCTGTTTTTCTTTGTTACATGCATCTTCCCTCCGAAGAGTCACAGCATGGCAGAGGTTGGTGGCAGTATGGAGGTTATCTAGGGCAGCCTCCTGCTCAAGCAAGGCCACTCAGAGCTGTTTGTCATGTTCAGTAAGGTTTTAAATATCATAACAGAATCATAGAGTGGTTTGAGTTAGAAGAGACCTCACAGATCATCTAGCCCCAACCCTGCTGACATGGGTAGGGACACCTTCCACTAGACCAGTCAACACAGCCAGTTTTGTCCCAGGAGAGACTAGGATGACTTAGCAGTAGGATGGGAGGCTGTACTGGGGACTGCTTTGCTGTGCAATGTGCATGTGCAGTGTTACATAATGAGAACTGCTTGCACACACATTGTGCCATGACCTGAGGAATTGATTATGAAGAAATATCATTAAGAAGTGGACAAGTCTACACTGAAAAAGAAGGCTAAGCGCAGCTGTCACATGTCAGAATAAGGAGAAATAAAGATCATGAGAATTAGGGTATCATGATTTTTCTTTGAAGGTTAGAATCCTATTTTTAAAAGACTGCTTTCACACATAAGTACTAGATAATCCTTTTGTTCTGTGGTGTCTACTTTTGATTGAAGTTGGAGAACATACACAGAAATAGGTGGATTAGGCACAAGATTTTTAGTTTCAGGTGGTTCAAGAAAGCTAGCACTGAAGTGTCCTTGTTAAGTAGTTGTACACTGCAGGCTTTCCTTATAATCTGCCACTGCAGCATTGAGATACCCAGTGATACACATTTCTGCCTGCATTCTTGCTTGCTTTTTATCAATCAGTTAGAGGTGGTTTGGTGGTTTTCCTCTTCCAGTTCCAGTTCTCCTTTTTAATCCTTCTACGGTAAATGCCAATTTGCTAGTGTGTTTCATTCAACCTAAAAGCTGATATTATTTGAGAGCAAAAGGCTCTTCATATTTTATTCAGTACTACAAAGTATTTCCAAGCTGTAAGGGAAGCATGGAAGTAGGCTCCAGCATGTAACATATCTCCTTTACAATGTGCATTAACAGACTGCATGATTAACCAGTTGTGTGGGCATCACAGCTGGTATATGTGGCTTTCACTTAATATTTCTAACATTTCAAGAATTGCAAGTGATAGCTTCTGGTGATTGTACTACTTGATGATGAATGCAGGTGTACAGATTTATTGTGAGATCAGACAGTAACACTGTACTGTACAATGGGTGACTTTTGTTAATCATTCAGTCCAACACTGCAATAAAAAGGGCATATTCTGTCAATGAGAAATAGTTATGTCTGCTGTAAAGCATCAGCTCTCTGGGGAGTACTCCAAGAACCTGCAAAACTGAGCAGCTCACCCAGTGTCTTCGTAAAGATGTGATCAGGAGAGGACACAAGGTCTCTCTTAATGGAATCTCCTTTTTGGTCTGGATTGATAACTTGGTTTCCTTTCCAGAGGCAGTTAGGACACATGTAATGCACTGGTAATATTGACGTGTTCCTAAAACATCTCAAAACCTGCCTGTTCTATGAGAATTTAGTTGCACTTCACTATTACTCTTTAAAATGCTGCTTAAGAGAGAGACTTTATTATACAGCAACCTGTACCTGAGTCATAACCCATCTTTGTGAAAGGTGAACCTGAAATCCTTCACTCTTCACCCTTTCACGGACGTCTGCGCAACAATCTGAGCTCAACAGTTTGAGCACGGACTTAGCAAGGCTTTAGTGAAGTGAAACACAGCAAAAGGCTGAAGGTCTTCATTTGCTGTACCTTCTTTCTTCCAGTTTTTCTGTTGTCCCTGTATTTTCCTCCCATTGCCTGTACACTTAACCAGCTATTTTAAGGACTTTCTTTGGAAGCACTTTCTCAGAATTGGCAGTGCTTTGGGAGCTGTTCTGAATGGGGTGACACTTTGTCTTGGTCTTCAAGTTGTTCAACTTGTCAATAATAAATGCAGTCTTGAAAGCTGAGGATGAAGACTGATAACATACACAGTCTGGTTATAACAGTTATATCAAAAGCCAGGATAAAACCGTGATTACTCATCCCTCTTTCTTCTCTGAATGTACCCCTGGAGTAATAAAACAAAGTTTAAAATATTCGGCCTCAAAGCTTGTCCTGTAACAGGAAATGTTCCCATGAAGAAACATTTCAGTGAGGTAAAAGCAGGTTTTTAGTAGTATTATTATACCCTTCCTATTCAGGTAGCTTTCTGATTCAAGATGTGTGTTAATGAAATACAATTGTTTCCATTCAGGTAAACAAACACTAAAGATATTTGATGGGAATGACGCAGTGAAACGCAACCAATTTCGACTAATTTCAGTTCCAAGGATTGCAAAAAATGAAGAAGTTGTGGTAAGATACCCAGTGAGGGTCAGTTTTTCAGTGTGATACATATAATTACATATTACAGTAGTAAAAAGACAAGTTTTAGAAGTGTAACTCAACAACAACAAAAATCTGTGAATGGGCTGTAATATTACAATGTTATTTGACTTCTTCAGGTAGTGTTCTTATTTTAGAGCATCTACGGAAATGGTGGCTTACACATCTGTAACATAATGGCAACCACAGTATCACATGTTAAGCAGTCACTCTGCTTCCTAGTGTTACTCTGAAGCCTGATTTTACTGATACAAGCAGTACAGGATAACCAGTTCTTTAGATCTTGCTCCTTTTCTGTAGTAGAGGTTTGATATTTATCCTGCACAACCACCAATATTGCATTTGAGTTAATCAGCTTAGAACACTGAAGCTTGTTATAGTTGTCTCCATCCCTTGGCTGTGAAAACAATCAATTATTGATCACATACTGGCCCCTCTCTAGCTTTTCCAGTGCTCCATCTGGGATGGAAAAATTACTTAGTACTAAATCGAGTGGGCTGTACAGATCTTTATTTATTGGGCTAGGCAGAGACCCCACGCTGTGAGAGATAAATCCCAGAGGGGGAATAGGGTGGTTCCAAATAAAACTCTGCATGGTGAAGTCTCAGAGTCATGACAGGCTTGGCAAAGAAGTCTGAAGAATGTATCAGAATTTTGACAATATAAAGCTAAAGATTATTAGGATTTTTGTCTTGATACTGTGCTCAAAATCAACAGGAGTTTTGCAAAGGTTTTGTAGTGTTCTGCATGTCAAAGATCTTTAAGAAAAACTATGTACAGGAATGAAAACACTTTTATTTAGGGGTGCTACTTGCCTTTCAAGCACATTTTACCAGGCTGGTGCTTTTAATACCAGAGAAGAGGAATACAAGTTCTTACAAGTGAGCTGTATTGGCTGCAGCATCTCTGCTACCAGAGGTGCTGCAGGCATGAGCCCATTATGCATGTAAAGTTTCTGTGTGCATCTTGTAAGGACAGCCCTTCCCTTTCCTCTTCACAGGTGTGTGGGTTCAGGGCAGCTTTGTGGCTGAGAAGCTCACCTATTTTTGGCATCCCTTAGTGTAAGAAGACTGAGTAGGCAGAGTTGGGTTCAATCAAGTGTAATTTACCATTTTCCTTGTGGCCTCAATTTTACATGCATGACTGTAGATTTACTGGACCTTGATTTTTACATTTGGTCTTAAAATGACTATCACTTGCTAAAAATACTGTAAATTGTATTCAAATACGTGGATATCTCAAGCTTTCTTCTTCGTGTTCACTGAAATTTGTTTTCAAAACTTCACTCTTGTTTTGATTTTTTTTGCTATTGCTGTATATCCACTGCTCTGTGTTTAGAACATGCATTGAAGGTTCATTTCATAAATCAGATATTTATAATGTCTATGGCTGTATAGGTATTAATGGTGTCTTTTCAAGTAAATGTTAATTTATCTTGCTGTGTTTTAGGAGGCTGCTTTGAGGGCGTACTACATAAATGATGACCAGCAGGAGTATGAGCTGCAGACCTTTACACAGCAGGTGCTGCTCTCTGATGATGTTATCAACAGGAATGATGCTGCAGAGGACAGCAACTTGGGCTCAGTATTCCGAGAATCTGTTCCTGAAGCTTGGATCATCAGAGCCAAACCAAAGGACGAGGAAGTGATCAGAATTTATCCTGCCTGGCTAAAGTGAGTATTTTCCTTCTTGATCACAAGGTTATCCTGCTTGGCTACATTTGCCCTCGGTAGTCTAGCCCTGTTTGCTTTAGTTATTGAAGCTGCAGAACTCTAACGGAGAGTATAGTTTCTTTTTCTGTATTTCAGGATTCTTCTGTTCGTTTTTCTCAATGGATAGTATGCATAACATTCATTTCCATGCCTGGAAACTCTTGGGTTTCTTTACATGCGTGGAACATACAATGCAACTTGTGCAGTTCTATTATCATGTGTTTGGTTAGAAAGATGCAACTTTACGTTAACTACATCTGTAAACATACATCTCACTTGAAAAATTGATGGATTTTTTCAAAGAAATGTGAAGTAGGGAGAACTACAGTGCAACTTCCCATGTGAGATGAGGAGGAAAAAAATTAAAAACAAACAAACAAAACCCCTATACAATTTACCACTGAGACAGTATGAATTTTAAGTGTATTTGGTTGTGGAAACAAAATGGTCTGGACCTACTAATTTCTGAAGACCTGTGGGATAAAATTTAACTATGTGTTCATTTTGCTGTTGCAACTGCATTGACATGTTTTATAAAAGACTTGCAGGTTATCTTGGTGATAGGAAGAAGCTAAACTATAGTGCTACAATTTTAATTAGCAGTTCTTTGAGATGGAAGTGTTTTCTTGTCCGTGGCACTGATACCAAGTCTGCCATGAGCCTCAGGGAGCAGCTTTCTCAACTAATGCAAATATGTTTGAGAAAATTGTATACTTAGTTTAAAAAGGTAGTCTCAGGATAGATCCTAAAATAAGTATTTTTCTCCTTAGGGTGGGAATGGCATATGTTTCTCTACGAGTAAATAAGGATAGCACTGTGCAGACTGTGATCAAAGAAGTGCTCCCATTACTTGGAAGGCAGGTAAGTGAAAATCCTAAGCACGTCCATATACCACCTGAGTGACCCTGAACGTATATATTTTTTTCTTCAGAAAAATTACAGTCCCTTAATTTGCAGTTATTGTAAATGTTGTTAGTATTTAGTAGATGGTCTTCTGTGACCAGCATGCTGCTAAAAGCTTAACACAATCTTCAAGGTAGGTAGGTATGGTTGCTCTGGGTCAAGCAGATTTACATGCATGGACACCATGGTTCTTGGAGTGCAGTATATTTTTACTGGTTGTTTATGTCTTGAAATATTTAAAACACACTTATGTGTGTAGCTACTCTGCTAATTTTATCTTGTTGAGAAATTGGCAATCACTGTTAGGATGATCATGCTTGTCTCCTAATTCTTTATGCTGCTCTGAAGGAAATTGTAAAATCACAGAATATCTCAAGTTGGAAAGGACCCAAAGAGATAACTGAGTCCAACTTCCTGCTCCTTGCAGGATTACCTAGAAGTGAAGTGTGTGACTAACAGCATTGTCCGGACACTTCTTGAACGCTCACAAACTTGCTGCCATAAACTTTCCTAGGGATCCTGTTCCAGTAACCAGCCACACTTTCAGTGAAGAACCTTTTCCTAACATCTAGTTTAAGCTCCCCTTAAAGCAGCTTCATTCACTTTTCCTTCGGTTCTATCACTGGTCACCAGAGAGAGGAGATTGGCACCTCTCCCGTCACTGCCCGCCTTAAGGAAGCTGTTGACCATGATGAGGTCACCCCTCAGCCTCCTCTTCTCCAGGGGGAACAAACCAAGTGACCTCAGAGAGGTCCATCCAAGTCCTTACCTTGGGACTTTTCCTCATCTTGGTCACTCTGCTCTGGACACATTCAGATAGGTTGATGTCCATCTTATATTGTGTCACCCTGCACTGCCCCCAGCACTGGAGATGAGGCTGCCCCAGCTCAGAGCAGAGCAGGACAATCCCCTCCTTGCCCGGCTGTGATGCTGTGCCTGATGCAGCCCAGGACATGGGTGCCCCTCCTGGCTGCCAGGGCACTGCTGGGTCATGTTCAATTTGCCATTGATCCAATCTATGAGATCTTTTTTTCCACAGGGCTGCTCTCCAGCTCTCATCCCTCACTTTGAATTTTTAACCAGGATTACCCCATCCCAGGTTGAGAATCTGGTAGTAGCTCTTGTTAAAAATTTCATGTGTTTTGTGACTGTCCAGCTCTCTAGCACATCCACATCTCCCCATAAGGGTCTCCTACCTTTGACGGTGTCCACAGTCCCTACGGTGGCAAACAGCATCTCTGTAGCCCCCAAGGGCTGCAAGGAAGGACTCAAAGTTGAAACAGAGCCCACTTTCTTTACTGTCTGCATTGCTGCCCCCATAACTGGAAAATTCTAGATACGTCTTGTAATCTTGTAGATGCACATGCTTTCTTTGGAGGAAAATGTCCTTGCAGTCTGCCTGTCCTTCTTAGGGTTGGTGCCAAAACAGCATGACTTTCAGGAAACATGTTAGTAGACTTTGCTGGCACGCCAAGCCATGCACAGGCCCAGCCTCACCAGTGTGGAGACACAAAGCTGTAGTGTGCACATTTTAGTCAGCACCTGGGGCTTGTGAGCACACCAGCAAATCAGCACAGTCCCACTGCTCCAGGGCACAGCCGTGCTTGCAGAGGGTGACAGCTGCCCTTTGTGGTTGTTTACAGGGTACATAAGAACGTGCATGTGACTAGCTCTCTGCAGTAAGAGATAATCATAGCTCTGTCTAGGTGTATCCAGCTGTGTGAAGCATGCAGCTTGTAGCTTGTTTTGGCTACAGGATACTCCCAGGATTTGTTGTCAGTCCATTTCCTCAAGTGCTGTGGACCTTTTAACAAAAATGGGAACAACCATGTCCGAAGTTTTGCCTGATTTGAAAAAAGCTACTGTCAATGAGTATAGCTGGAAATTCTGTCAGGAAAAGATCACATCTCTGTATTTGGGCAGCTAGATATATGCTGTAAGAGACTTAATTCTTTGGCTCAATTGCAATTTCTCCAGTAGTGATAATTTTTAAATGCTCTACTTGTTTCTCTGTATAAACATGCACATACAGGAAATGTCTTTTTAATATCCAGAGTTTGCCTGCGCTCCAAGTTGCTTTCATCAAGTATCAGGCAAAGCACAAGTAGGGAATTGAGGCTCTTAACACCCCCATTCGTGACATATAAAGCAAGATCATTTGCCTCTTGAGTCTCAAGGCCAAAATTTAAAACCCTTCCTCAATTCTGGGTGTCCTATGTTTGGAGGGTTTCAGTCTTTGTTGTAAATGGTTCAGCTCTTGGCTATGCCAGCTGTTCTGGTCTAGCTGCAAGGGACTTGAGTGGTCCCTGGCAGTAGCTTGGAGAAGAGATTGTGCCACATGTGAAGAGGGTTTTGTTCCATCAGCTCCTGGAGTGTCCCAGGAGATGGGGAATGGTCAGCCTGCTTTTGCCAAGCAGGTTCCTGGGAATCTTCCCCAAGAGCAGGCTCATTCCCAGTCCTGCATGCTTTCTCTGGAAGGACGCTCAGGAAATACCCCAGATGAGGAAGCTGCTCATCACTGGAGCAGGAATGGGATTAACCACGCTGTGCAGGGGTCCCTTCACAATGTGGCTGTGAGAATGCCAATGTTTTTAGGAGCATGGGAGCGCGATGCTATGAGTGTGTAAAATGAAGATTATTCCTGTCTTGGAAGGAGTTGGTTGGAGGAAGAACATAATGGTTGATTTAAAAATATTTAGTTTTATTTTCCATGCTATGTTATACACTATGGACTGGATATAACACACAATAATGTAAATATCTGGCAAAATTTCGTTGGTCAGAAGCTGCACTTACATGCTGTATCTTTTGGCAGACGGAGTGCCTCCAGAATTTCAAATTGGTGGAAGTGCTTATGGGCAGTAGACAAGGTAAGTGAAGGAGCATTGGCCAAAGACACATCTGATCTCCGTGGGGTTTTTTCCCCCATTCTAACAGTCACAGTTCATTTTCTACAATAAAAAACACAAATGAAAATTCATGATGGTTTGAAATACTTAATCAGAAGTAATGCTGATTCTTTTCAGTCCTGTGTGTCCTGTGGGAATAAGGTTCCCCTTCACTATTACAGAAAAACTCATTTGTGGTTTCTGGTGGGTATTGACAGTTTTGCCCTGTTTTGGGGAGCTATGTTTAACTGACATAGTTTTCTTAATTGCAGTTATTTATTAAAGATTAATTCTAAAGTTCAAATGGCTTCTTTCCTCTGTCTTCTTTCCTCCTGACACAGCCCTTGAAGAAGAGTAAGTTTGAGTCCTAAGAAGTCCATGTAATATGTTTGTGTTTTAGAGGAACAGAAATCTGCAGTCCTAGCATTGCTCAAGTGTTTTGTGATCCTGCAGGAGCTAGGCTGGTGTTCTCCAAGTTGACATCCCTTTGTGCTTCAGTATTTGTAAGGTTGCATGGAGAAATAAAGACCTTGAAGTAGCCTAATGCTCTGACCAGGGCTGAGTAAATAGCTTTGTAGTTCAAATACTGTCTCAATGCTTTGCTTTATTTGCAAGCATTATTGGGAAGTTGTTTTATAAGGTTATTGTAGCTTTTTGAATGTCATAACCTTGGTTGGTTTCTGGTGCTCTGTTTTAAAGCATCATTTGCAACCTTACATTCACTGGAAGTTGGTTATTGTTGTACTTGTAGGGAAATATAGTTTTAAAGTCTTCTGTCAAACCTTTAGACTATTACCAAAGTACTGCTTGTCTTTTGAGGGGTTCAGGCTGTTTCTGACTTTTTTTAAAGTAGGGTGGTGTTTAAGAATTGTAGAAAAAGTCAGACTGTTCCAAGCACCTCTATGTTTTTATTGTTGGATAAGAAGTAGCTCAGGTCTGCATGGACCTTTATAAGAAAATTAGTTTATGCAGAGCTGTACTTTTCCCATAATTTTTCTTCTTATTGTTTTTGTGTAATTGAGCCTGGTAATACTTTACATGCTTTCTAACATGATTAATGTTCTTGCCCACTCCAGTTCAGCGCATGGTCTTGGACAATCAGGAACTGATTCTTAACAGACTCAAGGACATAAGAAAGGTAAATCTGAAAAAGAAACATGATTTTTTTTTACAGAAAAAGTGAGTCATTGGTTACCCCCTAAGCAGGCTCAAGGGTAGAGAAGCTAAGTGCTTGAAGTGTTTGTTTCTGTTTCTGATATTCTCTAGGCATAGAGAACATGATTGCTAAGTGCAGAACTATTTTGGATTTTGCTTCACAGTATCTTTTTGCCAAACGTCATATCATTTGTTTTCCTTTGTTTTGCTAGACTTCAATACGTCAGATGAATCAAACAAGATTTTACATTGTGGAAAACAGTAAATCTATTGTACAAGTAAATTTATTTGTTGGTGGCCTTCCGCCTCAGCTTTCCCCTGAAGAATACACAAATATTCTCAAGGAAGAATTAGCTATCAAAAGTAAGTAAACAGGTACAATTTCAGGCACATTAACTTGTATAGAACAAAATTCAGTACCATCAATTGCTCATTTTTCCTATAATTTTAACTTTCTCTGACCTGATTTTAAAAAAATTATTCTGCCTTTTACTCTCACGTGGGCTTTTTTAATCATTTTAACATGTGCACAATTGCAGGAGAGGTGTGACAGCTTATTATTTACAGAATAATTATTATGTTGCTCTAGTTATATGTGACTACACCTATTTTTTGTTTTGTTTTGTATGTTTGTGGGCAAAAGCATCACTTTTTAGAAGAATTATACATACCTTAAACTATGTGCAGAATATCCCTTGCCTTTTTTAACCTCTGACACTTTTTGCCTGGGCTGTTCTCCATGTGAGTCATGAGCTCTGTGCCCCATCATGGAGAAGTACGAGCAGTGTGTGCACACACATATGGACAAACACTCAGGGAAAATAATTTATTTTTCTTTTTCAAAGAAGTGTAATTGAATTTTCATAATACTCCTTCAACCAATTCTTTCTATAAACAGTGTCAGGAATGTGTCATGCTTTTCGTTGCAGGAAACAAAGCATTTTTCCCAATCTTTTATGTCACTTCAAGAGGAATTAAACTTGAAATGCCAGCAAGAATTCTTAGTCACCTTTTATGAAAATCAGTTTAGCTTTTCTTACTTGCAAAGTAAACATGAGCGGGAAAGTGTTAGCTGGAGGTTCTCCCTGTATTTGTATAACTTTTAATATTTATTTATATTATATTTATGTAACTTTTTAAAATACTTTAAATATTTACTCTAAATGTACCCAAGGTTTTATGTGTTTATATTTTTACCCTTTGCAGCAAATGTAGTATCTGTGAGTCATGTTTATCAAGCACAAGGTAAGCATTAAAATTTTTAGTCTTGCAAACAATGTCTATGTTCAAAGCTGCAGTCTAATACTAGAGGCTGGAAGCTCAGAGTATGTTAGTCTTACTGCATAATCAAAAAGCCCTTCAGGTAAAATGTAACATATTGTATTTATGAAGAGCAGTAGATTAGTGTTACCTTATTAAAAAAGGTTTACAGGTTGGCTTCCTGCCTTGTATACCAGAAGGTGGTAATATTTAATCATAAAAATGAGTTTTGAAGTTGCACCTCAACTGAATAATCTAACACCACAGAACTGTTAAAAATCTTTCAAGTGAAGTATTTTTAGTCTCTTTGACTTCAAGAATACTAAAATTTGGTACTGCTTTTGGTCTCAGTGGGACTGTTTCATAGTCACTGTTTCCTAGCAGTGTTAAGAGCTAGAGCTCAGTGGCTAAAAGTTGAAGAAAATAAATGCATTCATCCTTTGAGCTGTTTCTTTGCTTTTGCTGTATGAATTTTATTTCAGCGAGGTTGGAGAAGCCAAGAGGCTTCTGACAGCTGGAGCAGCAGTGGCTCTGGGCAGCTGTAGTGCAGTGGTCAGGTGATCTGCACTTGGTAAAAATTTGAAGTGTGTGATTTTCTCTTCTGTATCTTTAGGTGTCTATAGTTAAGATGTTTCACATCCTTTGGCAGGCATAACTTCCACGTCTGCTAAATGGGTCTTTCTATAGCATGGATTTGAAGACTGATGTGTGCTTCCTTTGGGTTATTTGCTGTCTTCATAATTGATACTGATTGATTTTGATCTTTTCATAGAAGAAGCTGTAAAGCTTTCAGATGTACCTTCTCCTTTCCATATTTGTCAGTGGCGAATACTTGGTTTTGTGATACTTGTCCCTTGTCACAGCATCATTAAACCAAATTTACATGCATGTGCTTTTTAGATGTTTCTGCTTGTATGTGATTTTTATTGCCACTTTTTTATGTTCGTGTTTTTGTGGTTCTCCTAACTTCCTAACTCTCCCTTTTTGTTGCACCAGGTTATGTTACCAGCCTACATCTCATATATTATCTATTATGCATTTTTGTCTTATCCTGCCCTGTTTTCCTCCTCACCAAATATCTTACTTTACACTAATCTGTATTTATTTTGTCTTTTCTCTTTTGTCTTCCCTTCTTCCCCAACCTCTCCATTCAGAACCTAAGCCAACATAAAAATCTAAACTTGATTATGAGCCCAAATATTCACTTGCAGTAATTCTTACTGAGATATTGTTAATGAACAGAACTAATGGACTATTAATAAGTGGATACAAAATGAAACTTGATACCTCTGTCACTTGTACATGATGAGAATAGAATGCTAGTTATGATAAAGAGTATGCAAATAGGCTCTACCCCTGAAGCTCAAAGGAAATATTTAAATAGGCATTAGTTCTCTGCTGCAGCTGTTGCCTTCAAGTTGCTTTGCTTTAACAAGAATCTGAGGTGTGTTTGAGGGTAGGAAGGAAGGTTTAAAAACGTAACAACACAATTCAACTGATAGCAAATGACTGCAGACTAAGTTTTGATGAATAGTGTCCTCAGTAAGCTAATTAAACTTTTGCTTTAATATGAGACCTATTTAATAATAATAATAGAAAATTTTAAAAGTAGTTCTGATGCCTCTTTACAGGTGCTGTTGTACTCCAAATTTCATGTTTTTCTGAAGCTGAAAGAATATATATGCTCGTTAAAGATACTGTTGTCAATGACAAGCCTCTGAATGCTGTGGTGATTCCTACAGTTATGGTAAGAGACAGGTTTTGAATTTAAAATATCTCTTTAAAAGAAAAAACCAACTGCCTTAAAACTCTTTCTGCTAGAACTAAAGGAAAATATGTTTTATTCAAAGAGGCCATACTCTAAGTAGTATGACAAAAAAAACCCCTTTAGAACCTGTATTTCATGTAATGATATATACAATGAGTTAAGTCATTTGTCCTGTTATTGTTCAATTGTCAATCTACAGCTGCCTAACTATACAACTATAAAGGAGAGGAAAACAATTTTTTTCTCTTTGTTTCTTTCAATGATCAAAACGTTAAGTGGGGTTTCAGTTTCAGCTGGTATGTCTTAAAATGCTTACAAAACTTTGTTATGGGACCTAAATGTGTTTCCTCACTAACTGTGAGGTAAAATACTTCTGCTTATTTTCACAGTGATACTATCTTCATTTCCCCCATTCTGTAGCAGAGGCAGTTTGACCTTGTTTACGTCTTGAGGATCTCAGAAGAACATGGTCTTCTGAGAGACTTAGTGCAAGAGTCCTTTCACAAATTCAGGCTTGATTCTGATTTATTCTTGTTGTTACTAATCACTTTCATATGATTCAGTTTGTTTAATAATAAGTTTCATGTTAATGAAGTAGAGTCAGTGTAAGAAGAAGAAAATTATTAACGGAGTGAAATTATATTTTTAACCAGGATTATGTAGGTTCTATCCAAAAAAGAGTGTTGCTGTAGTTACTTTCTGCTGAGGTGTTGTGTATCTTGCAGTTACTATTTTTCTGGAACTGCATTATGGCAAGCAAAGTGAGAGTCTTGGTTTGACTTCTTGGAACGTTATAGAAGGTCAAAAAAATACATTATTTGTGAGAATTATGGAACAACTTTATATAGGAGGGTATTAAGTTCAATGGCCATAGTTGCTTACTTGCATACCTGCTTTCACTGTTCAAAAATGTGTCCTACATTTGTCAAGGCTTTCTGAAGGCAAAATTATGTTTTTTATATGAGTAGATACTAGTGGTAGCACTCACTTGCACCTGGTAAAATCAAAAGTTACACCCCCTCCTAAAAAACAGAGAGCCTTGCTCTTATGCGTGCATAGGAATTACGTTTTGTGAACTCCTTAGAAATCAAGGCCCCCTTGTCCAAACTAGGTTTCAGAGTGCCTGTTATGAGAAACAGAAAGCAGCATGAACTTTTGGATACTTGTTTTTGGTGTATTTTAGGCAAATGCATTATGAGCCTATATTTGATGCCTGCAGTGTGAGGGTGAACATACTCCACTCTGTTGATTACATATGTCTGTTTTTCAGACACTGGATATATTTGAAGAGAACTTCTTGATGCCAGGAAAATGTGGACATTGCTATCTCTTATCTGATGCAAGATATTTTTTAGTAACTCCTGTTCAGGGGACTGCTAGGGATTAATTTCTAATACATAAGCAGGAGAGAGGGGCTGTACACAGGCACAAACATTGTGTTTCCATTTCAGCATGTGTTGATTATATTAGGTCATCTCACTGAAAGCAGCCAAGAGTTAATTTAAATGATACTTCAAGTGTTGTTTTTTGTATTATTGTCCACCCAGCTTATGCCATTCACTGATTACTTGGGGTAGACTAATGGTTGATTACTGTCTTTACTTTGGGTAACAGTTGGACTAATGACCTCCTGCAGTACTTTCCAAACCAGATTATTTTTTTAGCCTATGACAATATTAGTCTTTGTTTATATGTGTGATGATTTAAATACAGTACCAGGAAATATACAGGAACTGACACAATACTAAATTTACACCATGTTTGACTTTTTTTTTTTTTGTGAGTGAAATACAAATAAATTGGGAATTAAAGGCTAATGATTTTTCAAAATTGCCAGTTAAATTAAAGAAAAACCCAACCAACAAAAAAACCAACAAACCAAAATAGCCCTTCTTAAAAATTGGTAAAAGCACAGAAGTATTGGTGGTTAGCAGGTTGCTAGTCTTATTTTTGTGAGGTTTAATTTGCTTACACAGTATCTGATATACTATCTAAGGAGGAGGTATGGTTCTGGTCTGGCATGCTCAGGTCTACCCAAAGCAATTCACCCTCTTGTTAACATTACTGAGAAGTCTGAGTGCAGAATCAGTTTGCATACGCTGCTTATTAGAAAGTCAAGCAGTTAGTGTTATCAGATGTGTTGATCTGTTCTGCTGTTTCAGACCTTTAGGAATTTAATCAAACACTTTTTCATTTCACAGTATTCAAATAAATAAAAATACTCACTTCACTGGAGTGTGAACAAAAAAAAGTACAGTATTTTATAAAGCTATTTAGCTGCTGTGTGTAAGGAACTGCAGGGACGGTTTGGTTTCACACTTTGGTATCAATTCAAGGTGAAAGACATTGCAACACTTAATCATTCAATTCAGAACTAATTTAACAGAACTTGTTTTGCAGCACAGGCAAGCAAGGAAGCTGTCAGCAGACAGCTGTATGAGGCCAAAACCAGCACAGGTTTTGTGGCTTTATCACTCATTCCTTTTACTAGTGGAGTGCCCTCTGATATACTGTGTTTAGATTAATTATGAGTAGCAGGAAAAGATGTAGAAGGTTCCCAAATAGATGAAACTTTCCATTTCATTCATTCTACTAAATCCTCTCACAAATATTTACAGCTTAAAAGCATCATGGTTAAATGAGCGTTTTAGCCAAAACATGAGGGGTTACTTTTCACCCTTCTGAAAGAGTCTCACCCTTTGCTGGAAGGGTTTTCAAGCATTGGAATGGACTACCCTGGGAAGCGGTGGGATCACCAGTCCCTGGAGGTGTTCAAAAAGTGACTGGACATGGCACTTAGTTCTGTGGTCTAGTCAACAAGGTGGTATTCAGTCAAAGGTTGGAATTGATGATGTTACAGGTCTTTTTCCAACTGCTATGATTCTGTGATTCTTCCATTTCTGCAATATGCCAAAAAATAAAGGAAAGGTTTGGGGGGTTGATCCAGCTGCTGCTCCAGCAGTGTTGTGACACCTTGCACATAATTTCTCATCAGATAATGAGTTCTTTCTGGCCAGGGTGGAGAAGATTTTGTGCTTGGGGCATTGTGAGTCCTTGCACGTGGAAGATGCTGCTGGCAGCCGTTTGCAAATGTTGAATTCTGCTTGTCAGAGCTATCTGCAGTTTCTGGAGACAGGCCACCACCCAGGACGATGTGCTGTGGTTGGCACACTGGTAGGACTGGTGGCACAGAATCCCCTGTTCTGCTTTGTTGTGAGATGTGATTACACAGTACAGTCAATGGAAAGGGGATTAGCATGGATAATAAACATCTTGCCCCAGTTTAAAGCCGTGTTGTGCTACTCCTGACAAATTAAGCAATTCACAGCGACTGTCAGAGTGTCTAAGTCACGCAGCCTCCTTCAGCTGTCTGTAAGAAAGGACCAATATATTCCTTCCTGAATGCCAGCCAGCACAAAACCCTTCTGCAGATTTCACTCCTCAAGCACAGCACTGAGGCCAGGGCTAAAGGGGGAAGGGAGTCCTCGGGCTGTGAGTCACAAAGTCTCTTCTACCCAGTAACAAACTCACTCCTCTGACCCCAATGGGGCTTTATTAAGGAACTTTTAAAAATTGTGCAGCATAAGAGTGCTACCCTTGTGGCTGTCTGCAATTGTAATAAAGAGTGTGCTCTTGAGAAAGCACAGCAGCCGCCCTGCTCTACTGTACAAACTGTCAAGAGTTTTAATCCTTACCAAAAAATAATTGTTTTCTTAGAAGCTGGCCTTTATCTGGGGATTTAGCAGTGTTTCTTACTCCATTAAGCTTAATTAAGAATTGTGATGGGAAGCAAGTTCACTGTAAGGACAAGCACTTTCTTGAGTGTTACTTTTTATTCTGAACAGCTGCATCTAAATGGGTATAGTTAGGAATTTACATTGGAAGTTACCTTAACAAAGGTGGGTTTGCGTAATAGGACAGTTCACTTTACAATACATACAGATTTTTTATTAGCTCAAGGCATTTACTGTAGCTGCTTGTGAATCTTACTAGCATTCAGGGTATATATTTAATGGTTTGGGGGGTTTTAGGTACAGTCTTGACACTCAACAAGAAATATAATTGGCAAATTACAGTAGAAACTGTAAATATGTATTTGCAACAATTTATGTTACTTGGGTAAGATCTCAGACAACTTTTACAAAACACAGCTGTGCTTTTGAATGCCTTAGAGTGTACCATGTCTCAGAAATAGTTGTGATTCCCTGAAGTGGCTTTTGAATTATTTCAGTTACTTGATTTTAAACCCAGTGCACTAGAACGTGCCTGTAAAAGTAAGTAATATAAAACATGTGTTCAGCATGTCACTTCTAAATGTCCCAAACCAGTATTTTTATAAACTGATTTCCTGAAGAAGAGAAGATAATCAAATGTTCTTGTTACATTCAAGTGAGGTATTTGTTAGACTTCAGAGTTGGCCTGGTTTCTTTGTTCTTATTCTTTTTTGAAAAAGTTTTTGTTTACTTTGAGCTGCAGAACTTAATATTTTTCCCCCATTAACCCCCTTTTGTTGAATCTCCCAAGTTTCCAGGCATTATGCCAAGCCTGAGGTTTCAGGTTGCTCATATTGTTCAGAAAATTGAAATGGCCGGAGATTAAATTTAGGTATTTAAAAAGCTCTGAAGAGGAAGAAATGGGAAGTGGACAGGAGAGAGGGTAGGGCAGAGTAAAGTCTGGACAAGGAATGCTGGAAGGGAACAGTGTGCTCTGTTACCCCATGGGACATGATGTTTCCTTTAGGAGCTGCTCTGCCTTCTGTTGCTTGTGGGATTTAACCCCATACAGCACTACAGGCTGGGCAGAGTGGCTGGAGAGCATCCCAGCACAAAAGGATCTGGGGATGCTGGTCAACAAGAGCTGAACATGAGCCAGCAGTGTACCTAGGTGGCCAAGAAGGCCAATGGCATCCTGGCCTGTACCAGCAATAGTGTGTCCAGTGGGACCAGGGCAGGGATTGTCCCCCTGTACTCACCACTGGTGAGCACAGGTCACCAGTCACAGTCACAGGTCACTCAGCACAGGTCACACCTCAAGTCTGTGTCCAGTTCTGGGCCCCTCACTTTAAAAAGGATATTGATGTGCTGGAGTGTGTCCAGAGAAGGAAACAAGGCTCAGGAAAGACACAGAAAACATCTGTCTTATGAGAACTGGCACAGGGANCTGGGGTTGTTCAGTCTCCAGAAGAGGAGGCTCAGGGCTGACCCCATCACTCTCTAAAACTCCCTGGAAGAAAGGTGTAGTGAGGTGGGGGCCTGCAGTGAGAGGACAAGAGGAAATGGCCTTAAGGTGAGACAGGGGAGATTCAGATTAGATACTAGAAAAAAAAATTATCACTGTCAGGGTGGTCAGGCATTGGAAAAGGTTGCCCAAGGAGGTCACCATTCCTGCAGGTGTTTAAGAGACATCTGGATCTGGTGCTGGTGATGTGGTTGTGTGGTTTAGGCATTACTGTGGCAGTGCTGGGTGGGTGGTTGGACTTGATGATACTTAGGTTGTCTTCCAACCTTGATGATTCTGTGATTATCAAACGGCTATTCTGAATGGGATATGGCAGATGATGATGCAGGAACTGATGGAGTAACAAGATGGCCTTTAGTTCTGAAAACATCAGAGCTCTGCTTACCCTTCCATTAATGCTTCAATGGCTCAAGGGGACGAAATCCACTTGTTTCTTTGGGATGTTTGGATCCTTGAGCTGTTGACTTAATATTCAAGGAATCCCTTTTGTGACAGCGGCATGCGTTACATTCCACAGACTTCCTTTGCTGCCTACAAATATCCTTTCCATGTGCTTAACAGAAATTAATATATTACCCTTGCTATGTGTTGGGCATGCTTTGAGTAATTGCTTCCCCCTTTCCAATAAGGCCTGAATGTAGAGGCCAAAGGTGCTTTGACTTCAGTTATCAGTTTAGCATGAAGGTGGTTCCTTTGGAGAGACTGTGTGCACAGCCTTCTGCCTCTTCATCGTCAACTTACTTGTTTTGTCTGCAGTGGAAGCTCTCCAGTAAAATACAACATTGAGGTTCTTTTGACTGTTTGTCCCCCAAAACAGCCCTTGTTTGGCTCATTTATTTTTCAAGAAGACAGATACATTTTCAAACGGAATGTCTCATAGAATCTGACGGATTATTAAAGAAGGGGCAGTGTGTGCCTGCTTCACCAGTCTTTATACCTGCTTAGTGTTCCTCTTCTCAATGTGTTTCTCTTTATCAAGAGACAAGTCACACTGGATGGCAGAGAGCATTTCTCATACAGGCAGTGTTAGAGAAGGATTTTTATGTTTGTCAGTATCTTGACACATCTGGCAGGGTGTGACTTGCAGAGGATTAGCACCCTGCTCTTCTAAGAACTGAAAATTAGAAGATATCTCTGAAGTCGTGTGAAGACCCAAACAATCATTTGTTTGTAAAGTGCCTAAATCAGGTCACAGGTCTGGGGTGTCTCAATGTCAAACTCCATATTGCCTCCCCACAAATATAACTCATAAATTTGACCCGATTTCTGTTGTTCACCTCAGATCATGATCTCTGGTGGTTGCTCACAGGCAGCAGCTGAAAGGCTCTCTGGGTGCTGCCTCCTCCCGTCTGGAGCTGTTGGTATCTCTCCACATGCTTGCACGCTGTGGTCATGCTGCTGCCTCACCGACCCCTGAATCACTCTTGTCTAAACTGACTTATATTTAGCACTGTTGTTCTGTTCCCTGAATCCATCCGGTCAGCTGCGTGACAAATTGCTGTTCCCTGAATGCTGTCCAATTTGTAAATAAGAATTACCACAACTTAGGGACTATGGCAAACATTTCTGTTTAGAAGTGCAGTTGTTGAAATGTCCAGTGGACTTTTCTGGCATGTACCTGCACCCCAGCCTTGTGGCAGGATGGATGTGTGCTGTTGTTTTCTAATCTTTCTAGAATTACTTAGAAATCACTTTACACTACTATTTATGGGCGGACAGGCTGGGTGAACACTAGTCCCAAGGGCATCTGTTGGCTGGAAGTTTTGACCTCCAGTGAGGCTGCAGATACTGTTCCTATGCTGTCGATGGAATGCCTCAGGAAATATCACCTCTGCCATGTCCAGTGGCTTCCTCTGCAGTTTCTGGAGGCTCTGAGAGTCCTTTCAGCAGTAGCTTCAGTAGGTCATAAGATACTGGTGCCCCTGAGTAAATCCTCATGATGAAAAAGCTTAGCTTATGTATTTTTAAAAGAAGCTTTCAGCTTCTAATTTCATAGGGAGAGGTACACCGCTGTCTGCCCCAAACATCTTCATTTTTAAATGCTTTGTCCTTATAAATTGACATGCATTCTAAGACAACCACAAAGCTAAATAAAGATTTTTCAGTTGGTTTGTGGAGAAGTTCTTGCTTTTCAAGGAAATGATTTTAATTGTACAGAACTCTTATCCCTCATACTGTTCTTTTGCCAGACTGTTTACTGAAAATGCGTAGGAAGGGCTACTTAAAATGCCTTTGTTTCTAATGTTAGGCTCAAATGTGTACTTGCAGTGGGTTAAGGAGCCTTAAATTCCTAGGGAAGCATGATCAGCAGCTAACCTGTCCATTGGCTGGACATTGAATATTTTTATTTATAGAATCTGATTTTTTTTTTGTAGGCATCAAGGACGCATCAGGTAATATTTCTGAGATGCAGTAGTAATTTTCCTGCCTTTTTATGGTATTGACTAATCCTTTTTCTTGTTTTCCTTTAGGCTTCCAAGATACCACAGAATTGTTGCCCACTTCTTGTATTTGTGAATCCAAAAAGTGGTGGTCTGAAAGGTCGGGATCTGCTGTACAGTTTTAGAAAGCTGTTAAACCCACATCAAGTCTTTGAACTTACCAATGGGGGCCCACTGCCTGGGTAACTCATCATGCTTTTTTTTTTAATTTACATTATTTTGTTATTTTTTTAAAGGGTAGAGTAGGATAACTTATTTTGAAGATCTAAATTGTTTCTGTTCTGTGCCTGAAGACCAGGGCAGTGGATCATTTCCTTCTGACTGTTCTTTCTGTGAGAACATATTTAAACTTTGGGATTGTCTAAAGAAAAGAGAGTAGTTCCTGCTGTATATACTTTTGTCAAATCTAGGACAGTCTGGTCCTGGGAAAGTCATATGCACTTTACAGTAGCACATATTTAATAATTATTGAAAATAAATAGATTTTATATTTGAATGGAGATGGAAAGAGAAATGTCACATTTCCTGATGAGGGTGGATACTTGCTTCTATTTCTTCTGATGTTTCATGGGAACTACCAAGAAAGTATAATAAAATTTTCTATTTTGATTCTTGAAACTTGGCCACAGTTGCAGAATTAACAGGGTTTGCCTGATCACAGCTGCAACATTTCTACAAGGAACAGAACATAATGTGCTTGTAGGAAGACAGGAACTGATGACTTGATTTAATGAACCCCACTTTGTAACAGCTTCATAGAACTGAAAGCGATGATTGTAGCCTATTCCTCATTCCTTCACTACTGCTTAAATAAAAAACTTGTCATGACAAGATCTTCAGAACAAAAACTTTGTGGGAAAAATGTGGCTTATGTAGGAGACAAGATAAACAAGCTACACGAACTAATTTTTTTGTCAGAATTGTATAATTCTGTTTTTAATGCACTTCAAGCTGTAACTTCAGTAACCAGTTCATTTTGTTTTGGCTTTGGAATGTTTCTGTAGCTTTATGGCAAAATACTCCCACTTGTTCATTGCTCCTTGTGCAATGGGAAATAACAATTCTTTTGCATGATATGTTGGTATGTAGGATGAAAAGCCAGAAAAGGTAAGCATCACCAGGAAAACAGTACTATGAAGAAGAAAATGCGCTGTGATTCCTATGACTAAGTACAAAAACACCACCAATAATCAACATCTCCTGTAGGATTTAGAGAGTTACAGATGTTCACATCAAAATTATGACTAGTTAGGTCTCTGTGCCCTTGAAAAAGGAAATTATTAACCATTTAGTTCTGTCTTTGAATAATCTTAGAGGAATATGGTTTTTCACTCTTTTTAAAAAAAAATCTTTATCTACAACTTAATGTTTTTCTATTCACTTTGTTGAATTTGATCCAGAAACTGACGGTGAAGGGGCATGGGCAGAAATCCAATAATACTGTGTTATTTTAAATAGCATACTGGGACTCTGCATTTCCTATATTCCATTGTAACTTTTCTTTTCCCCTGTGCTTTGCTTCACAATGGAGGTTTCACACGTTCTCCAAAGTCCCCTCCTTCCGAGTGCTGGTGTGCGGAGGGGACGGCACCGTTGGCTGGGTCCTTGGTGCACTCGAGGAGATCAGGCACAAGCTGGTGTGCTCGGAGCCCTCAGTTGCCATCTTACCTTTAGGAACAGGTGAGAATCACAGAAAGAACAGAGGCTGAGAGCAGAAGTGCTCTGGAAAGTTTTATCTTCACGTGTCTGACACAGGATGCAGTTTTGCAGCCGAGATGCTGTGAGATTCAGTTCTGGCCAGTGCTGGAAAGTAAACCACAGTGTCAGCTTTTCAAGGAAATGTCAGTCATGCTTTCAGAAAAACAGCATCGGGAAAAACAAGCAGCAGGAGTGTTGATATGTGTGTGGGTGAGTGGGCAGGAGTTGGGAAGGCAAATATCCTCCTCCTGACAACCACAGGTGCATCAGCCATTGCTGTAAGACAGCAAACTCGGTTGCTCCCTGGTGTCTCAACTCCATAATAGGTTTTTCTACCACTTTTTGTGGAGATGTTCCAGTGTGTCTGTATGCAATGGTAAGCACGTGTGCAGACACTACACAATTTAGAGGTATATTTTGTTATGCTAGTTAACTCTTCCTTCCAAACGAACTAATCCTGTGACTTGATTGGAGCACCTTAGAGCAGTGTGATTTGTAGAACAGGGCTGATGCACTGATCATGAGACACAGGCATGTTTTGGTGTTCTTCACTGTTGCCCAGGTAATGACTTGGGGAGGGTCTTGCGCTGGGGAGCTGGCTACAGTGGGGAGGACCCGTACTCCGTTCTGGTTTCCGTGGATGAGGCGGATGATGTTCTTATGGATCGCTGGACTATCCTTTTGGATGCAGAAGAGCCAGCTGAAGGTGCAGAAAATGGCATTGCAGAACCTGAGCCTCCCAAGGTGAGCTGAGCACCATTTGGGTTTGATTCTTAGGAACTGTTGTTCTAGTGAAAATCACAAAGAGGATGGGTATTAACGTAGTTTGATTTCTACTGCTCACTTGTCTTTGTGCTTGGGCCTTACTGAGCTGTTTCCTAGTGAATACAGCACATGTCTGGACCTAGTGTTTCGGTTCTGGCAGGGCTAGTTGACTGCAGAGCATGTTTTGTAGCTGTTCAGCAAAAAGCATCTGATAGAGGATTAATGGAAAGATTCACATGGCGATGGCATTCCTATTTGCTTCAGCTGGAAAGAAAATTATTTCTCAAGTAAGAAAAGGCTTTGGAAGGAGTGCCAAAATACTTTCCAAAACACTTGTAAAGCTGGAGTGTCAACCAAAAAACACTCCCTTCCCCAAGAGGTAGTCTCATCTTTCCTTTCACAGTTTAAGAAATTACTAGGAGTTGCTAGCATATACAGGAAGTAAATCTTCGCATCATCTTACTGCTATTGTGTCTGTATGTGTGCCATCTGTTATTTGCTTCTTTTTTTGAGTAAAAGTCAGTGTCACTTGGTTTGTATAAGCTTGTTTCTGTTTAGGAAAATAAAAATGTTGATTGTAGATGGTGATTTTGGAGCTCTATGTGAATCCTGGTTCTGTCTCTTTTCAGATTAAAGGAAGAAATTGGACAAGGGGCTTGCAAAAAAAAAAAAAAAAAGTAGGAGATTGTAACAATGGTAGCAATTGTCCAAGGTTTTAGTCTGGTCACTGGAAAATCCTAGGCATTATGAGTCAGTTGGAGGATTTAGGGTGCTCTGGTTCCAGCTATTTTTCACTTGGTCGAGACAGGGGCTTTTTTTCCCATGGTGCCTAATCTGCTTTTTAAAGGTGAAGGGTGGGAGAGTAAAGCCTAGGATAAAAAGCTATGGAATGAACTGGCATGCAAAGGAAGATTTAATGGAAGAAATGGTTGAAATCTGTAGAAACTTGAGGCTGGCATATAGGGAGCTAGTTAAAATGCAGCTGAGTAGGTGAAGTCAAGTTCTTCATTCATCTGGTGTAAGCTGGTCACCTTCCAAAGTAAGTAAGAGTGTCTTCCCAATGATGTAATATAAATCCATGACTGATGCCAAAAATAATAGTGGCATTAGTGTTCAGGAGCTTGTGAAGTTATTGCATAGAATTGCTTTGAGAGGTTGAGTTAGTTTTATTTCTGCATTTGTTTTTATTTCTGCCTTATTGTGCTTGTTACTTTTAATTAAAAGATTAAATTTTTAAGTTTCTGATACTTTGGAAATAATGACTAAGCATGTCAAACAGTTGTTCATGCAGCTTTATTTTTAGTGCAGTGTTTCTGGAAAATGTTTTCCAGATCTGTCAAGATGCAAGTGACTTGAGAGAATCATCTGCAAAGCTTGCTTTTGTTGAAAAACTTTGGAAGTCTTCATTTTTCATTTATAAATGTAAGCAGGAAATGATACCTGTTCTTTTTCCTTTTGGTCAGATTGTACAGATGAACAATTACTGTGGTCTTGGCATTGATGCAGAGTTGAGCTTGGACTTTCATCATGCTAGAGAAGAAGAACCAGGGAAATTTAATAGCAGGTAATCCTGGAGAAACTAGGTGTGGAGGTCAGTTCTGTGGTACTGCATGACTTCTAATTTACACTACAACTGATAATCTTAAATGTTACAGGTATCCACTAATACTGCTTGTGGCAGAGCTGGGACAAGGAGGAATTAAGCTAGCCAGGAAGTCATAGACACAAAATTCCTGTGTTTTGTTGGTTTGAGTTTGGTTTGGGGTTTTTTTCCTCTACCGAGAGAGCACCAAAGCAGTTTTTGGAAGCCATGTCATTGTTATTCAGTATTCTTAGTTGCCAGTAACTACATTGTTGAGTTCAGTGAAATTTTGAGATAGTGGAAATACCTCTTGCTCAAAGCCTTTAGCAAGAGTGAGGGCTGTGCTGCTACATGAGCAATAAGAACTGTTCAGAAGTGTTCAGAACTTCTTCTGTACCTTTTCCAGCTTTGCCTAGTGCTGTTGTAGCACCTGCATGCTGGTATTAAGGATAAAAAACCCTCTGTATCTCAAGTGAGAATGTTATTAAAAACGTGTTGACAGAGACCTTCCTCCTCTGTGGCATGCACATCAACCAGTAATGAGACTTTTCCTTCTTCCATAATTACTGAAATTGAAGAGCAAAAGAAATCATGTCTGTGTAATTAATCAGTAATTCCTTATAGAAACTGGTTGTGTTTGCTTTCCCATGTTTGTGATTAAACGCCTTATAAATTGTCTCTTGGTTGCCAGAGTTACAGCTAGTTACAACTATGCAGTGTTCAAACTATAACTACTAAAAATATTCTCTGACCAGTTATGAGTCCAATGATGTGTAATCCAACCTATCTTGTAGTGTTCTGTCTATCATTACAGGCATTGCTCGTGGTGCTTTTCTTAAAAACTGACTAATACAGTTGTTGATGTAAAAATAGGTGGTTCCTGGTACAGAAGTTACTATTAGGCACTGGTTTGCATTTTCAGTACACTTGACTGAAAGCATCACAGGTAGTAAAATCAGGCAATAGTTTGTGTATGGCAGTGCCCATTCTAGTTGGTGAAACTCTTCTAGATGGACTTGTGCAGTTAAAGTAATGTACAAATTATGTTCATTTTTTCTTCAAAATATACTACTCCATGTTTGCAAAGCTGCAGCATTTCATAATATGCATCTTCTTCTCACTGCCACTGCATTGAAGGGATATACTTTGATTGCTATTGCCCTTTGTGCTTTTCATCCCTGTCATCTTCATCTCGGTCATTTCCCAGTGTGCAGCATCCATAGTGCCATGGACAATGTCTTGGTATCATTCTTGCAGGGTGATTTTAAGGATTTGTGGGAAAGAAGGGAATTTTTTTTTCCCCCAAATCTAAAGGACTAAATGGTTCTGAAAAGAAAACATGAAATAATGAGTTGATACTGAGGTACATTTTTGCAGAAGCCAAAAGCTTGTGCACGCTAACAATGCTGACACATGATATTTCCCTTTGCCTGCCTGTGAAAATGACTGCTAATATAGTTGAATTTATGCTTCCCCATGATAAGCAAGTGCACACACTTGTCAGTAATACTAGCTTTTTGTTTTTTCATTATTTCTAGTAAATTAACTAAAAATGGTATCTACTTAATGCAAGATGCAGCAGCTGCTGGCAGGTGAACTGGCTACTTTTGAATGCAGAATAGGAAGTTTCAGGTTGTGGCAACATTAATTACAGGTAGTCCTTGGAAGAAATACCACCTTGAGTGCTCTTCTGAAGCAAGACCTTAAACTGATAACCATCCCAAAAGCTGTGTACTCTCTGGCTCACTCAGTAGAGTCTCTTTACATGCTCTGGACTGCTTACATTTAGCTATCAGCTCTAAGTGTAGTGATAGCATCCCTGCAGGAATTCAACGCTGATCTTGCACTGTGGGGCAGATAAAAGTAGTGTGTATTGTGACAGTAACTTTGCACTGATGAGTGCCAAACTATATAAGTTTTTTTCACAGTGAAAAATTTAATGACAGGGCATCTGCCTTCATTCACAGAATCACAGAGTGGGTCAGGTTGGAAGAGATTATAGTGGATCTTCTTCTCCAGCCTCCCTGCTCAAGCAGGGTCATCCCAGAGCATTTGGCACAGGATTGCATTCCAGATGGTTCTTGAATATCTCCAGCAAGGGAGACTCCACACCCTCTCAGGACAATCTGTTCCAGTGCTCAATTACCCACACAGAAAAGAAATTCTTCCTCATGTTCAGGTTGAACTTCTGTGCATCAGTTTCTGCCCATTGCCTCTTGTCCTTGCTTGCTGCCTGGCTCCATCTTCTGGACACTGTCCCTTCAGATATTTATAGACATTGATAAGGTCCCCTCTCTTCCTGAGGCTGAACAGGCCCAACTCCCTCAGCCTTTCCTGGTTAAAGAGATGCTCCAGTCCCTTAATAATCTTTCTTTCCCCATACTGGACCCACTCCAGGAGCTCCATGTCTCTCTTGTGCTGAGGAGCCCAAAACAGGACACAGACTCAAGATGTGCCTCAGCAGGGCTGAGCAGAGGGGTAGGATCACCTCCCTTCACCTGCAGGTGATGGTCTTCCAAATGCACCCAGGATCCAATTGGTCTCCTGGCCCCCAGGACACACTGCTGGGGTTGGACAGCTTGTGGTTCACCAGGACCCCCAGCTCCTTCTCCTCAGAGCTGCTTCCCAGCAGGTCACCCCCAGCCTGTGCTGATTCACGGGATTATTCCTCCCTAGGTGCAGAACTCTCCCTTTGCTCTTTGTTGAATTTCAGATAGTTTCTCTGCCCAGCTGTCCAGCCTGTCAAGTCTCTCTGAATGGCTGCAGACATGTCTGGGGTGCAAGTTTCAAGAGAATATTTTGTGCAATTTAATGCAAGTTTAGACTTATTTTACTGAGGTATACAACTGTTCTGCAATTAGGGCACTGAAGTATTCCTTCAGTTTCTGAAGGCTTCCTTCCTCATGCAACAAAAATTAATACTTTCTTGAGGATATTGCAAGTGTTGTGTTTCCTACTGATATTCCAGTATTTTTCACTTGTATCCAAATTAGACAAAAGCTGTCTTAGCATAGACACATCTTGCATGGAGCACAAGTGTATGTTAAGTGGCGTTACATGAGGTACCTTTAATTTGGTGCTATTTTAAACTGTTAGGACATAGGACTGATCATTCCCAATGTAATAATTTAAGATGACTGAAAAGTCTCTGTCTGAAGACTTGGCTGTAACCTGCACTGGCTGTCTTCCCCCTTTAATATCTATGGTATTTAGACATAATGCTAGAGAGATTTTGCAGAGTTGAATTCCAATGACACCCATGTACTAGTAGGGTAAAATAATGGAAATTTATGCTTTTTATTTTAAGGTTGCCATGAAGGCCATGTATCCAAAGGTTTCCATTATAGAAGAAAATAGTCTGTGTGTTTAACGATCTTTTGTTTATGTTATTCTTAAAATATTTTGCCATTTCTAGGGATGCCATAACAATCTTCTTCATCTTTTTTATTCTAAAATTAGAGATGTTAGAGCTCAAGTTGAGCTGTCACAAGTTGAGATTACTAAGCCTGTTTTAAGTTTTTGCAGCTAAGTATATTTCAAATTAATTAGGAAGGTGTAAAGCAAAGATTCTGAAATGGTTTTTTGCCATAAAGTATTGTAGCATTGCATGAGGAAACAATTTAAAATGGGTCATGATGACCTCTAAGTCTTAATCAAAAATGTAATCTTCCAACCCAGGAGTTTACATTTCAAAGAGGCATTGTATTTAGGCAATGCTTCAAGAAGGGACAATTTTTCAGTAATAAAATTTCACAATCTGCACATGCCTCAACAGCAGAATCATCCCTTAAGTAAAGGTATGTAAAGTAGCAGTCCATGGCTTATGCTTTGTTTTTATGCAGTAACGCTAGAAGAATTTGAAATAGGTTTTAATTGAAAAACTCTTTAAGCATACCTGCTAGAGGACAATAGTGGTATATATACAGGGAAGAGTGCTATGCCTGGCCTTACCTTTTGGTTACAAGATCCTTGTCTGCTCCCAGGTTTCACAACAAGGGAGTTTACGTGAAAGTTGGGCTGCAGAAGATAAGTCACACTAGAAACCTTCACAAGGACATAAAGCTGCAAGTGGACCAGCACGAGGTGGAGTTACCAAGTATAGAAGGACTCATTTTTATTAATATACCCAGGTAAAAAGAAGAGGAAGGATCCCTTGTGGATGCATGCTGGCCTGTGTGTATGGAATTGCTGCTTGGTATTTGAGCATCGAATGTCAAATGGTTGGGTGACAGGATCAATGACAATGACCTGCACACACTTTCTGACATGCAAGGGACTGTGTACCTAAGCAGTTCTTGCAGTGAAGGCCAGATGGATTTCAGCTGTCAAACACTGCCCAGGTCCTACAGGAAACTGGTCAATATACATGGAGTGTGTGATGCTACCTGGGTAGCCATGGAAGACCACAGTTCAGACACGTTTACAGGCGTTTGAGTGCTTCCTTGACACCTGCAGGGAGCTAGAGTAACTATTGTGGAAGCTAATTCCACAGGAGATTCCACTGGCTTCCTTAGAATGCCATGTTGATAGAGGCAGGTTTTTTGTTTGCACAAAACCAGCAGGTAATTAGCCCTGCCATACTATTATTTTTTTCAAGTACCATGTTGTCTTAAACAACCTACAGGTTGTTTCTCTTTGCGTTGTTGAATCTCTTTGCGTTTCAGTCTGAAAATGTTTTATTCAAATACTTCTTTGTACATGTAAACACATGTGCACGTACACTGCACGTGTACACACATGTACACAAATATACATTGCATGTGAGAGCTGTGGACAAGAAAGTATCTCAATTAAGTGATGAGTAGTGATGTACCAAAACAATAAGCAAGTGATTTGAGTGAGAAGGATGAGTACTGCACAAAAAGCAGCATGGTTTAAATTGTCAGAAGCATTTCAGAGAACTGAGGTACATGAATATCTGCCTAACTACAAGCGCTTTTGGCCAGGTACACGAATGAAATCTTGATAATTGTTTTCGCTTTAGTTTCTCTTCAGTAACTTCTGTGAATGTTGTCAAGACCAGTAAGAGCTATGTTAAGTTCTTTAGTCTTGAAAATTAAGGCTTAGTTTAGCTGTAACCTGTATTTCCCAGCAAACTAAAACTCTAAAGAGTTACCTTCTTCCTATTTACACCTTTTCTTTCCTATTGAAACTATTTACTTCGCTCCTTCTACTGCTAAAAGATACGATAAAAATTCTTCCAGATTTTAGAAAAACAGTTCCTGCTTTTACAATGCAGGAAAACCGCTCCCTCCAGCTGGTGGGGGAGCAGAGTGTATAGCTTTTGAAGCCTGAGAAACCAGCCACCCTTAGCAGTGGCCCCAGGGAGCGTGCCTGGGGGCAGACCACAGGCCCACAGGTGGTCACTGGTGTGCTCTCCACACAGCTGGGGCTCTGGGGCCGACCTCTGGGGGTCTGAGAGTGACAACCGCTTCGAGAAGCCGCGCATCGATGACGGCCTGCTGGAGGTGGTCGGCGTGACTGGTGTCGTTCACATGGTGAGTTGGCATCCCAGTGAGCACAGAAGGAACACACATTTTATGGGACAGGCTTATTTCTGTGACAAGCAAGTGCAATTACGCCTCTTTGTTAAGGTTGGGTACGAAGAAGTAATAGGAATTGAGAACTTGTTAAAAATCCATGGGGAAATGCTTCATGACTTAACTAGACTTTGAACCACGTGGAGACACATACATATGTGCATATATATATAATGCAATATATGTGTGTATATTAAATACAAATATATGTATGTATTATGGAATGCACTAGCTTTCTCCTAACAGGTATCATGGTGTCCAAATGGAATGGTTCATGGGATGAAAACAAGGTTTTACTCTAATATTACAAAAACCTGCACCCTCCACCTAGTATATTTGCGAAAAGACTTGTTGTACCTCATCACAATCACAGTGGAGATTCCATCAAGACAGATTGCTTTATAATTATCTGCCACAGGCTTTCCAATACGTCACTGAAAGTTTGATACTTGCTGCTCTTGATTTGAATGCTACAACAGGTGGTATGCTGTTCTGCAAAGAATATTATGACTCAATTTATGCAATTCTTTTAAAATTCTTTCATGTATTATGTATTTTTACAATGGTCTGCTATTAGTAACACAGTCCTGTGGGATGGTAGGTTATTTTTGTCTTCATATCTTACCACTATTTAAAGAAATCTGCTGCTGAAGAAGTATATGTGGTCAGGTAACTAGAGATAACTAATCCATAAAACCACCAAAAATGGAAAAGTGGGTGCTTAATTTTGTGGAGCTCAATCTTTGGTGTTGGTCAACTTTATTTTGTAATTTAGATCTTCTAAAATACACTAAAGAGTTGTTTTGGTAGAGATCCTCAAATCTTTTGTGAAAGTAGAAGGAGCTTTGGAGTATAAATGTTAACATACTTGTGCTTTGGATTTGTGATATTAAGGTTTTTACTCCCCTGCTTGGTTTCTGCACACATTCCCCAAGAGTATGTTTAGCAGTAAAGTTCACTTTGCTTCACTTCTACAGTTAGCTCTAAAAGTTAACTCAGCTGTTAAGTTGTAGTTGAGTAGGTGTATAAGAATGTATTTCTGTAGCTGTATGGAGTTGACTTTGGAAAAATTCTCTCTGATTAATAAACTGCTTTCAGACTTTGGGATTTCACATGTGCTGAAGTCTGTGTGCATAATTAGGTGTTTTTAGAAGTATTTACTGTGTTACAGAGGGGGAAGCCAAAGCAAACAAGACCTTTGTGAGTGTATATTCCTTGGCCAACCCTTGTGTACAAACAGCTTTGCTTTGGGAGTTGTTTTGCCTCCTGCAGCCTCCAGGGGTATCTGAGTTCTCCTTCCTGGACTAGCTGAAGTAATTAGTGCTGGGGCAGTAAAGGCATCCTAGTTTTGCCTAAGCAGTTTTTTAGCTGAAACTTAAAATGTCAGGTGAGAATAAAATAATACCCACCCAGTTTAACTGCAGCTAGTATTTGTACTTCTTGTTAGTTGGGGTGATTGATATCCTGGCTTTTATTCCCTAACAGGGTCAAGTCCAAGGTGGTTTTCGATCAGGAATCCGCATAGCCCAAGGCTCATATTTCCGTGTAACACTCTTAAAGCCAATTCCAGTTCAAGTTGATGGAGAGCCCTGGATTCAGGCCCCTGGCCAGATTATAATTTCTGCTGCAGGACCAAAGGTACTGGGTCTAGGTTTCTCTTAGGAATTTGACTTTGTTCTTGCACTGGATGTTACTGTACTATCTTGCTTGTCTGTGTTCTGATGCTTACCCCTAAAGGAGCTGCTTAGCACTGTGTGGTAACTGACACAGCAGTTTCTAAAGAGGACAGTTTGAGGGCTCTCTGCAGTGGTTCAGATGAGGCTCACTTTTTAAAAAATAGTCCCTGAGCTTTGGCCTAGAGACCCAATTTTTCCTCTGTATTGAGATCTGCAGGCAGTGTTGCTTTTCTTGAAGCAGGGCAGTTATAAAGGCCATGGTAGTAGTGCAGTGCACAAGGTAGGAATCAGTCTGCTGGTGAAGGGAAGGTCTGTCAGACAGTAGTAGCAAAGGAGAAAAATTAATAAGAGAGGAGCAGGGCCTGTGAAAAAGAGACTTGGGTAATCAATGTCTGTTTTTTCTTGATTATCTCAATGTGTACATAAAAGACAGCATCAGCTCCCTAAGAATTTAACTTCTCTATTGACTTTGAAATTGTGAAATAAACATTTTTTCAGTAGCTGACTGTGGTGCACAGCAGTCTGCACATCTGCCTGCTACCTTAAGGATGCCTTTTCAACTCACAGGCGTATGCTGCTATAGGCAACCTCAAAGGGTATGTAGCTGTACTGGGAGGTCTACCAGAACAATTGCCTTTGCTGAGGAGAAGTAAGTGAAAGAGAGGGTCACACCTCAGAGTTTCAGAATATGTTAAAACTGTTCTTTTCATGAGAAGAAGTGGGAGGGTAATGGAAAGAGAAAGAGAGACAGAGAACCTAACTTGTCCACCAGTGAGAAACACTTCTTCTTCCTCTTCCAGGTTACTGACTAGTTATCTGTATATATGGGTGTATATATATGTGTGTACAGGAATATATATACACATATGTATATATGTGCATATAAGCACACACATACATATGCATTATGTGTATATGTTTATGTAAAACAAGCTGTAAATCCTATAGCTTTACAAGGAAGGATAGGTGCACCAGATAGTTGTGCATTTAAATGTTTTTCTGTTGCAGTTCAGCTTTTTACTTGGTTAGTTGTGTATTTAAATGTTTTTCTGTTGTGTATTTAAATGCTTTTCTGTTGTGTATTTAAATGTTTTTCTGTTGTGTATTTAAATGTTTTTCTGTTGCAGTTCAGCTTTTTACTTGGTTATTACTTTCTTGCCTTAGATCAGCTTATTGATGACTACAGATATTTTAATACTCACCTTCTTTTAAATTTTTCAATTTTAGGTCCATATGTTGAAAAAATCCAAGCAGAAGCAGAAAAAAACTGGAAGCCTGAAAGAGATGAAAGTGGATAGCATGTCAGTCTCTGAAGGAGGACGCAAAGGGGAGACCTGTGTTCACACCTATGGTAGATACCACCCTGGTCCAGTAAAACCAAGTGCAGACAAGTCGTGAACAGTGTTGCCTATGAGCGTGCCTTTCGTTACATTTTGATAGTGCTGGGTTCTTCTTTGTCTTTCAAAGATAGTACCTCATTGTCACACATAACTATTATGTACCACTTGTCTCATATGAAATGTTTACTTGAGGTTGTTTTCTGTAAGCTGTTTCCCAGCCAAACAGAGATTCCAATATGCTGAGATTTCTGCATTTGCCTTCACAAAAAATCCTTCCCTCCTCCCAGTTCATTCTTAAAGAAAATCATTCCACAGATAATTTTTTAATTTTTCCATATCTGAAAATGTGTTCCTTTAAATGAATGCTCACAATAGCATCCTCATCAAAAAAAGGAAAAAACATGAGCTGCTGAGAACTCCTTAGATCAGTCCAGATAGCACAGCTGAAACAGTACAAGTGTAAAGAGAAAAACACAGGAGAGATTATTCCTGTAAAAGGATCCCAGTGCACTGAGAAGAGAGAAAGTGCTAGAACAGTTGAGTCAAAATATTTCAGAGCGTTTACTTCAACAGTATTTGGACAGCATGAATGAAGGGGACACAGCCTGTAGAGCAATTTTTCCAATGTAGCTTAGTTTCGAATTATTCAGCCAAAGCCTGTTTTAAAAGGCATTTGAATTTCATCAGCTACAACTCTCAAAATAAAAATGGCGCAAGAATACTCTAGGCAGTAGTATGTTATACCAATTCTTTTCTCCCACTGAAACCATTATCTTTGGCACCAGACTTTTTTGTCTTGACTTTACTTGTGTTGTTTCATTTTCATGAATCTGGATTGTTACGTAACAGCAAACTCAAGAATCATCATTAATTAGGTTAAAAGAAGTACCACTTAGTGTTCAATTAAGTAAAGTAGCACAGTCATATGTTAGAGCTGAACTGATATACAGCATAGCTTTGCTGAGGAGCCTTAGCACCTAGGCTTCAAATAACTGGGAATGCGAGAGTCATCATGCAAATTCACTTACCTTGTTAGGCTTCTCAAGTCTTCATAGGTGTTATTAGGTATGGGCCCAGGGACACAGTGACTGTCTTTTCTCACTTGGATGGGTTTGTGCTCTTCAGAGGCTGTTTCTCTATCAGTTCCTGTGAGGCCAAGACCACCTGTCTGTGTTTAGCCATCTGCTGAAGGTGTGGGGATCCAGTACTTTTACAGCTTCATGCTGGAGACTGGCACTGGAGCAGCCGTGCTATCTGGATCTGCTGTCCGTGGCTACAATCATGATGTTCTTCACCCACATCTCTGCTGTCTCATCTCACCGTGGTTCCCCAGGAACTGAACCTTTCACTTTTGGTCAACATGATACACAAAGAGCTCTGTGAGCCTTGTGGGCAGGGGGTGCGGCCTGCAAGGTTTTGCCACTTGTATGCATCTGCTACTCAGAGCTGCTTAAGCTATGTTGGCTATAGCCCACTTAGCCATATGGTGGGCTTACTTGTCCTGTGCTGCACAGTAACAACTATTTCAGCTGTGGGTGGCATGAATTCATCACTTGAGTGTCAGCCTTAGGAGCATTCCTCTTGCCAGCGTGTCCAGAAAAACACCTCTAGCTGCTTCAGGGAAATTAGGTGTAACTTTGAAATACGCAAAAGCTGCTTTGTGATGGAGCCAGTTACATGCTGAGGCAATTCTTGCTGGGCCTTGTTGACGAGTCTGTAGTGTTAGCACTGTGCCAGCTTCAGCAACAGCTGATCATTACGTGTGCTTTCTACTTTCTAGTCATGGTGCGACAAGGAAGAAGTCATTCTATAGCAACAGAATAATGCAGCTAAAGCTATAAACTGAGACAAAACAGCTATGGAAAAATGGTAGATGCCTGAAGCTTCTCCTTTCAATCTAGTGATTCCTTCTCAGTTTTCTGGTAGAGATGCAGTTGAAGGAATGACTTCTGCTTTCAGTGAAACCTTTTCTTAATTGTTTAAATTCTTAATTTAAATTTGGGGATGTTCTTCAGGTTCCATAGTGTGGACTACAACTTAACTTTCATTCAACATGAAAACTGGACTCATGCTATGAAGGAAATAGTTTGGATAGTACGGAGCTAAAAGCCTTGTCTTCCTGATCATTAAACAGTGGTTGTCTTCTTTAGAACCTGGGCATGAGGGGTCAGCTGGACCTCTTCTGGCATTCTAGTACCAGCATTTTAAGTAGGGAGGATCAAGTATTTTGTTTCAGGATGTTCACTCTCTGAATGAAGCTCACAAATTAAAGAGGAAATCTGGAATAGGCTGCTGCTTCATAATTGTCTAGAAAGACAAAGAAACTGCTTTGTATCCTTGGGACAGCAAAAAGAATGCATGGTCTACTTTCCAGTTGCTGACTCAGTAATGGAGGCTGGGCTTTTTGTTACAGATTGCATAAACCTTAAGACTGCTGGTACTGACTATCTTCTGCAGCCCAAATTAATAACCCTGTTTTACTATTTTTCCAGGCATATATAATCCTGCAGCATATCTAGCTGACAGTGTTTCAAGTTCTTGGCTTGTTCTTGGCTTGTTCTATTTGCTCTGTATCTGTTACCTGAAATAACATGAAACTCACAGGCCACAATATTTTAATCAGAGGGCCCCTTGCTGTGGCATATTCCTCCTGGAGATTTCCCATCCCTGGAACTCTGAAAAAGCCTCTATTGGGATAGCATCATGGTAGCAAGGTGACACTGAAGTATGAGTGTAATCTTTTCCCAGCTTCCAGAGGGGGTCCTGGTGGAGGACCCTCAAAGAAGGCTTTGAATTTTGTTCCCTTTGCTTTTTTTCCCAGAAACCAAGTGCCATGTATTTGAGCAGATGAGTGCCACACTGGAATGAAAACATAGCTTAAGAAAAACACACTTAGTATATAAGGCCTCTGTGCATCAAAAGATGATGCTTAATGTGTTTCGATGACAAAACAGATTCAGTTGAGATAGGAAACGCCCTGTAAAGCTTTTAAAAGGAGAAACTCACTCATTAACCCCTCTATTAAGATGTTCTAGTTTCAGGTTCTGTAAAGGCCATTATATCAAGAATATATGTGTGTGTGTGTATGTATTTTTTTTTCTCACATTTTCATTGCATATGGTGTCTGAGAAGGCCTATATTTTCTTCCATGGTATGCAAGGCCTGCATGAAGGGAAGGGATAAACTCTTTGCAATTAATATGAAATATTTAGACTTAGCCTTTCTACTGAACATAACAATGCAGTATAATTTATGTGACAGTGGGCAGACAGATGATTCTCCATACTGACTGCTTGAGTAGTACTGTGTGAGAACCTAGTGGTCACATGGCCAAGTACTTCAAATAATGCAGCAACAAAAGTGTTGGGGAAGAGGCTCAATTCTGTCAAGACAGGTGTTAAGCAACATCAGGGACACAAGACCAGGAGCTGTAACTGTAGACAGTGAAGAGATGCAGGCTCTTTGCTATCTTGAGCACACTCCTTCATCCTCTCTCCACTGCCTTTTTACCTTGCCTATAAACCATAGCAGGCATAAATAGCACAACTAGCATCTCTCCTGCTGAGGTACACTCTCCTGACCTCTTACTAGTGTCCTACTTAGGCGTTGCCAGCACTGGGGAGAGAAAGGTCCTGAAAACCCTGGTTCCTTTCAAATACCAAATGTTGCAAATTAGTGCAGGTGGTCAGTTGGTTAAAATCTGTTTTGATGGATAAATGGATTACCTCTGCCTTGAATTAGCAGAACCAAAATTCAAAAGCTCATCCCTGAGATATGGGTGCTACATCAGAAAATTTGTTGCTTTGTCCCCCATGGCTTATACCCTTGATTTGTACAGTTTAAATTGCTGGTGCTTTCACTGCATTGATTTTTAGGTGAAAGGTTATTTTGCCAAAAACCTTTTGTTTATATATGTGTATATACATGTGTGTACATACATGTGTGTACATACATCTGCACACACCCTTTAAGAATAGGCCTTATTGTATTTCCTTCCACAGTGCCTAATTATACACCTGATAGCACTCACTTCTGGATCTTTCTTTCACCAGTTTCGACATGAGGCAGGACTTGCACTTTGCAACAAGACATGATGGCAATATAGTGAAAGCACAAATGTGTTTAGAGTACAGTCTCTGCATGCATGCAGTTTGAGCTCTGCTTGCTGTTTCTAAATTTTAGTCAAGTATCTGTGTTTCTAAACCAGTGGCAATGGCTATTGTAGCATTTTAAAAACTAGGAAGAAGCTGTCACTGCAGGACTTACCTAAGGAACAAAACTAAATGAACTGTTATAGACAATTGTTGTTAATCTTCATGGTTACCCTCTTACAAATATTGTATTGATTTCATGTCTTTGGAGCAAATAATGTACTTGATCTGAATATCAGCTGTGTAGAATTGTTCAGCATTTATGCGTGCATGTGATTCTGTAGCAGTCTGTTGGCATATAAACGTCATTATCAAATGAAACCTCTTTTTGTGGGAGGAGAAGGTAAGAGGAGCTGTTGTGACACTTAAAAAGGGCTTACGTTGCAGACACAACAGATTTGGTTGCGTGTGTATTTAATGATGTACCGACTGTAGGTATGCTCTGTCTTGCATAGTCTCCAGTCCATATTCCAGCATCAGTACTGGGGGCTCACTGGAGTTGTGCACTGGCAGTAGATACTTTTTCAGTCTGCATCCCATAAGTCTTCCTTACCACCTTTCAGTACCACCACGTACATCTTCCTCTTTCTGCCAGGCTGCCCTCCTGCCCTTTTGGCCTTGTTCTGTACCAAAACTGGTAATGAAGGGATGAGCATGTGCTGGTGAATGTGTGTGGAAAGTGGGGGAACGAAGTTCCTGCTCTGAATGCTGCTCTGTCAGTTTGGCTTTGACTATTCTTTACTTCAGCTTCTACTTTAGCCATCTAACAGCTGTGCAGCAAAGATTTGGCAACTACTCAATTGCCTTGGATTCACCGGTGACAACATTGCCTCATTTTCAGGCTTCAATCTTATATGTGTCAGAATATGTGTAACTTCATTGTACTTTTTGCACTTAACAGAAAATACAGGTTAGATAGGCTTAGGGTGTGGCAAAATTGCAATGTTTGTACTTTTTTTGTAAATATGGGGATGATTCTACAGATACAAAGATGCACTTTCAGATAATAATGAGAACAAGTTTGTAGAATACAATTGTTTAGGAGTTTCTCTGGCTGCAGTGTTCCCGATCCCCATCCATGTCTAACACTGTGTTCTCCTTGAAAGCCTGCTTGGGGATAGAGATGGCTTCTCACATTGCAGAATGTATTTATAGCTGACTGACTGAAAGTTTGTGTACGTTTTTGAGCAAATTTGCTGCTATTCTAAGTTTTAGGTTTTACTAGACTGCTTCTATAATGCATAAAATAATGTTCAAGTTTTATTTATAAAGTCAACAATTACTGATTTGACACTTAGTTTCAGGAGACATCCAGCCCAAAGCCTTCATTCCTTTTGCTATTTAATGGTTTTGTTTTGTTGTCGTTTTTATTTTAGCAGTGTAGGCATTGTATGTGTGGAGTGCAGTGAAATGAATGCAAATTACTAACCTTAACCTGCAGTTAGAGCGGCAGTTTCAATGTTTACAAGACAGAGACTATTGATTGTAAACCCATACATGTCCACTGAAACAGTGCAGTCCTCGTGTGTTTTGGAAGCATTGTTTCTGCTTACCATGGTAATTAATGGAATAGTTGCCTTCTGGTTTTAGAGTCCTGGTTATGTTGCTTTGGAGAGATTTCAGTGTGGGTTATGGCTTCTCTGCCATGGACTCACAGGACAGAATTTGTACTGATACAAGTGTGTTATATTGAGCATGTTTTCTGAAAGAGTGACTTTATTTTTTGTGAAGATAATTTATGAGAAGGTTTTATAGCAGATCAGTGCTGAAAAAGTTGAAGTCTTGAAATAAACATTTGTAGATATTAAAGATCTATCCCGAAGCAAAGTATTTTTTAATAGGGCAGTGTTACTGGTGTAGTTATCCCTCTAGGCTCTCCTGGCAACATACCCATTTAGCATGTCACTCTGCACTGGTCAAGAGTGTTATTTAGGAGACAGCCTGATTTCAGAAGATATGGCTTTATTTATGTGCATATCCCCTATTACACCTCTGGCAGCATCTCCCAAAATAAACATTAGCCATACAAGGCAGAGCTTCTCCCCCATACAGATCACTGCAGGTTGAAGAGCAGAGAACCTGCCCTTGTGCTTGACTGCAGAAAGGTTATAAGTCTGGTGACTGTCTGGCACTTAGAGTCCTCTCTCTCCCCATCACAGAGGGTGCCACACAAGCTCTTTTGCTTTCTGAAGCAGGCAGGCACAAATCAAGAGTGCCCGAGTCAAACTGCTAATACCTTTTCTCACCATGGCATACATTTTTTAGTGCTGCTTATCTTGCCAAATTGGGTAGCAAGAAGTGCTTGAAGTATTACTGAGTATTTATTGTGTAATTTTGGGTGCTTATAAAGCCTTCACTGCTATTTTAAAGCAAAATTTGGGGATCTGTAGCATAGCAATAGCTGTATAACTCTAGCATTCCAAACATGCCCAAAGCAAGTTATTCTTGTGATAGTTTAGTTAGCAATGGTGTAGCTAGCAGCAATCAGTATCTTGAAGCTACAAGTTCTGAATATTGGAAGACAACATCTCTGTTTTGAATGCAAAGCATTAGAGTTTGTAATTCAGTATAGATTTCAGCATCTTTCCTACTTACAAATGACTGATGACATCTTAATTCTTCTCAAACTATAACTTAACTATTGCTTAAATAACTGTTTTTCACCTCTGGTTATTTAAATCATCCAATTTACACAGTTGTATGAATGCTGTTTTATTATCAAGATACTCTTAAGGTGTCTCATAGCATTTCTTGTGAATGTTCTAATACATCGGTAATAAATAATTCTGACCCAATAAACTAATGTAAGCTGACAAGTTATTGTCTAGTGCTTATTCTTTGTGCATCTGCCTGATTCTCATTAAAAAAAAAAAGCAGCCTAAGTAATAAGCATTAAGGTGGTTGGAAACTGTTTCCACACTCTGTGCCTCAAACCAGTAATGTGTTATCACACATTTACTTGTGGATTGGTCTCAAAACTAGCTTTTAATGATGTAACTTGTTTCTCAATGTCTGCCTTGCAAATGAGACATGTCACTATATTGTGGTAACTTGTCTACAAAAAACATACCTAGTGTACTAATAGAGTTTTTAAAAAGTAATTTATAAAAAATTGACTTTTCTCTTATATTTAAACATCTGTTCATCCTTGGGTTCTGTTCTTAGAACAATTCTGTGTATATTTTGCAATACGTGTTTTGTGTTTGACTGTACATTTTGCACCAATATGAAATATTGTATTCTAAGTATTATTTACAAGTTCCAGAGATCTGTAACTAGAATTTGCTGTGAAAAAATACAACATCTCTTCTACCCTGGATGCTTGTGGAGTAGTTATGCTTTAAAAATAGAGGAATACACTTCTGCAGAGACAAACATACTTTATCTCAGCTGGGCACTGCTTTTATAGGAATTCTGTAGCCTTGCTGTGTGAGATTGGGTCATGCCCTGCGAAAGGGTGGCTGTGTTCTAGCAGTGTCATTTCATATGTTTTAATTTGTGAGATGACATCTAAGTTTGATCCCTGCAACATTCAAGCGCCTCTAGAACCCTTATTTCTGTGGTTAGCACTGTAACTGGTAAAGTCTTTCTTTGATAGCACCACAGTTTCATTTAATGCACAGAGAGTTTCTTTAATGATGATCCAGATTTTGCAAGGTATTTTTGTACAACTCTTTGCCCTGTTTGCACTTCTCTAGAAACACATGACCTGGTTTTCAGGCTGTGGGTAACAGGGCCACATGTAGCGCTGTGCTTGCGTCAGGTGAGCAGTGCACAACTCAAGGGCCAGACCTCATGGACCTTGGCTTGCAGTGACTCAGCTGGGACAAGTGGAAGGGCTGTCCAG
This sequence comes from Dicaeum eximium, assembly GCA_013396995.1. Taxonomy (NCBI): domain Eukaryota; kingdom Metazoa; phylum Chordata; class Aves; order Passeriformes; family Dicaeidae; genus Dicaeum; species Dicaeum eximium. Next base: position 174,865 of record VWZP01010543.1, read on the forward strand.
TGCTCCAGGCCCAGGTGGAAACTCTGCCCCACGGTGGATGGACAGCTCACCCCTCCTTGAAAGTTAAGGTCTACTTTTCTTGGCTGGGGGCAGGGGGGTCCATCAGGTCAATGTCGCCCATACAGGGTTGTGCCTTGCAGTCTGGCTATACCGCTTTCTCATCAAGGAGAACTGGTGTCTGAGAATGGGAAAGATGGGTTGGGCCATGATAAATCCCAGTTTAACTTCAGTGTGGATTTAGCCACCAGTTAGACAGTACTTTTCGAACCACAGCTTAAAAAAAAAACATTTTAGGTAAATAATGAAGTCACAAGGAAATTAAGGGTTAATGGAATCATTTTGACATCAAATTGATAATCAGGTGACAGTGACAGCTTGGGCCCTAAAACAGATGCTTTCTTGTTGTGAACAACTAGCACCTGTGATCCCTCCTGCCGAGGCTGAATAACCAAATGCTGGAACATGCAGCAGTGGTGGCATCAGCATCTTGAAAACAAATTCATGCAGACAGAGCAGTGCCTGTGCAGGTGCCCATATACAGGCAAGCAGCCTTGACATGAGTAATACAAATGGGTCAGACCTTGCTTCCTCATCAATTAATAAGGCTCAACATTCACTCCTGAGCAAATCTGTCTCTCACAATTTCCCCTGACTTCTCTTGAAGCTGGCACCATACCCTCTTCGTCTATCCAGAACTTTTCAGGTTTGGGAAACCAAGAAATCCAGCCTAGTGAATCAAAGAAAGAGAGAGAGGGATGGGAAAACTGAGAACAACACAATGGTTATAGACAGGCTAGAGAGGTAGAACAGCCTGCACAGATGAGGCATAGAGTCTGCCCACACAAGTGCTCTGACCAGAAGCCTGGTGACTTAATGCAGGGCCCGTGTGATCAGGGGCAGGGTAGGCAAAAACACTCACAGAAAACGCTCAGAAAACGCCCACAGTGATCTCACAGTGATGCACACAGACAACCCCTCACTCCACACTGGAAAATGAGGAAGGGACAAGCTCTGTAATTTTCAGGGCTTCCCTCAGCCAACCTGTGCTGTTAATCAGTGATCCTTTACCACAGTTAGCCACTCCAACAGGCAAGCACGGGCACCTCTGGTGGAACAGTGCCCTCGAGTCTGTGCCAGATAACTGTGAGGCTGCTGTCAGTCCAGGATTTCTGGGGATGCTGCTCACAACTCCACTCGTTTGCACACTGTTTTGAGGTCAGTACCTTCTGGCTCAAAGAAGCTTTCCTTCCTGCTTTCCAAAGAACAAGCAGCTCAGAAGGCACAAAACATTCCCAGCAGCAAGAACATGCGGATCTTGCCAGTCCTGCTTCAAACTGCCTAAGTTGAAACAAATTAATCCAGTCACGTGGTCACTACACAGCCTTGCATTGAAGGTCCTGCTCCCGTATTTTTCCGTCACACAGGAATGGCTTGGTGTCCTCTGATGCAGCAGCCTCCCCTGCAAAACATGGAGCAGAGCTGATAGCAAGTCTTCTATGAGTGACTCTCAATCTCATAATCCACAGTCCCCACAGGCAACCCCCAACATCTCCAGTCCAGAAAAAACTCAGGGAGGCTGAGGTCGCCATCTGACAGAGTCTCAGCATGTCTGCAACACAGGTGTGGAAATGGTACTCATCTAGGACATGACAGAACTGAAGACGCTGCATCAGAGCTGTTACAGAAAAGGAGACTGCTTCAGTTGACTGGGTGGCACATTTTTCTTCTGCACTCTCCCACTTCAGCTTCCCAGCCTTTGGCCCCTGCCGGCACCTCCTCTTTCTAACTCCTCATCAGCCATTCCTGCCACAGGACCCGTCGTTGCTCCTTGTATTACTGCTATCTACAAGGTCTTGTCATACTTGCTCTCCTCCAGAAACAGTTAACACCTTTTTCAGGCTTCTTTGGGTTACAAGTGAACATTTTGAGGATTTTTTCCGGTATTTTCAAGTTTGTAACTGTGGTGTGTCAGCAGTTCTGGTCATAAACTTTAACCTGCATCCTAAAACCTGTTCAAGATATCAGTTTTATCTGCCTGTTAGAGAGTGCTGCTTGAGTTTCTGTTAATTATAAATATCCTTCCAGGTGTCTGACAAGTTTTATGAGTGTTGGCACAAAAATTAAGCACTGTCAAGAAAGTACCATACTACTAAAACAGGGACTTCAGTTCTGGCAATTCCTTTTTAACACAAACACGGACATTTGCTGCTGGGCACGGACTGCTTCATGACTTTCCTAGCTAGTTAACTCACTGTTAAACTGGAGGTTGCTGCCCTCTTGCTTTCTGACTGAGGATAGCAAAACCCTCCTCTGACTTTGGAGGCTTTCAGGAACTGCCCAAACACTGGATGTGCTATTGCTGTGCTTTAAAAACTATTTTAAGAGAAACAGTGTGCTGTAGTTATGCAAAGATGTTTATGCTTTAACTATTTGATTCCTGGATTTTAAAAGTTTGTCCCATCTATCTTAAAGTAATCCTCTTCTGAAATCAAAATCAAAATTGGAGAGGAAAACAAATGGCAGTATGGTGCAGTACTGAGGGCACAGGTTTCTAAGACTGCTCTCCCAGTGTTGCTGAGGGCTGTGTTGCCAGCAGGTCTTGCTGGGTCTCGTTGGGCAGTGAGGTGGCCCAGCCCATGAAGCAGCAGGCAAGCATTGCTGGGAGGAGCGGCAGAAAGGTGTGGGGTGCTTCTCTGCTGGTGACATTCCCCTCTGGAAGGGGGCACATGCTGGGGAAGCATTGGCAAGCTGTGCTCTGGCGGTGGCCCACTACAGGAAGGGCACAAGGGACCCAGGCCCCTGTGGGGTGAAAGTTGGCAGGGGCAGTTTGGCTCTCTGAAATTTGCCTGCAAAGGGACACAGGGCAGCACAAGGCATGGCCCAGCAGCCAGCCTCAGTGCTGCTGGGCTTGAGGTGAGCTGGGGTGTGCTGGTTTCTACTGGGATGGAGTGAATTTTCTTCACAGTGGCTGGAATGGGGCTGTGTTTTGGGTTTGTGCTGCACACAGGGTTGGTAATATAGAGATGTTTTAGTTATTTTTCAGCAGGGCTTACACAAAGTCAAGGCCTTTTCTGCTTCTTGTACTGCCACACTGGGGAGGAAGCTGGAGGTACATGGGAGGTTGAACTGGCCAAAGAGATATTCCAGACCATTTGACATCATGCTCAGTATTTAAATCTGGGCACAAGAAGGAGGAAGAAAGAGATGTTTGGAGTGATGGCATTTGAGTCCCCAAGTCACTGTGAGGCGAGGGCACCCCTGGAGATGGCTGAAGAGCTGTCTGCCCATGGGAATTGGTGAATTAATTCTTTGGGAGTTTTTTTTGCTTGTATGCTTTTAAAATTTAGTTTTGCTTTTGCTTTCCATATTATACTGTCTGTATCTCAAACCAAGAATCTTCTAGGTTTTACTCTTCCTGGTTCTCTCCCCAGTCCCACTGGTGGGGCAGTGAGCAAGTGACTGTGTGTGGTGCTTGGTGGCCAGATGAGGTTAAACCAGACATCGAAGAACAATGTTTCACACGGCCAGGGGGGAGGCCATGACATTTGACAGCATGGGGGCCATTCTCAGTGCAGTCCAGGAAGGGGCTGTCTTGGGACTCTCCGGCACCACCACGTCAAGCACAGAGAATTTGGTGGGGCAGAGTCTGCATGGACTGAGGACTAGGTCCCAGACTGCATGGCTTAAGGGGGTCCTGAGGTGGAAGAAACTGCAGAACAAATCTCTCCTGTGCAGCTAGATGGCTTAGTCCTTCTGTCCCCTATATAATAGTATCCTTAAAAAAACAGAGCACAGGGGTGGTGACAGGTTTCTCCACTGCAGCTCAACCATGCTTGCTCAGGACCACATCAGGGGTTAGCTCAGTTCACTCTCATGACATTCAGAGCTGTGGTGCACACAGAGAGGCCCACCTCGAGTCTCCCTGCTCCTGCTGGGAACTGTCCTCACTACCTCACCTGCTGCACTCAGCACATCCTTCTTCCCCTACCTTCAGGTTTCCACTCCTCACACAGCTCCTGCCAGTTCCTCTGGCTTCCTCCCTATTCCTGACACCTATCTCCTCATGCCCACCTCAGCTTCACAACCTCTGGATCTGCTGCATTCACCACCCACCTCCCAACTGCTCCAAATTTCTGCCTGGGCAAGTCCAAACAGCTGCTGCTACAGCCACAGTTCACACCAAGGGGTGTCTCCTGCCTCTGGGAAGAGCCCTGGGCCCGAGCAAAGCCCCAGCAGGTCCACACTGCAGCGCCAAGGCTGCCTCCTCCTCCTAGGGTACCTGCCCACTCCATCAGCACCTTCTGGAGAACGGTCCAAAAAGCACAGCCATAGCAAAGGGCCCTTTGGGAAAAACCAACAGGACGGGTTATCAGCTGTCAACAAAACACTGTGCTCTCAGGCACAAAATCTGGGATGGCTGCTGCCCTCACGAGTGCTCCGAGTACATCTTCCTCTCCCCCTCTGGCACCCAGACACAAAGGCACATGAGAGTCATGCAGGTGAGTGGGGCAGGATGTCCCTGCTTTCTGTGGATCTTCCAGAAAGAGCAGGCACCACAGCAGGATTAAGCTGTTGTGCTACTCCGGGCCACTTCACAGCTACATCGCCCTGGAAGTGGCACGCCACTGCCATTTCCATTCAACGCCAGGCTGACTTCCAACTCAGCCCGGGCTGGAGTCCTCCCCCTGCAGAGGATTACTGCCACAATCACAGCTCCGGAGGACTCAGCACAGCCACAATGGGCAACAGCAAACACTTTCTCACCACCGTCAGCTGACGGCCCGGGGCGGCCGAAAACAACACAGAAAGAAATGATGGGGCAGCAGCTGACTAAGCCACCCGGATTAGGGAGGCTCAAAGGGGCTGAAAAGCAGCATGTACAGCTAACCCAGCAGAACTGCAGCTCCACCCTCATCTCAGCTCACCCAAACACGGTCAGGTGGCTCCTGGCTCCGAGCACGCTGAGAAGGGACACAAACACTGACGCTGCAACACAAAAGTCAGGCAAGAGGGAAAGAGCAGCCCTCTGCGGACAACCATCACCCTCAACACACACCTCACCTGTCAGGGTAGCTATGGCAGCATCCAAAAAGGTAAAGGGTTGTCTGTCTCTGTCCTGGCACACAGAGCCACAGACCAGTTGTGTGGGTCTCTGTGCTACAGCACTGTGGCTTGCACCCAGATATTCACAAACCACAATCTCCACCATCACATTCCAGCACGCAAAAAGACCCATCTCCCTGTACAGTCTCAGAACAGCCAGGCACCTGGAAGATGCTACTACAGGTTACATCTCAGGTAACCCACAGGTGAAAGACACAGGCTTCACTCTGCAAAACTGCACACTTGATATTCTGCAAACCGAAGCTCTGCCTGTAAGGTGGTTACACAACCTGAAAAGCAGCCCTTCATGGGGCCAGCACTGCTGTCTTGCTAGCCATGGCCACCAGCAAACATCAGAGATTACCATTTTCCACAGGAGCAGGGCAAGAGAAAGTCAGGGACTTCACCAGCACCTCTGAAATTTAGCAAACAGCAGCTCCAAAAAGGGTCTTTTCTCACAACTAATCAAAGCAGAAAAATAACAAAAGCAAGAGATTGCTAAGCAGCAACAGCTTGTTCCAGAGATCTCTCTTCTTGTTCCAGGGTGACCCACACAGTTCAGGAAAACATGGGCAATGGATGATGACACTAGAAACCAGGCAACTCCTCCAGCAGTGCTCTTCAGCTCATCCTTCCCCCTCCTTCTGTGCTGCACACCCAGCACCTTTGCCTGGCTGGCTCAACACAGAGCCACTGCTGGGAGGGCCTCTCCTTCTGAGGGAGAGCTCTCCTACCCCAGGAGCTCCTGCTTAAAAATCAGACAGTGTCCCTCTGCACAGTCAGCACTGATAAAAACAGCAATCCAGCAGGGTCAGAGCTTGAACAGGCAGTTCTGTCTCTGCTTGAACTCAAACAGGCACATAGCACATATGCAATATGACCGCACGGCGGCAAAGAATCCCTTCTTCTTCCTCCATGTTCCAAAGGGGTACACAAAACATTCGGAAGCAGTCCCAGCTGTGACCAGGCAATGCCAATGCACAACTGTACTCACCAGCCCTGTTCATTATGTGCCCAGGGCAGAGTCCTTTAGTATGTATTTCCATGGATGGATTGGAATAGACCTTGAGAAATCTGAGACTATCATTTGCCTGAAAATCACCTCAGAAGACAGACAGTAAGAGGATGGGCATGTGAACCTGAATCTCAACCTCCAACAAAAGGATGTGCTTTGGCGTGACCTTGCCCCGTGCAGACCACAGTAGTCTGCCATGCAGCCCTTTTGCCTTGCTCAGCAGTTCTCCATCTATTCAACCCGACACAGCCACATGCACCACGAGATTTCCAGAAAAATCCAAAGAATCATCACTGTTATTCAAAACTAAAGGCCCCACCATCCATTTTATCACCACCATTTTGCTCCTCTGAGCAACCAAATAATCACAGGCTGAGCTGAAAAGCTCTGCAACACCCCAATGCTCATAATGATCCATTTGCCTTTTCCTCAGAAGTTCTGACCCTTATGCGCCTTGCAGTAACATGGCTAAGTTGTCCAACAGGACAGACTTCATTGCATTCTGAAACTCCTGTGTCTTATCTATAAGGTGACCTAAGTATAAAGAATGACATCTAGACTTTTGGAGGAGCCTCTTCAGGTCTTTCCCTCATTATTCCCAGGCACATGATCTTCTGATCCTCTGTTCTGGCCTTCTGTTTTTTCAACGTGTGTTGCTCATGTCTGGTAGGGCCATGGGATGCCCAGAGCCTGCCCCAGGGATATCCACTGCAGGACCATCCCACTGGGCTCTGCCTGGCCAGGGAGCCTTCTCAGCCTGGATCGAGGTTTGTCCCTCGATCTGTGTTCGGGGACATGACACGGTGCTTGCTGAGGCCTGCCTGGCGGCCACCTCACACAGCTCCACAGCCCTCAGGCACGTCCCAGTGCTCTGTGACACCTCTTGGCTGCTCCCCAAACAGCTCGCTGCTTTTTCTGCAGCCACGCAAAGCAGAAGGCCTGAACCTGCCTTTTATCTTTCTGCAATGCATTTCATCCACATCTACAGATTCATTCCATCAGCCCTGAAGAAACACTGCTTTAGCTACCTCAGGCTTAGGATTTTACCCTCACAAATCTCTCATTGATACACCTCTAGAAATGTATATAATCAGCATATCTAAGTATAAATCTACTGATTCATTCCTTCATACAGACAACTTTAGCTATCTACATACCCTATGCATGTGCTGCATAGAAATATTTTGATCTCTGAGTACTTCCTGGTACAAGGAAGCACGAGCTGCAACACTGAACAAAATGGCATCTCCTTCCCACAAAATGGCGGCAGAAACCTTCCAGCCAGGGCTCCGGCCCAGCAAGTCTGGCCAGCGTGGGAGGCGGTTTCAAGGCCACGGCCAGCGCTACCTAAAGCCCTCCCAGGCCCCCAGCTCACAGGCCTGCACACACCTGGGCCTTCTCCAGGAACACCCAGCTACGCCCAAGGCACCTTGGGGAGCGCCAGGCACAAGTGCTGCAGGGCAGGCTCTGTGCTCCCAGCCGGGCCTCCTCCTCCCAGGCCCTCGCTCACCGCAGGGACGCTCCCGCCACAGGAACCTCCCCGCCACGGCCCTGCACCAAAGCCGCCCGGAGCTCTCGCACAGCCCAGCACCAGCCCTGCTCTCCAAGTGTGTGCTGCACGCAGGCTCCAGTCCAACCCTGGGCACAGCACGCTGCTGCACCTCAAACGCCTCATCTTCACCCGGGAGCAGAGCCGGTCGTTCGGAGAAGGCCACCTCACCCTCCTCGGCATGCTCCAGCTCTAGGCACAACGCCACAGTGCTCCTCCTCCAGCACACCAAGGCCAGCGACTGCTGCCCACGTACCTCCCTCAGGTTCTCTCAAATCTCCAGTGCTGCCACGAGGGACCCCGTGTAAGGCTGGTCTGCACTGCTCTCCACAGAAGAGACCCTCTCCCATCACTGCTGTCCTTCCTCTGGAAGTCACCCTGGACAGCAACACATCAAGTCCAGAAGGAAGACAAATCCCAACCATCAGCACATTTCAGACGCTGCCACACACACTTCAGTCTCTCCCTTCCTGCACCGACTTCACGACGGTCCAGCTCCAGAGCCACACAAGGAGCCACAGCATCAAGGCCTTTTCTGCACCGAGCCTTGAACAGTTTCACTTCATGCACATGCAGCACTTTACTGACCCAACCCTACCTCACTCTGTACGCTTACATTCACACACAGGTACACCCACGTCCCTGCACCCACACACAGCACAGCCAATCCACCTCTTCACACACACATGGCTCCTTAACCCTGCAAGTTCTGCACACCCTTGCTGCTCCACCGGGTTTCACCCACTGATCCTGCAGCAATCCCTCAGCAACAGCTGCCCTCACAGCTGCCCTCTGCTCAACACAGGTGCTGCCCAGGACAAGGAGCATGCACTGAACCTGCACATCTCCACACAGCAATGGCAAATCTACACTGGGCACTTGCATGCTTCTCTCATCCCTTCAGACTTTGCAGCTGGTGCACCGAGCTTCAAAGAGTCAGAAGACACGATTGCCACCTGCCAGAAAATTGTACAGGAAATTCTTTACCTATTGGATCTACTCATTGTGGAGATGTCATGTGCCACAGAAATGCAGAAGTCTCATCTTGGATTTAAAACTCTGATGTTAAAAAGCATTCAAGGTCCTCTTCTCCTATGTCTGCCTTCTCATAACCCTATCCTGAGGTTGTCAGGAGTTCTCATGGTTGCTGCAGCATCAAAGGAAATGAGTTCACTAGCCCTGCCACTCTCAGCAGTTTTGTATACCTGCCCGGCAGGTGCAGGTTTTAATCCTGTGCAGTCCAACAAACCATGAGCACAGTCTACTTGGGGCACTGCGAGAAGAAGTTGCTCTCACAGCTGTGTCATGTGCCTTTCTCACAGCACAAAATTCTGATCAGACCTGTTACTGGTGTATCTGATTACCAAGCTACATGAGGTCTTTGTTGTGAAACTCGTTTGGTCTAGAATTTTGTCTCAGTCCTGGAAATGCAAGCCTGCAGGAGACTGTGCCCTGGGTGAACACTTCCATTCACCTGCTCAGACTGGCAGAGGGCCAACAACAGCCTTTGCAAATCAAACCTTGCCTTAAACCTTTGTGTAATTGCTGGGAATTATACCACTTTTAAATTTTTTAATATAACTTTCCTCAGGGATTCGTTTGCCTTTGCCCAGGGGGAAGGGAATTGACGTTCCTCTTCAAAACGTCCTGTTCACCAGGTGCATCTCTATGATCTCAACATCTACGGATCCCAAGTAGCCAGAACACACACAGGAGATAAACCGTAACTATTAACAAGCATTAACAAACATTAATGAACATTACCACTAGTAGTGCAGTTGGAAACACCTGGGCTGGAAAAAGATTGTTAAGAGAAACGAAGACTGAAGATGCAATTAGCATCAAAAGTGATCAAAAGCCAATAGGAAATCAAATACTAAGAAATGTATAATTTAAGAGCAATGAATGTGAATTTCTTTGGGGTTGAATGTATAAATATGTGAAAAGTCTGGTAAAAACCTTGTGTGATGGAATGACTTTCACTGCACAACCCAGACATATGTGGATGAAATAATTTCTGTTGCACATCCTGGTTAGAAAAACATCCTGGGCAGAATAAACTAATTTCTTGATTCTCTAACACTGAAAACATGTTGTTGAAGAGTTTCTGTTTTTCCCCCAGTTTCTGTGACACCATCTCTTCACACTTCATTCCTGTACTTCTCTATGCTTCTTGCTTCTCAAGGCCTTCACACCTAGCCCCTATTTCTCTCAGTACATCATTGTGTTAGTGCTGCAAATATCTCATTTGGCATACAACAAATGTGTCCAACGATTCTCTGTACAAAGTTATGGCCACATTAGACCAAGAGAAAGTAAAAAAAAAAAAAAAGTAAGACCTGCTTTTCAAGGCCGAGGACAGTGCTCTGGGCAGTGGCGTAGTTATTGTTTACAAGGCCTCAGGCTGCGGGCTGTGAAGCTTGCTCTGTACAAACTTCTCTTGGCCTACAACCTTGCTTTACTTATTTTACCTGTGACAGCCAGATTTAGCACAATTAAGTACAAAAATGTCAAAAAACTATGAACAAAGAACCTTTAAAGAGAGTGCTCCAGGGATATCCACTGCAGGACAGCTGGCTGCAGCACACATATCCCCTCCTAGCAGTTAAAGACTGTGTTGTAACAACATGCACGTTCCAGAGGCCACTTAAGACATTCTGTATTCTGATTCTGCAATATATTGGAAATGCTAGAGTCTGCAAAATTTAGTGTGCATTTTTACTGTAACTGCCATATCGCCCTACTAAATGGAAAGCCCTTGTAAATGAAAATAGTCTCAAATGAGTAAACTCTGTATTAAACATTGGATCCTCCATGTGTGGACCTGCTAAAAAGGCTTTGTCAGAGCATACCAGACTCTGCCTGCAAGCAGTCTCTGGAAGCCATAGCAGTCATAGCAGAAGGGGGAGCCCCTTGCAGGCGCACCCCTGTGAGGTTCAGCAGCTCCACCTGGCCCCTCTGTGGGGCCAGCCTCTGCCTTGGTTTTGGCAGACCTCCGCTATTCAGTGACCATGCAGCTTGGCCTGATGCTACTTCCAGTCTGGCTCTCAGAAGTGACCATCTACAGAAAGAGGAAAGCTGTTGTGGGCAAAATGCAGGGTGGCAGGGTCCCTTGATACAGGATGCTGAGGGGCTCTCCATCAGTAGTGACCACTTGATGGGGAATGAATCAGCCATGTGCTTGGAACGCTGGAGAACCACACAGGGAAAGCTGAAGCTGCGGGTCTACAGCTTTCAAGTAAAGAGTAGTGCCCAAGATGCCTCTGCAGATGCACCCCACCTGGAGATTGGCAGCAACCTCAGAAGGGCTGCAGGCCCATGGCAGTGCAGGCAGCCACCCACCAGCACCTCCTTGATGGAACATGCACCTGTGGGGTGGTTTTGTACAAGGTGACAAGAGAGAGCTCCAGCTGCAGAACTGAATTCAGTGGGTTTTAGTACTCTGAAATTGAGGCATTTAAGTGAATTAATTGAAGATCTGCAGTACTGCATACAGTTCTGGTGCCCCCAACCTAAGAAAGACATGGAACTATTGGAACAAGTCCAGAGGAGGTCCACAAAGTTGCTGAAAGGACTGGAGCACCTTCCCTATGAAGACAGGCTCAGAAAGTTGGGGGCTGTTCAACCTGGAGAAGACAAAGTTGTGTGGAAAGCTTATTGCAACCAGTATTGCAAAGGGTTGTACAGGGAAGCCAAAAAGGCAGAGTCAGAAATTGTAGCGGCAGGACAAGGATACAGGTACAAACTGAAAGAGGGGAAATTTAGGTTAGATGTAAAGGGTAAAACTTTGCTGTGAAGATGGTGAGATACCGGGATAGACTGCCCAGGGAGGATGTGGATGCTGCCCTGGCAGCGTTCAAGGCCAGGCTGCATAAGGCCTTGAGCAACTTGTTCTAGTGGGAAGTGTCCCTGCCCATGGCAGATGGGGCTTGGGAATAGATAGTCATTAAGGTCCTTTCTAACCCCTTAACATTCTATGATTCTCTGCCGAAGAGAATCTAACGCTCTAACGGAGCTCGTATTCC
>VWZP01010543.1:186649-210650 GCA_013396995.1 Dicaeum eximium
TGGCCGGTGCCCGAAAGCCCCGGTTGAGGAAGTGGAAAAGAAGGAGGGGAGCCCCGCCGGGCGTAAGTTCTCGCGGTCTGAGGGGAGAGGCAGCGCGGAGGGACGGGCGCTGACAGCCAGCGGGAGTGTCTGCCCCGCGACAGAGAAAGTGTCCCGTCTTCAGCGGGTTAGTGGATGCTTTCTGCCTTCGGAGACATGTGTTCCCCAGGGGAGTGTTTGTAGTCTGCGGCAAGCTAGGCTAGTAGGAAGCGCATCACTCCCTGCGGGAGAGCTGTCCGCATTTCCTCTTTTCCTTAGCCTGGCTAATGATCCGCAGCGCGGATTATCCCTTCTGAGCATTCTGAAGAAAGTTTCGGTTCAGATGCTGGCAGAGGTGGTTTGAGCGATGTGCGCTGACTTGGGGATGAGGCGGCTCGGACTGTGCTTCCAGTGAAGTGTCCTGCTGTCTGGAGGCAGCGAGCCGCCGGGAAAAATGTCGTAACTGCTGAACGACCTAATGTTAAAGCAGCTTAACTCAAAAACTATTTTGAAAAAGCTTCAGAAGCTACTCTGAGCTGTGTAGCTTCTGTTAATGTATCGGTGTTGTCACCATTACTGCCTTTTAAGTCTTCTGCGTAATTGCTGACTGTAGGAATGGGAAGATTGTAAAGTGTGGGTTGAGACTGGATTCAGTTTAACCTTTGTACCCTAGTATCTGTCACCTCGTTTAACCTGTGATTACTCCTCACAATATAGTTTAGGGGGATAGATGTTGTAATAATGCCATTTGCTATTTCTGATATAATTCAATTATTGTATTGGTATACAACCAACATGTCTGATATTGACATGACATGTCCCCGTGATCCTCAGATTCTTCTTTTACTGAAGTTTTTTCTTTTGAATCAACTTTTTAAACTGCCATTCTGGGTTATTTTAAATTTTCTTCATCACTCCTTGGATGTAGTACATATACTGTTAATTTTACCTGAGCAGGAAGATAAACTCAGGAGGTTTAGGCAAGAGAACTTTCAAGAGCCATTTTAGTCGAATAAGAAATTGTGTCTATTATTTAAAAGAGACAGTAGACAAAAAGGCCCCAAAAAGTTTCCCAGCAGCTCTTCCATGTGTCTTGAATGAATGTGGCTTGAAACACAGTTGTAGACAGAACTGCATTTTTTGCTATAGTTCTCAATGCTTGAGTGTTAGGGATTTTTTAATATAATCAGGACTTTATACCACGTACAGATTTCTGTGGCACATGACATCATTTGAAACTGAGTGGGTCCAAAGGAGATATGAACCCCGTGTGTGTTTTTCTTCTGGCAGGTGGCAATCGTGTCTTCTGACTCTTTGAAGCTCGGTGCACCAGCTGCAAAGTCTGAAGGGATGAGAGAAGCATGCAAGTGCCCAGTGTAGATTTGCCATTGCTGTGTGGAGATGTGCAGGTTCAGTGCATGCTCCTTGTCCTGGGCAGCACCTGTGTTGAGCAGAGGGCAGCTGTGAGGGCAGCTGTTGCTGAGGGATTGCTGCAGGATCAGTGGGTGAAACCCGGTGGAGCAGCAAGGGTGTGCAGAACTTGCAGGGTTAAGGAGCCATGTGTGTGTGAAGAGGTGGATTGGCTGTGCTGTGTGTGGGTGCAGGGACGTGGGTGTACCTGTGTGTGAATGTAAGCGTACAGAGTGAGGTAGGGTTGGGTCAGTAAAGTGCTGCGTGTACATGAAGTGAAACTGTTCAAGGCTCGGTGCAGAAAAGGCCTTGATGCTGTGGCTCCTTGTGTGGCTCTGGAGCTGGACCGTCGTGAAGTCGGTGCAGGAAGGGAGAGACTGAAGTGTGTGTGGCAGCGTCTGAAATGTGCTGATGGTTGGGATTTGTCTTCCTTCTGGACTTGATGTGTTGCTGTCCAGGGTGACTTCCAGAGGAAGGACAGCAGTGATGGGAGAGGGTCTCTTCTGTGGAGAGCAGTGCAGACCAGCCTTACACGGGGTCCCTCGTGGCAGCACTGGAGATTTGAGAGAACCTGAGGGAGGTACGTGGGCAGCAGTCGCTGGCCTTGGTGTGCTGGAGGAGGAGCACTGTGGCGTTGTGCCTAGAGCTGGAGCATGCCGAGGAGGGTGAGGTGGCCTTCTCCGAACGACCGGCTCTGCTCCCGGGTGAAGATGAGGCGTTTGAGGTGCAGCAGCGTGCTGTGCCCAGGGTTGGACTGGAGCCTGCGTGCAGCACACACTTGGAGAGCAGGGCTGGTGCTGGGCTGTGCGAGAGCTCCGGGCGGCTTTGGTGCAGGGCCGTGGCGGGGAGGTTCCTGTGGCGGGAGCGTCCCTGCGGTGAGCGAGGGCCTGGGAGGAGGAGGCCCGGCTGGGAGCACAGAGCCTGCCCTGCAGCACTTGTGCCTGGCGCTCCCCAAGGTGCCTTGGGCGTAGCTGGGTGTTCCTGGAGAAGGCCCAGGTGTGTGCAGGCCTGTGAGCTGGGGGCCTGGGAGGGCTTTAGGTAGCGCTGGCCGTGGCCTTGAAACCGCCTCCCACGCTGGCCAGACTTGCTGGGCCGGAGCCCTGGCTGGAAGGTTTCTGCCGCCATTTTGTGGGAAGGAGATGCCATTTTGTTCAGTGTTGCAGCTCGTGCTTCCTTGTACCAGGAAGTACTCAGAGATCAAAATATTTCTATGCAGCACATGCATAGGGTATGTAGATAGCTAAAGTTGTCTGTATGAAGGAATGAATCAGTAGATTTATACTTAGATATGCTGATTATATACATTTCTAGAGGTGTATCAATGAGAGATTTGTGATGGTAAAATCCTAAGCCTGAGGTAGCTAAAGCAGTGTTTCTTCAGGGCTGAAGGAATGAATCTGTAGATATGGATGAAATGCATTGCAGAAAGATAAAAGGCAGGTTCAGGCCTTCTGCTTTGCGTGGCTGCAGAAAAAGCAGCGAGCTGTTTGGGGAGCAGCCAAGAGGTGTCACAGAGCACTGGGACGTGCCTGAGGGCTGTGGAGCTGTGTGAGGTGGCCGCCAGGCAGGCCTCAGCAAGCACCGTGTCATGTCCCCGAACACAGATCGAGGGACAAACCTCGATCCAGGCTGAGAAGGCTCCCTGGCCAGGCAGAGCCCAGTGGGATGGTCCTGCAGTGGATATCCCTGGGGCAGGCTCTGGGCATCCCATGGCCAGCAACAGAGGCTGAAAAACAGAAGGCCAGAACAGAATCTCTGTGTCAGAGGATCACGTGCCTGGGGACTTAAGTTGTGTTTTCTCTCTGAAGAGTCTGTGGAGTCGAGGCCTTGTTCTCTTGTGGGTAAGACGTTGCATGCCCCAGATGCATGTTGTTTCCATGGTGGATTTGAGATGTGGGCATTTGTGCAGATGCTGGCTCAGGGGCACACGGAGCAGCTCTGGTCCCTCTAGAGGGACACCCCACACCACAGAATCTATGGTGTTGTGACGGGGAGTGGTGGTTCTACCCTGTCTCCCTTTCCGTGGAAGTTCTAGCCCTGCAGGTAGTAAGGTGTCATCAAATCACAGAATGTCCTGAATTGGAAGGGACTCACAGGATCGTCGAAATCCAGCTCCTGACCCTGTGCAGGAGACTAAACTAATCACACCATGTGCCTTAGACCAAGTCTTTCTCGAACTTTGTCAGACCTGGTCCTGTGACCACTTCTGTGGGGAGCCTGTTCTAGTGCTCAGTCACCCTCTGGGTAAAGAGCCTTCTCCTGATATTCAACCTAAACCTTCTCTGACACCACTTGGGCAATTCCCTTGGGTCCTGTCACTGGTCAAAAGAGTGTAGATATCAGTATCTGCCTCTCCTCTTATCCTCACAAAGAAATTGTAGACTGCAATGTGGTCTCTCCTCAGTCTTGTCTTCTCTAGGCTGAACAGACCATGTGACCTCACCACTTTTCATATGGGTTCCTCTCATGGCCCTTCACCATGTTTATTGCCCCCTTTGGACACTCTCTTAGCAGCTTAATGTTTTTCTTATATTGTGTCACCCTGCACTGCCCCCAGCACTTGAGGTGAGGCTGCCCCAGCTCAGAGCAGAGCAGGACAATCCCCTCCTTGCCCGGCTGTGATGCTGTGCCTGATGCAGCCCAGGACACGGGTGGCCCTCCTGGCTGCCAGGGCATTGCTGGGTCATGTTCAGCTTCCCACTGGCAGGACCCCCAGGCCACTCTCCAGAGTGCCTCTCGTTCCCCAGCTACACACACACACCCAGAATTGTCCTGTCCCAGGTACAGTATCCAGTAGTGTCTGTGGTGGGTCAATTGCTGAGCGGTGCCCGCCCCTCTTCTGGCCATGTGGCCTCTCGTGATTGTCTGGCAGAGCCAACCTGTGCATGATGGCTGCTGTGCTCCTTTGTCAGCACTTTTTAACAATGCCATGCCCTGTGTGTTCCATACCATGTTATGCTTGGCTTGCACAACCATGGCCCTACAAGTCTACCCAGTATCACAGTCTCCTGAGCCACTGAGTTGCTGCATTCTAGCTTGTTGGGGGAGAGAGCCTGAATAGTAAAAGCCAGTGATTTTAGCCTGTGTATGTAAATATGCTTTTTTTTCCATTTTTCTTTTCTTTTGGAGGCAGGGGTATAGGTGGAGATGCAGGAGCCAGAACTTGTTGCAAAAGCCCTGCGAGCTGTTCTTCATGCCTTTAAAAATGGCGTACGTTTGTCAGAACTTCAGAGTGAATACAGATCCCTGACCAATGAGTTGATTCCCTTCAGGCACCTAGGATATGACACACTGGAAGGCTACTTGGAGAGTATCCCAGGAGTGGTCAAAATGGAAGAGAACAAAATGGGAGAGGTAAGAATCAATTATGGTTCAGAAATGGCTTTTATGTTTCAGGATGTTCCTGGTTCATAGCTTTACTTCCTTTTGTGCTACGGATTTCTGTAGATGCATATGGTGCGCTAATTCTGGGAGAGGTGGAAGCTGTGATATAAGATACTAAGGGCTCCTTATTTTACTGTCTCTGCATTCAGACCCAAGGTTGTGTATGCAAAAGGTGTAAAGTTGCAAGGCTTTTTCCTGGAAATGTGAATTCTGTATGGAAAGATCCCTTGTGTGACTGTGGAGATCTGGCCCCTTTCTCAGCATTACTGACTTTGGAGGAGATACTAGTGGCTTGTCCTGAGACCTTAAAGAAGGTTAACTTGAGTGTGTTAATCATCTCTTCTCAGGTTTTAGAATAATTTTTTTCCTACACTGAAACACTTAGGTGCTGTTGCTTATAAGCCTGACAGTGCTTGCTTTGGACTTAGGGGTCTTGTTTGTTATGGGTTGGCGGTGCAACAGGACTGCAAATATGTGCTGAGGTGAGGAAGAGCTTGTGTAAATGGGGTGCCTTGCTGCAACATTTGCAAGTGCCTCAGCTTGGCAAGCGTGCAGGGGATAAAGGGTCATCTCACAGATCAAGAAGGAGAAGCAGATCTTAGCAGAGGATTGCTGTGGTAGAAGAATTGTCCCTTATTCATTGCTCTTGCTGGACTATCCTGTGTCTCCTGGTGGCTGCCACCTTGGAAGCAGCTCACTAGGACCACAAGCCTCCTGGGCCAATGGTCTGGACTTCCTGGTTTGAAGTCAGAATGCATTCTCTTGGTAGCTGGTGTAGCTGTGTGACTTGCAGATGATCTGTATGGAAAGCTTGAAGCCTCTGTCTTGATGGAGCTGTTTCTGGGTTCTTGAAGTCTTTGTAGCCTGAGGCAGAGCAAAAAGCTAGTGGGTATTTGGCGCAATGTATGGCTGTCATAGCAGGTCTGAAGTGACAGGACTTAAGGCTGAGCTTCCTTGTTTGCTCAGCTGGATCAGGTAAGCATCTGTGAACTCAGAACTAGTTCTTCCTCATTAGCTGTGTGGTGAGAATATGGTGAGAGGTATCCTGCATTTTGTCCTAATACCTGGAAGTGTGGCTATTTTTAAGCAACGGGTTCCCTTTCTGCATATTTACATCAGAATTTGCCCTTTTACAGCAGATAAGCAAGTTTGGGATTCTTTTTCTCCAAAGCCTGCCTCAGCTGCAGCTACATCAGTAACAGGACTGCAGGTACCTCAGGTCTGGGAACATTTGTGATCCTGCAATTAAATGCTTCCTCGTGGTGATTCTGGCAGATAGCCATCTGTTTCTAACTAAGGCCTTGCAGGGTAATCTGGTATCCTCCCATTCCCTTGAGAGCCTTGTTTATCCACTAATACCATGTGTGCTGAGAGCCTTGTGAACTCTTGGATAGCACTAGGGGCAGTGACTTCTTTGTGGCAGCTGTTACAAGAGAGTGAAATGTGGCTTTAGGAGGTGAAAAAGGAGAAAGTGACTAAACAGGATTCTTGAGGTACTTGAGGAGGACTCACTCTGGTTCAAAAGTGCCAGCTATACTCTGCATGACTGAAACAGCTGAGGGGAAGCACCTTGTTGAACACCTGGGAGGCAGGAGAGGTGCAAAGACTGAGCCCACGTTGCTGTTTGATGACCCTCCTATTGCCACTGTCCATAGTGTAGACATGGCAGACATTAAGCAGAGGGTGGGAAGCATGGTTATGCACTGTGGACTGCTAAGCTCCCTGGGACTGCTCCCACGTGCTTTCTTGTTACAGGACCTGGGCTGTATGTCCTTATAAACATGTTCTCCAGAATACTTGAGCTCCATTATAGGCTGATACTGTAGCTCAGAGTCCACACAAGGCCTCTTGGAGAGCACGCAGTCAGCCAGTCTCTCTTCATGGCTCTCGGGTACCCTGATCTCCAAAATGTCTGTCAAGACCCTTGCTTCTTCCTTTAATCCCCTTATGGACAGTGGGGCAGAACAGCAAAGACATGCACATCCAGGGGTCTGATAGCAGTTAATGATCCTGGCTGCAGTCTAGATAGTCTTAAAAGGACTTGGCTTACTGCTAGGTCAGCTGTCCAAGATGTACCACCAGAAATGCATTCAACAAGGAATAGTATAAAGTCGGCAGTAAATAATACAAATTGATCTCAAAGTGCTACATGCTTACGTGCTGCCTTAAGTATTTTGGGAGGTGAATATTAGCTAGGTAACTGAGGCTGAGCAGACTGATTGTCTTGGTTGTTCCTCTTGATACTGAACATTAATTTAGCTGTCTTGCATGTGGGAAAGATTAAAGCCGATGACTTTTTTTTTTATGCAGTAGCTATGTCCTCTGGTTCCCACAGAAGATAAGAATTAAGTTCATTATGCAGAAAGCACTGCAAGGGGACTCATTGAAATACTGTGCACCTGCAACAGGTGGTGCAACATTTCAAGGAACCCTGCTTTGTTTTGCTTCATATTCATTTATAAGAAGTGTGTTGTTGTACCTTCTCTAAAAAGTTTGACTTCTGCTTGATAAATTAAGCCCCTTTGAAAGGAGAAATTTGAAGACTGCTTTGCTCTGCTCATCTACCCCATCCCTTTTTACCTCTGAATTCATTTTAATTCAAACCATTTTGTTAAACTTTATCACTATGAAAGAAGGGAAGAAAATTCTGAAAATTATTTAGAACATTAGTGACAGGAAAAACCTGAAATGTACCAAAGATGTGAACATGTGCATTTATAAAACTATGATAAACTGTATAGGGACAAAGAACCTTTTATATTGAGACTTTGAGAACAAAGGTCAAGTGGTCCATCCTATTTGGGCACCTCTCTGAAGTGCCACTACATGACTGTCCATAGCTTGGGCTACAGCCAGAAGAAACTGGAGATCTTTTTGTTGCTCAGGGCTGTGATCTCGTTTGAAGTCATGGGGAGTTGCTGCAACAGGTAACGCAACCAGCATGCTGCTCTGGGTTGACACTGGCTGCTGAGGAGTTATGTGCTGCAGTGGTGATTAGGAGGAGTTTGTGTGAGACCTTCCAAGTTTGGGAGCAGTGGGGATGCCAGGAGCTCTGTCTTGGGGCAGGTGATGAGACAGGAAGAGCTTAGGAGTAGTGGACAGACCAGTGTCGGGACAACGTGGTGGCTATCTGTTACAAATATCTTAAGTGGGAAGAAGTGGTAGACAAAGCAGATGATACCTTCTTTTGACAGCCACGTGGGGGACTTGGGCCACTGCCGGAGCGCTGTAAGGACAAGACATCCAAGTATGGCCAATCCAGGAGGTTTCTGGGGCCTGCTGCTCCCGACATACTGACACATGCAGTGAATCAATGAGAGAGGTGCTCTGCTGGACACAGTCCTTGAAAACAAGGAACGATTGCAGATGTAAAGGCTAGGAAGAGCCCTGTCTAGGTGGAGCTAGATGGTGTCAGTGAGCCTGAAAGGAGGGAAACAAAGCTAAAAGTAGAATCAACAATGCAGACTTTGGGAGAGCAGATTTTGGCCTCTTCAGGAATCTGCTTGGAAGACTCATGGAATACAGTCCTGAAGATAATAATCTAGGAGAGGCAGTGAGCTTTCAAGGATTGCTTCCTCCAGTTTCAAGAATGGTATGTTCCAACACTTGGGGGAAAAAAGCAAAGGGGGTAGGAGGACTGACAAAACTAAGCCATAAATGCAAGCGTGCATGAGGTGAGAGCAGAGAGAAGGAGCCTGGGAGGATTGTACAGATGCTGTCTAAACAAACATACATGGATCTAAGAAATACTGTGTTCACTATTGATTATTTGAACAACTTGAAGATGAAGACAAAGTGCCATCCCCTTGAGAACAGTTCCTAGAGCACTGCCAGTTCTGAGAAAGTGCTTCCAAAGAAAATCCTTAAAATAGCTGGTTAAGTGTACAGGCAATGGGAGGAAAATACAGGGACAACAGAAAAACTGGAAGGAAGAAGGTACAGCAAATGAAGACCTTCAGCCTTTTGCTGTGTTTCACTTCACTAAAGCCTTGTTAAGTCCATGCTCAAACTGTTGAGCTCAGATTGTTGTGCAGACATCTGTGAAAGGGGGAAGAGTGAAGGATTTCAGGTTCACCTTTCACAAAGATGGGTTATGACTCAGGTACAGGTTGCTGTATAATAAAGTCTCTCTCTTAAGCAAGGTTGGAGAAGGTACACGTGGTTGAAGAAGGAGCTCCTAACTTAAATCTACCATTACAAGCATGCACACAGGAGGTGGAAGCAGAATTGGGTGAGCTGGAAAGGGTATAGATACACTATGGAAACAGGCAGAGGAAAGTGCAGGGCAAGGAAGTCTTAACCTTGATGTGGGAGGATTAAGATAGGGAACATTTGGAAAAACGGAATGTGCACAAGTCCATGAGTTTATTGCAATGCACCCACAGGTGCCAGTTACCTTGGAAAGGTCATGGTAGTTTGTGGGAGGTTCTTGAGGACTAAAAGAAAGCGCCACCCTTCACCAGGAGGGGTGGGAAGATCAGCCTGACATTGAACTGTGGGAAAGTTGTTGAGTGTCTGATCCTGGAAAGCTGTTCCAGACACTTGAAAGACAAGAAGGCAAGTCAGTATGGATTTACAAAGTGAAAATCATATGTTACCAGATAAATACCCTTCCAAATTGAGATGATTGGTTGCATGGAGGGCATAGGATGTAGTTTAACTGAATTTTGGTAGGGCTTGTAATATCCTCCTCTGTAACAGTGGCACAAAACCCATTGGGAGACCACTTAGAAGTGATGTGCCCTGAGAATAGATGCTCAGGAATTGCTGTCTAATGTGTACATGAATGACGTAGGTGATGGGACAGAGATCATCCTCAGCAAGTCTGTAGATGACAGGAGAGACTGGTAGAGCAGACAAGTGTGCTTGTTGTTCAGAGGGATTTCAAGAAGCTGGAGAAATAGAGCATCAGGAGTGCTGTGAGGTTCAGTATAGGGAACTGCCAAGTCCTACACCTGGGCAAGAAAAACCCCATGTTCCTGTGTAGTATTCGGTTGACCAACTGGAAAGTAGCTTGGCAGAGAAATGCCCTGGAGTTCTGGTGGGTGCAGAGTTCACAGTGAGCAGGGTGCCATTGCAGCAAGGGAGACCAGCAGCATACTGGGATTCATTACGAAGAGTTGCCAGCACTCTGATGGGGGTGATTATTCCCCTCTGCTCAGCCGCAGTGAAACCACATCCTATTCTAAGCTTCCCAGAACAAGACAGACATGGCCACACTGAAGCAAGTTCATGGAATGGTTGTGAAGATTATGAAGGGGCTGAAACATAACATCTCTAATGCAAGGCTCAGAGAGCAAGGATTGTTTGTGCTGGAAAAGAGAAAGCTCAGGGAAATATTATCCTTATGCTTGTTAAAGGGAGTAAAAAAACCATGGAGCGAGACTCCATCTCCAGTTCTCATTGGTATTCAGTGAACAGACAAGAAACAACAGAAGCAGAGTGAAATAAAAGCGGTCCCATGTAAACATTAAACCACCCACATTTTTACAGTCAGGCTGGCTAAACAATGGAAGAAGTTGTCCAGAGTGGTTGAGACTTCTTCGTCCTTGGAGATATTCCAAAACCTGGCTAACTAGGTCTAGGTAATGCTGCTTTAAGCAAAGATGCTGTATGACATGGACTGTAGCAATGTTTTCCAGCCTTAATTTTTCTGTGATTCCTGGCATTTAATCACTGCAGTGGTGAGACGGCTGGATTGCTGTTTTTATCAGTGCTGACTGTGCAGAGGGACACTGTCTGATTTTTAAGCAGGAGCTCCTGGGGTAGGAGAGCTCTCCCTCAGAAGGAGAGGCCCTCCCAGCAGTGGCTCTGTGTTGAGCCAGCCAGGCAAAGGTGCTGGGTGTGCAGCACAGAAGGAGGGGGAAGGATGAGCTGAAGAGCACTGCTGGAGGAGTTGCCTGGTTTCTAGTGTCATCATCCATTGCCCATGTTTTCCTGAACTGTGTGGGTCACCCTGGAACAAGAAGAGAGATCTCTGGAACAAGCTGTTGCTGCTTAGCAATCTCTTGCTTTTGTTATTTTTCTGCTTTGATTAGTTGTGAGAAAAGACCCTTTTTGGAGCTGCTGTTTGCTAAATTTCAGAGGTGCTGGTGAAGTCCCTGACTTTCTCTTGCCCTGCTCCTGTGGAAAATGGTAATCTCTGATGTTTGCTGGTGGCCATGGCTAGCAAGACAGCAGTGCTGGCCCCATGGCACTGCTGAGAAAGGGGCCCTTTCTCAACCTCTGCCACTACCACAGAACATGGCTGAGGCCACAGACTTCCATTTTTAACTTAGTGCTTTTGGGGTAACTGCCTGTATCCTTATGGAGTCCTGGAGGAGTACTCATCCAGCTGCCTTTGCAGCAGTTGAATGGCCCAAAAGTTTGGGCTTCCGTCGTCTTTGTGAGGCAAAGTGCATGCTAGGCACGTGGTTTGGTGTCTTGCCAAGGCCCAGTTCCCGTATCCATCCACAGGATGGCCTGTGGTGAGTGGATGTTGAGGCAAGAGGCCATGAAGTTGGGCAGGGAGATAGCTGTGTGCTTGTCCAAGGCTGGGCTGTTGTTGGGGACCAGCCCAGTGCCTGTGAGGCAATTGGTGCAGCCAGGATAGTTGTACAGTTTCTTTGGTAAGTGGGGCAAAGGCAGCTCTGCTCCACAGTGTCAGCGTGGTGCCAGAGCCTGTAGCGAGCCTTGGCAGGAGGAACAAAGACAGGCTGCAACCCCATGGCTTGCCAGAGTTATAAAGCAAGATAACTTTCTGCTTTTTGGGCCTGTGGGATGGGAGTTACAAACCAGACTGTTTCTCAGAGGGGCCCAACCTAACGTGGAAAGGTGATGGAGAGGCTCTGGCTGTCTGGTTTGCTGATTTCTGAGGTTCACTGAGGTTTCTTCTAAGGTTTCATAACAGGAAAGTGAAACCTCCAAGATTCATGTCTGCTGCTGAAGCCTTTCATGAACTGCCTGCTGGTCTGCATGATCCAGCAGTTAGACTTAGAAAGGGATACAAGTGATTCTGAGGGCTGTGGATGAGCATGGGTCTCACTGACTGCTTTTTCCCCTGTCCCCTTCCTGCTCCAACAAGGTCATTTGCCACGCTGTTAGTTGCAGTGAAACTGTGCGAGTTGCTCAACTGGTGGCCCGACAGAGGAGTTCCAAGAAGAAAACAGTCCGGCAGGTGAACTGTCAGATGAGGCTGAAGAACACATCTCCAGTCAGTTTATCAGGTAAGCCATAGGCAGCTCTAGAGGGCCTGCCTTTATGAAAGAACTGTGCACCTGCTGCAGCAAAAGTCTTGGCTGTGAGGGTGTGTCACCTATGGCCACAAGTTACATGGTCCAAGTGGAGAGTTCTTGGGAGGATGAGTGTTCTTGACAAGGGTGCTTATATCTGAAAGCCATGATCAGAGAGAAAGCCTTTTTCAAGTGTTTATGTGAGATGTGAATGATCTTGAAAAACAAAGTCCTTTGTAGGATGCTTGGCTTCACTTTCATGTGCTACTGCTTCTGTGAGAAACACAGTTGAGATGCAGGCTCCTGTTGCTGGTGCCAGTGCCACTGTGCCACAGAAGTTCTGATGGCCATTTTCAGCTCTTTTTACCTCTGACTTTTGCATAAGCTGCTGTAGCAGCGTTTTCCTAAAGTGTGGGTCAGGTTTTCCTCACTGCTGTGCTGTTGTGTGACTGTCCGTGGAATTGGGCCCAGGATTAAGCCCAGGCAGGGCCCATTTCCTTGCAGGCTGGCAGCTTGGAACAACAGTGGGTCTCATAGTTTATGTATATTCCCCTGTTGTCTGTAATGAAGTGTTTGCTGCTTCTTGCTTTTCTACAAGGATGAGAGTTGGGAAGCTGAACTAGTGGCTCATATATGAGTTAAGTGACAGGGATTATAAAGGCAGATGGATTCACTGTTTTGCACTTCAATCCCCTTGGAAGTGTTTGGAACCTCCCAAACTGATGTGGCACATCCAGCATATAGACAGCAAGTGACCAAGAGCTTGTTTATGCCAGTGTGGCCTGAGCGCTGGTTTGTTCCTCTGTGGGTGTAACTTGGTCACCTCTGCTGTGTGGTGGGAGTTGAGGTGCTCACAAGCCAGAGCAAAGAAGAAACCCTTTGAGATAACAGTACAGGAGGTGCCCGGGGTGGTGGAGCCAGACTGAATGGAGGAGAATGCTACTCATGGCTGCATCTGCAAACTCTTTAGGAAAGCCCAAAGGAACTTTGCGGCAGCCCCGGTCTTTGAGCATGCCAGAAGAAGTCAGTAAGAGGCCTGTTCCTCGCCTGCCCCGAGGCAGAGAAGTGGCATGTGGAGGTGTGAAACCTGTTGTGGAGAGTGCCCGATCTACCTTACCTTCAGCTGCTGGAACTGGACCACCTAAAGAAGTTCCCATGCAGAGGCATGTCACTGTGGTAAACAGGTCAGTGTGTGTGTGTGTGTGTGTGTGTGTGTGTATGTATGGACAAGTGAGGGGAAATTAAGTGTGATGGACCCTTGGATGCTGCCATGCAAGCAGTGCCTTTTGGGATCCAGTGGGAATCCAGGCCGCTGCCCTTGCAGCAGGTGAAGTCTGAACGTGGGATGGTACCCAGGAAGGAGACAGATGATGTTTTGTCATTTTGGGTGCTGCCATAGCTAGCCTGTGCTCTTGGCCTGTTCCCATGTTTTCTGGGGAGAAATATGGCCCAAGGTGTCACAGCAAGGGAGTGTGGAGCTGTTGCTTGGGCCCAAGAGGGAGCTGTTGTGGCCAGTGAGACAGAAAGCAGGAGGAGCAGATTTGTGTGCAGGGGCAGGTGATGTGTGTGTTGAGGGTGATGGTTGTCTGCAGAGGGCTGCTCTTTCCCTCTTGCCTGACTTTTGTGTTGCAGCGTCAGTGTTTGTGTCCCTTCTCAGCGTGCTCGGAGCCAGGAGCCACCTGACCGTGTTTGGGTGAGCTGAGATGAGGGTGGAGCTGCAGTTCTGCTGGGTTAGCTGTACATGCTGCTTTTCAGCCCCTTTGAGCCTCCCTAATCCGGGTGGCTTAGTCAGCTGCTGCCCCATCATTTCTTTCTGTGTTGTTTTCGGCCGCCCCGGGCCGTCAGCTGACGGTGGTGAGAAAGTGTTTGCTGTTGCCCATTGTGGCTGTGCTGAGTCCTCCGGAGCTGTGATTGTGGCAGTAATCCTCTGCAGGGGGAGGACTCCAGCCCGGGCTGAGTTGGAAGTCAGCCTGGCGTTGAATGGAAATGGCAGTGGCGTGCCACTTCCAGGGCGATGTAGCTGTGAAGTGGCCCGGAGTAGCACAACAGCTTAATCCTGCTGTGGTGCCTGCTCTTTCTGGAAGATCCACAGAAAGCAGGCACGTCCTGCCTATGTGCCATCCAGGGTCTGTTGTACAGAGGAGAGGAGGACCGAGCCATCTTGCTGTGACTCAGAAATGTAGGAGCAGCTGTGCTTGGGCCTTCCCTTTTCTGTGTGTGCAGACGAGTCGCATTTTTTAAGTGTCACTTCTCTAAATGGCAGAGGCACTTTGCCCCAGGCAAAGCAAAAAGAGCACTTTGAGTTTTCTCCAAGTTAGTTATTGTAAGGAAAATACAGGAAGTATTTTATAGCTTTTAAAGATTTGTAATGTGTGAAATAAAATTAGGTAGATGTCACCTCTCTTCTGGCTATTCCTGATGTAGTCTGCTACATCTTGTATTATCTGTGTTCATCTGTGGCAATCTCTCCTGAGCTCCTTTTAGCTAAGTGTTCTGCTTTTCTTTCTGTTGTCTGTTTCTGCCCTGCACTGTAGGAGAAGCTACAAGCAAAGTCTGCTTTGGCCCATGTATTTTTGGAGGAGGAGACATCTTGTGCCTTTGCAAAGAGTCCAAGTGCTATCCTGTTAGCTTGGGTACATAGTGAAGGGCGAGTTCAGGGAGATGAGATGCATATTCCATGTGAATACAAGGTTGTATGTGACTAGATTAATTTGTTAATTTGTTTCAACTTGGCCAGTTTAAAACGAGACTGGCATGATCCAAGTGTCCTTGCTGCTTGGGATGTTTTGTACCTCCTGAACCATTGTAGTTGCTTGTACTTTGGGAATTGCAGGAGGGAAAGGTTCTTTGAAGCTTTTTGAATTGCAGGAGGGAAAGCTCCTGAAGTCAGGAGGTTCTGACTTCAAAAAAGAGTGTGCAATGAGTAGAGTTATGAACAGCATCCCCAAAAATCCTGGGCTCATAGTTATCTGGCACAGACTTGAGGGCAGTGTTCCAGCAGGGGTGTCAGCACTTGCCTGTGAGAATGGCTGAGCCTTCACAGCACAGGTTGACTGAGACAAGTCCTGAGAGTGACAGACTGTCTCTGCCCCACTTCCTAGTTTAGAGTGAGCTGTTATCTGCATGCAGTTTTTGACTCTTTGTTACCCACCCTGCCCCTCCATATACCCACATCATAGGAAAGGACACCCATGCTGTCATGCTTGCACACAGGGATCTCTGTTTTCTCTTTTTCTGTTGAACATCTCTACTGCTATGGCAGATATGTGTTCCTTGCCTTGACACAATATCCTGCCAGTGACAGACTTTGTTTGGATGCTGACAGGTGTTGGTGCTCCACCCGGTATCATGTAGTGAAGCTCCTCAGTGAGGCCGGGAATGGTGGTTCTGTTGTGACTGCCGAAGTCTGTGTCCCACCTCTGTAGTGCTTCATGATTTTTTTTTTCTCAGAGATTTTTATGATCACAGCTTCAGGGGTTTGCCCCTATGTAGCATTAGGTGGAAAGGGAACAGGTTGTTTGTCTTCCCAGTTCTGTCACACTCAGATGACAACAGAGAAATGCTGAAGGTAGTTGTCCAAGGCTTTCTTGCAGATGCTGTTTCAGGGCCTGAGGCTTGTCTTTATAGCGGCAATCTCTCAGGTTATCCTGACTTTGCTGCTGTGGACCCTCAGAAGCAGGGAGGGACCTTGCTGGTAAGGTTAACTGCAGAGATCCTTGAAGCTGGAAGGCAGCAGCGTGGATGAGAACAGGTTCAGGTGCTTGTTGACCCCCTTGTTTGAAGCAGCAGGAGCCATTTGCTGCTGGCCACCACCAGGCGTTGCTGCTTAGACAACACTGTCCAAGGGCCAAAGAGCAGAGTGGGGAGGCATGGGCCTTACCAAGGTAAGGAAATTGGCCGGGAAGGGCATTGCTCCCCTTCACTGTGAGGCAGTGATGTGTGGCCATGAGACGTGACTAGCTGCTCAGCTGGAGCTACACATGGGGACGTGGCATGGCTGCATGGCTGGACAAGCACTTGGGAAGGGCCAGGCTGCTGGTGTGGCTAGGAGGCTTCCTGCTGGGAGCAGGCTTCTAGCTGCTGAGGAGCATGAGGCCTTGCAAGTACCTGAGTTGTCCATACCTGCAAACTGAAGGGAAGCATGTTGGCCCTGGCACTGTGTGGCCGTATCCCATCCCATCACTGGAGACATACAGCCATCATGATCTGTGTGAGCAAGCAGCACGTCACACGCTACTTGTCTGATTGCAGCACTCAAAACTGGTGATGTCTGGCTCAAAGCCTGTGTCAGCACCACGTTGTGGAAAACTGTTGAACCACGACAGAAAGCACGGGAAGACCCTACATCAAGTCTCTTAATACTGAGAGGATCCCAAATCCAATTAGCTTTTGCATGCAGCAGAAGGGAATCATCAGTCCTCTGTTCCAGGTTCCTATCCAGGGTGTTCACGTAGCATGGCTTAAGCGGGGAACATCTGTCCCTTCTTCACTGGAACTTGCCTGCAGTTCTGGCTGGCCTACCCTGCAGTTACATCATTTGTGTCACCTGATGTGGGGCTTAAGGTGATAAAACTGTGTATGGCATGGAGAAATAGAACACAGCTATGGATTCCTGTTGGCAGGCAGGGGTAGCAGGACAGTCTCCACTACCCATGGGGCTATTTCACAGGATTGTTTTGCTTTCTGCCTAGCAAAGGTGGTAGTCTCTTATGAGTCTGCTTTCATTAAGAGGACTTTTTTAGCTAGTGCTGTGGGACATGACTCAGAACAGAAGTATGGTCTTTGGTACTGATATCCCATAGCTGATGGAGGAGCAATGGTTTCATCTAACAGGGACAGCCTAAGAGCAGGGGAGATTAATTGATGTTAAATCTTTTAAGATGCTTCTTAGAAGAGATGTGAATGTGGGATGTCTCTGATTCGTGGATACGCTCTGATTAAAAGTCAATGTGATGACACATAGGGCTACTTGGTCTTGACTTCCCGTTGCAACTAGCCTCAGCATCATACTTGAACTACTGTCCTACCTTCTCAGAGTCCAGATGAAGCTGTGAAAATCACCTTTGGTGTTTCTGCAGTTGGTGAGGTTTATAGCTTGCTCCAGTCTTGTCCCTGAATTCTAGAACTGGCCCTTGGGCAGAGGTCTTCTGCAAAGCCTACCCAGTGCATGTCCAGGGTCTGCTCTGGTCAGGATATGCCTGGTTCAGGGCAACCTGCTGTGCTATGGTGGAGATGTTGCCTAGTCTTTGAATTCTCTTCTCCAGCTCTTGTTCCCTTTCGTTTGCAGTGTATGTAATTATTCCACAGCTGATTTTTTTCCAGGTCTTTGTGAGCTACACAGTGCTGTGCCCTCTTCAGTGCCAGGAGCTTGTTTTGGTGTCTGTATTCCCAAGTAAAAGCTGCTGCTCTCTGTGGGAATCTGTTAAACAGTGTAACCAACAGCATCCACAAAAAGACCTTGAATGCCTATGTGTTCGTTGATGCTTTGCCTTTGCTAATGTCTTTTTACTGTTTTGTTTCTCACAATAATAAGAAAAATGAGTAAAACCTAGAAACCACCTATTGATCTATCCTGTTACTGCTGATCAGGGTGTCTTCCTGACAAGGACGTTTTGACTACTCATCTTGTGCAGGAGGCCTTCTAGGAGCGTGTGGAATGTGTGGAATGCATTTTATTTTATGTATAAGTCTTAGAAGCAAATGGAATGTTATTTAGAGACAGAAGAGTGATTCTAAGCAATTTTCTTTCCAATTTTAGATCTGAGAAGAGACTGACTGTCCCACCACGGTTTCAAAAGGAGTTGCAAGTTCACCTGTCCAGAAGTTCTTCCTCAGAATCAAGTGGTATGCCCATTAAGAAATCATTTGTTGACTACTGAGAATGGGTGTCATCTTTAAAAGAATCCATCTTAGTAGTTGTTTTGAATGCAAATGGGTTTAGATGAGGAATCAAGTTCTGTGAGTGAACCTTTTCACTCTTATTTCGTTGTGCTGAGGAAATGTGTGTTTGCTTGTCTGCCTCTCAGTCTTCTAGGAAAAACATTGGGCAGTAAGTGTCAAAGCCAATCACAAAGCCAGTGTGAGGAGTTTGGAAACAGGAGGAGTAAGCTTAACTTCACCGGTGGGGTAGGAATCTGGTATAAGGATGAAATCCTGGCTTTCAGGAGTAAGCAGCATTACCAATATATCTGTCCAGCAAATAATCTTCTGCCTGTGTGGCTCAACAGTTGTTCAACTGATGGGCTTCCAAAATGATGGTTGCTTTCTTTGAGACTTGTCAGCCTGATTGTGAAGCTTCAGGTCTGGTAGCAAATACACCCCATCAAAGGGAGAAGAGGAATAGAGACATGGCAGCAGGTAAGCTAGTGATGTGAACCTCCCCCTGGAACAATGATTGCCTAATTCCTACACACAGTGTATGAACCTGCCCAGAGCAGCTGAGCAGTTGTCACTTTCCGTGCTCCGTTGGAGGGCTTCCTTGGATGCAGTAGCACAGAAAAGCTGTCTGCTGGGTGGAGACTTTTCCTCAGGAGGTGTCTTGGATTGAAAGGCAAAGCACTGATCTGATTTGTACACCATCTGAATATAGCAGAACATTCTTGGTTGTCATGCAGTATCTTTGTTGTGTTCGTACTCACAAAGAAATTCGCTTGTGTCCCTCTTGGGATACTGCCTTAGTGCAGTGTCTCAGCTGCAGTGGGGCTGAGCATTCTGTATCCTCTTCCAGAATCCATTCAGAAGGAGCATGTACCAACATCTTATGAAAATAACTACAGTGATTGAAAATTCATCATTAGGTAGTTTCTAAATATCTGAGATTTCCGTAGTTCTTTGCCATAGGAAGTGACTGAACCAGCCATGCTGGGCAGGAGAGCCCCGTTTTAGGGTTGTTGCTATGCTGGCAGCTCCCATGTTTAGTTTTTAAGTACAGAGGTAAGCATCTTTCTCTTTGTAGGACTGTGTTTACTTCAAGGCTGTAATTTTTTTTAACAGATAGCCTGAATACATCCACTGCAGAGACACATACTCTTGCCCCTGGCTCTTCTGCTTCCGATATCCATGAACTTCAAAGTCGCATTAAGGAGCTGCTGAGCAAGTACAGCAGCGGTGTCAGACTGTCAAAGATGCCTCAGATATATCGGGAAATGTACTGGGAGGACCTTAGCATGGAAGTGCTCTATCAGCTTGAGAACTGGCCTCACGTATGCACAGTAAGTATTGAGCCATTTTTATGAAAGATGCCAGTTCCCTACAGATTTCCGAGTGTTCATTTGCCAAATGTAATTGTATGTGTACCTGCATTTCCCTTCATGCTCTCTAGAAGTGAAAAAAAAAAACCTCACACCCCCACATTGTTACACTACCAAGTTGTAACAATGCCTTTTGAAACCCCAGAAAATCACTATTGACTGGACTAGTGTTTTGAACAAGGAAGGTCAGCCTCTGTGGTGTTCTGGAGCAAGTGCTTGAGGTTGCTGACTTGGCACCTTGAACTGACCCCAGTACTGACAACTCAGATGGCTGGTGACAGGTGATCTCCATGCCATGTTTGTTGTCCTTGGTTTGGGTTTTTTCCCCAATTGCTTTTTATGCTTTTCCTTGTTGGTGGGTTTACCTCCTATTAAAGCTGCAAGCTACCAACGTCCTTTGTCAAGAGTCTGAGGTCTAACTGTATTTATCTTTCTGTAGACTTTTCCAGAGGTCTTCGTCACATCTTAAGCCAAGGAATTTTGCTGTGTAAGTTAGGTTTATGATACAAAAATAGATGAAATTGAAGAGTGGTAATGCTAGGGGGAAAGATTACAGCTAAGCCCCTTTCTGCCCTCCTGATGCATGTTACCCCTTGATTACCATGGGTGTAGTTGCATCTCTTATTAGGACCTGGTGTCTGGCTGAGTGTCCTCTTAGAGGTCTGACACATCAGTTGCCATCACCACAAGGTTCAACTGCTGTACATCTGTCTCTTCTTCTGCATTCACAGGTCATTTGTGATGTCATGCAACTTTGCATCAGGGCTTTGTTTAGCTTTACTTTAACAGGCCAGTGATATCAATGAAGACTTTCAACTTCTTTGGTGTCTGTCAGACTGTGGCACAGAAGAGTATTGAAGTAATAAGAATATTTGTCTTCTTGAAGTGCATTTTTTTGTATGTCCTACTAAGTCTTTTCTCATTTAAATGCATTAAATGCCAGAAAAAAAAAAGGAAAATAACTGAGTTGAGTAACTGCTCTTCAGGAATTACACCATTTGCTTGAATGTATGGTATTCTCACAGATATATAAAATGTGTTTGTAACACCTTACTACAGACACTAAAATGTATGCAGTCAGCAGCAATTTGTTTTGATGGTTGATGATTGGTTCCTGTGTTATCTATAGAGCAAGCTGTTATGTCTTGAATTGCTTAATTCATGCAGCAAATTTTAGTCTTTTTTGTAGCTAATGTTCCAGTCAGTCCTGTTCATCCAGGATCTTAGTTCTGTGTTCATTATCCATTTGCTTGTTATCTGTTGGGTCTATCTCTTTCTTTCTAGTATTCAAATAAAGTCATTTAAGCATAAATAAGCACTGATTAAATCCATGGAAACATTGTAATACAATGGGCACAGTACAACAGCAGTCAGAACTATCAAGTTATCTTGACATAATCAGTCTTATTGTAGAGAACTGTTAATGAGCTTCTAAAGCCCGTTTCAGTTTACTGACTTACAAAATTGTAATTATGGCTCAGGCATGGAGAAGTTTGAATTGGGACTTCTTATATGAAAGCTACTATACATCTCTTAAATATAATCCTGGTTCAAACATATTGTCTGCAGGTGTATAACTTTGTAGAACCTTTGAAATTCAGAAGACAGACTGTACTCTCCAGTGATATCTGCATATCTGAATTATTTCTGTCTTGTTGGTTTCTTAAACTGGGAATGTCTGCCAGGCTCAAAAACATGCTTGGTGTTTCTTTTACTATCTTCTTAAAGAAGAACATATTCTTTTTGTACACATTCTCATCAGTATAGCGTCAGTTACAAAACAGCAGACAACAAACCTAATCCACTTCCAGTGTCTCCAAGCTTGTAATTTGAGGGCTGTGCTTTGGAGAATTTCACTTGTGAGTAACTTTGCATCTCTAAAACTTCTGTTGGAAAGGAAGGAATTTTATCCAGGAAATTGTAATTTCTGTGTTTTTACAACCACGGGTAATTGACATTTTTCCTGTTTAGTGAGACCAAGTCTCCAAATGTCACTGTAAGCTGCAGGTTGATGATCTTATTTTCAGTCTTCCCCACTCAGGCAGGAGGCTGACCTTGTCTCCATTTGTCTATTACCTCCCCTCTCTAGGTCAGCTTGTTTAAGCATCTTACTTGTAGCAACTTATTTTTCACAGCTAAATGCAAAAGTACAAAGTTACCAAGTAGAGGCTAGGAGTCACAGATTGTAGCCCAGCCTTCATGAGCAATGGGGCTCACAATAAATATGCTTACGCGTCTCTGTTATCTAGACAGACCTCAGCCAGAAGAATCTGCTTCAACAGCTCTGGGCAGATCCATAGTGTTGCTGAATTATTTGCTTTCACCTCCAGCACTAATGCTTTGAAAAACGTGATGACTGGCAGTGACCCTCCCACCTTCACTTTTTTTAATCAGAATTTTTTACCTTTCTATTTGACTAATTACTTTGCCATGTGTCTTTGAGCAGCTAGTGATCCCTATTTTAGACTTCCAGCTCCTGTCTCATTTCTTATCTTTCTACATATTTTTGTCACAAGTCTTTCTCACAACTCTGTTTACTTAGAATTCTGAGTCAAAGTTAGATAGTTTCACTGTATTTGGGCTCATCCTTGAATCCTTGGGATGCAGGTAGCTGGACCCCTGAGAGAGAGAGAACATTGCAGCAGAGGTTTGAGAGGCATGTAAATTTAAAAGTTGGGTTGTTTTTTTTTGTAAGTCACAACCCAAAAAGTCACAATAAATTTATATTTGGTACTGGCAACATGACAAAATGGTTCCCTTTGCAGCCTAAATATAAGCATCCTTACTGACCTGTATGTATGTTTAAGCTTGCCTGTACATGCTCAGCTCTCCTCAGTTACTTGAACTCTGTGAGTGATTCAGGCATGATGTGATGGTGATTCAGATATGGCAATGCAAGAGATGCTGAATTCTTAGATCTTTTCTCAAAACTTTTGCTTGAATTTCCATGGTTCTTTTCCAAAAGCTTTTAGAGAATTAGGCAGTCCTAGGACATTAGGGAATGTCGTTGCATGGATGTTTCATTGGTTTAAAAACTGGAAATGGAGCAAGCCTGGAATGATTTACCTTCAGAAAGGCAGGAAGCCATGGTGGGATTCTTCAGGGGTAACACTTGGACCCATGCTGGTCAGAATTGTAACAAGTGAGTTGATAAAGGATGCAAATACAAGTTCAGCTGGCTAATACTACACAATTATTCAGAGATATAAAGACCAGGGCTCTCTGAAGAAGTATGTAACCTTCTCGTACTGTTTTTCTGGCCCATAAAATTTCATTGTGATCTTAATTACAGCCATGGACAGAAAGGACTCTCCGTAAGTTAAAAAAAAAAGTTTGGTTTTTTTTCTGTGTGGACTTTTAAGAGAAAGGGATAAGGGAGAGAAAGGGATCTTGGCATTTATAATAGCTTCATGCAAATGTTGACTCAGTATGGAAAATGTAAGTGATAAGTATTTGCAAAATAAGTAGAAAAGGAGTGTTTCAGTTGGAAGGAGTCTATCAGGGATCATCTAGTCCAATTGTCTGGCCACTTCAGGAATGACCAAAAGTTAAAACTTGTTATTAAGGGCGTTATCCAAATATCTTTTGAACACTGTCAGGCTTGGGGCATCAGCCACAAAGCCTGTTCCAGTGTTTGACCACCGTCTTGGTAAAGAAATGCTTCCTAACATCAAGTCTGAACCTCCCCTGACAGTTCTCTGCCTAGGAGGCCATATTTCCTAGTTGACTCACTGAGTACTTGTGACCAGAAGTTATTTCCTACAAACTTCACATATTTCCCAGATTTGCTTGTCACAGCAGCGCAGTATGTCTGGGAAGCTGCAGTCTCCAGTAAGAACAAGATACCAACCCAGAGATTTCTCCTGAGTGCCTGTTGGTAGCAGACACTACAACACTCCTTTGAAACCAGGGTCTGTCACCCACGTCATTGCTAACGGTAAGGGCTGTGCAGTCAAACCTCCCCTTTTCATACAGTGCAACTCCTCCACATTGCCTACCCTGCCTATCCCTCCTGGAGAGCCTGCAGCCCTCCATCTCAGCGTGCTAGGTATGGCACTTGTTCCACCAAGTCTTGCTGACATCAAAGAAATCATAGCTCTGGGAACTAACCAGTGCTTGACATTTATCCTGTTTGTTTCTCATATGGTTTGTGTTGGTGTACAAATATTTCAGATGTGCTCCAAGATGAAGTCCAGCTCTTGACCAAACACCACATTGTCAACCATGGCACTGGTTGTCAGTCCAGTCATTTATTGAATACCTTCAGGGATGGTGACTTGATCACCTCCCTTGGCAGTCTGTGCAATGCCTGACCCCCTTTTCAATGAAGAAATTCCTCTTAATCTCCAATCTGAATCCCCCTGGTGCAGCTTGAGTGTGTGTCCTCTTGTCCTGTTACTGGTTGCCTGGGAGAAGAGATGGACCCTCACCTGTCTACAGCCTCCTCAAAGGGAGTTGCAGAGAGTGATAAAGTCACCCCTGAGCCTCCTCTTCCTCAGGCTGAACAACCCCAGTTCTTTCAGCCACTCCTCATGGTAATTACCTTCTCCAGCTCCAACCCTTCACCAGCTCCTTTGCTCTTCTCTGGACTTGCTCCAGCACCTAAATGTGTTTCTTGTCATGAGGAGCTCAGAACTGGACACACAACTTGAGATGCAGCCTCACCAGTGTTGAATATAGAGGGACAATCGCTGCTCTTGCTGGCCACTGTTGCTGATACAGGCCAGG
>VWZP01010545.1:2034-22851 GCA_013396995.1 Dicaeum eximium
ATGGGATGGGATGGGATGGGATCCATGGGATGGGATGGGATCCATGGGATGGGATCCATGGGATGGGATGGGATCCATGGGATGACATTCAGGGACACCCACCCACAATGTGACACCAATCCATGCAACGTCACCCCTGGGACACCCACCCATGTGACACCACCCGCCCGTGCTGCCAGGCCCCGGGACGCCCCCCTAGTCCAGGCACCCCCTCCGTGTCCTCCTGGGACGCGCTGCCAGCAGTGTGGTGGGATGACGTCACACAGAGATGTCACACAGTGACGTCATTCCGTCACGCTCACCACGTGGGCAACGTGTAATGCCCGGCACAGCCCGGGACCCCAGCCAGCACCCGCGGTGCCACTTCTTGGCACGTGACACCTGGTGACGTCACATACAGCCCATGGCGTCACCCCCTTGCAGGTGACACCGAGTGACCTCATGTGCCTGGAGGCGCCGTCAGGCGACCGCGTGACACCCAGAGCACACCGCGTGCCGCGGGCACGGTGTGTGACGTCACAGCGGCCCCGCACCGCCCGTTACGCCGCAATGACATCACTACGCCGACCATGACGTCACGGCCCGGCCGCGCCCCCCGCTCCGCCTCGCGGCCCGAGCGCCTCTTGCGCGACGGTCCCTAACGGCCGCGGGCCGTACCATCCCACCGCCCGGCGGGGGGAGAAGCGGCCAGCGATGCGGCAGAAACGCGCTCCGCGGCGGCAGTCGCTGCGCGAGGGGCCGTCCCGGTTCTCCGCGGAAGGTAAAACCGGCGGGCGGGCGGCGGAGCGGGCCGGGCCGAGCCCCNCGGTCCGTAGCGCCGCGCCCGGGGGCCGCTGGGGTCGGGCCGTGCAGGGCCCGTCTCGCCCGTGTCCCCCCGCCGGGGCCTCGCCGCGGCCGCGGGTGCTTCCCTTCAGTGTCCGGGGGTCAGGTTCGGCGCTGCGGCCCCGCGGGATTGACGGAGCTCCGCGCTCTCCGGAGCGCAGCCCCGAGCCGGGGCTCTCTCCGCGCCTTCGGCCCTCGCGGGGCTCCGCGGGCGCGTTTTGCTGCCAATGTGCATTAGGGAATGCTTGGGGGGAAGGGGCCTGAGAGCTCATCCCGCGGGCAGGGACACCTCCCACTGCCCCAGGCTGCTCCAGGCCCTGTCCAGCCCGGCCGTGGGCACTGCCAGGCATGGAGCATCCTCTGGGATATCCATTCCCAATATCCCATCCATCCCTGCCCTCTGGCAGTGGGAGCCATTCCCTGTGTCCTGTCCCTCCATCCCTTGTCCCCAGTCCCTCTCCAGCTCTCCTGGAGCCCCTTTAGGCCCTGCAAGGGGCTCTGAGCTCTCCCTGGAGCCTTCTCTCCTAGCTTTTCCCCATAGGAAAGTAAAGTGTTCCATCACCTCCGTGGCTCCAAGTTTTATCTGAATGAAATGTTCTTCCACGAGGGCTCTAGCTGGATACAAATAGTTGGAAACTGAGACTCTCCAGCTGTGGCAGCATCACCTTTAAAGTACTGTAAAGCCCATCAACCCAAGATCTGACTGTGTTTAAAGAAGGAGGATTTTCCTTTTTTCCAGAAAGGAAAATGTCTCAGGCCATGGAGCATGAGGGAATATCACCAACAGCACCTTGGAGAGCTTGAAAAAGAAAAGTCAGTAAAGGAACATCTGCCAACAGAATTGTCAGAAAGGGGGTTTAAACCACAGCTGTGTTTTCCCTTAATTCATGGAATTGTTCCTCCTGGGAGCTGCTATTCTCAGCCTCTGGTGTGCTCCTGAGCCTCGTGAAATAAAAGGATGAAGATTAATTTCCCCCTGGAAATAAAAGCCAGGAGATGGGTTTAACTAAATGAACTGTAATATTATTTTTTATTAATGTCCTATGTTCCTCTAAATCCCAGCAAATTAAAAGAGAGGCATCACCACAGGCTAGCTGTGAATTCCACACCTGGAATTAAATCCTACAAAGGGAGAAATGTTAGGTTTAGGTGGGACTGTGAGGAGAGGGGTTAATTGATACCCCTGGGTGGAGCTCAAGGCCAAAAGCGGGCTGAAAAAAGAGAATTAAATGAGGATTTTGGGGCTGGAGAGTGAGCAGGGAAAAGAGTAGAGTGGGATGAGGAGGTGGTTGGGAAGGGAGGCTGGATGAGGGGATCTGGGCATTAATTAACACTCAGGATTTAGCAGAACCACGTGTAAGGTGAATGAAAAAAACAGAACCCTGAACTGAACAAGGAAAATGTTCCAATATCCCATGTGCCAACCTGAGAGGGAAGTGGGAATGATGCCAGAGGAGTTTAACAACTTGTGCCTTGTGTCCTGGGAGCAGGGAAACCTTTGGAGAACTCCAAGTGTCTTCTTTCTCTGTGTGAGGTGTTGTGGGCAAGGTCAGAGGAATTAATAACTCCCAGGAATTCCTGCTGGGATCACAGCAGGGCCATTCCTGCCTCCAGCAGGGGTCCAGTGGCTCTGCTCCTGCACAGGGAGCAGGAGGAAAAGCTGGGAGTGTACCTGGAGGGTGGGGAGGAAGGGTTTAGTAGGGATGGATGCACAGGCTGAGGAGCAGAGGTTGTGGTGATGTTTTCCAAGTGATTCCTGGGGCTCCATCGCCTTGGGAATAGTGGGATAATGGCATTAAGGCCAGGCAGTTGCTTCCTCAAATTCTCCAATGCAGGAGTTGAACTTGATCCGTGTGGATTTCTCCCACCTCAGGATATTCAATGATTCTGGGGTAAACTTGGATTTCTGACCAAGGTGTGATGGTGATGGGAGCACTGGAAGCTCTTTCCACACAGGGATGTCTGGGAACAGCTCCACTGATCCAGCCTCTGTGGCCTCCACCAGGAAGTTCTGGGCTCATTCCTGATCTCAGGCCTTCTGTGGTCCTGGCAGGGCTGGGATCTCTGGCCTGGTCTGCTCCAGAGCTTGGGATGGGAGCTGGAGCTGTTGGTGCCTGTGAGGGAACTGGGAGCAGCAGTCGATTCAAATTTAGCCTCCTAATTGCCATGTGGATTCATTTTCCATCCCTGCCAGCAAATCAGTTCAGCACAGGCTTCGCTGCTTGGGTTTTCAGGATTTTGGTTTTCCTCCCAGTCGGTGTGCTGACATGGAGTGAGGATCTGGGCAGGGAATCACTCCCAGCTCCCAGCTCCAGCCCTTCCAGGGGACAAGTGGCTTTCCAGCCATCGACTTGTGTCCTTGAAAGGGAAAGAGTGAAGGTGGTGAAACCTTCCAGCCCAGCCCTTTCAAAGCAGGGTGGTGCGTTTGTGAGGCTCAAATCCCTGGTTTTCTTTTGTTCCAACCCAAATCCCCCCTGGCAGCCCCCTGGGATCCATCCAAGGTGGCAGTTAAATTGAAGCGGGGTCATTCGAGATCAAAGTCTCTGCTGCAAACAGCAGGAACAATGAGGGCAAGGGGGGTTTTATTCCCCTCAAAAGAAGGACTGAAAATGTGCATTTACCTTCCACCCTTGGGAAACTGGAATTCCAGTGGTTTATAGCGAGCTGCAGGAGGAAATTCCAGCTGCTGTGCTCTTGGACTCTTTAATTTTGTTAAGCCTTTATCAACGTTTTTATTCTTTTTCTTCTCCTTTTCTTTTAGATTACAGTACCTATAGCCAAGCTGCAGCTCAGCAGGGGTAAGTAGCTTATCCTCTCTGTTTTAAAAAGATGTAATAAAAGTAAATTATAATTATGGTTTGGGCTTAACTCAGGTATGTTTGGAAATCCTGAGGGTTTTCCTGGAGCTTTGTATCCCCATAGAATTTCAGCAGAAACCGTTGGGCTGCATGAAAATTTGTCTGGTGATGCAGATTTGGGGCAAGATTACAAATGTCTGTACATTCATTCCACAGCTACAGCGCCTATGCACCTCAGCCAGCCCAAGGATATGCACAGACCACCCAGGTAAAACATGGGGAGGGGGTGGAATTCTGCTCAGTCACCTGTTTTCCAGGAAAGCATGCAGCCACGAGAAACGCCGAGCGGCAGCGTCAAAATCCGTGGTTAAAAGTTGTCTTGGAGCTTCTCCCCCAGCCCAAAGTGCTTTTCAAAAGTGGAAATAACCTCAACAGTCCCCCTTTTTCTGTTAATGTATTAAATCCTGATCCCAGAAAAGCCAAATTCTTGGTGTATGTTTGACACCACCACGTTGGTGGGTGTTGTAATCAGAGGTGTAGGAGAGAAAAAAACTGGGAAAAAAGGGGGGAATTGCCTTTTGGGAGATGTCAGAATTGGACAAAGGAGGAGGAGGGAATCTGCTTTTTCTGGAGTTTTTATTGCTATAACTGTTCATACTTTCAGTTGGCTGGACTGCAAAATAATGGTGGTCTTTAAGAGATTAACTTCATGCTTATTTTTAACCTTTAGAATCCAAGTTACTACAACCACATTTGTCTGCAAACTCCAAGTATGTTTCCAAAGGTAAATTCTTGTCCTCAAAAAGTGCTGTAGGCTTAATTTTCCTTCCCAAGAGGAGGAAGACAGGCTCAGTGTGGGCTGAAAGGAAGGTGATGGTGATTTATTTAAAATAAAAGTCTTTGGAGACAACAACTGGAAGAGCTGCTCCCAGTTGTAGGTGAGGTGAAAGGTGGGAGCAGGATGACAAGGGTAGGAACAGGAGGCCTCAGCAACTAAAACCAACTAATTAAACCCCTAACCAGCTAAACTCAGCTGTAGGCACATGGGAGGTTTGCAGCATTCCCTGCCTCTTGGTGGAGGGGACTTCCAGGGACAGGGATGTGTTCACATGGTCAAGGCTTTCTGCTCCTGGTTCAGACCTGTGCCCTGAGTTCAGGAAGGCTGAATATCCCAAAAAGTCCATGCTCTCCAGAAGTCTGAGTTCTTTCAGAATCTGGAGGTTAAAGCTGTCTCCATGTCACTCCTCGAGCTGTATCCAGAGTTTGATCCTAAGCCAGGAGCTGTTGGAAGCTTGCTGGTGCCTGGAGCATGAGCTGGTGGGGCATGGCTTGGGCAGCTGGTGACACTGCTGGGCACAGCTGCTCCTCTCCTCAGTGATTTTCAAGCTGGATTTGGAAACGATAATCAGGGAATGGGTGAGGTGAGAGCTGATCTCTCACTGAGCACATAGGCACCGGAATGGGAGCAGCACCACTGGGATACTTTGGGTGTTCCCATGGATCCCATCTTTCCATGCCTGCACCAACTCCCATTTTTCAAATTAATGGCTGATGGGCATGAAGAATACTCCAAATAATTTAATTGAAACCTTCCACAGGTTTCTTCTAGCCAACACCAAAGCAGTTTTACACTGAAGTGACTTTTCCTTCGTGCAGTTCTGCCCTCAGAGCACTCCCATTCCTGTATTCTGGGTTAACCCTGGGATGGTGCCTGTGGGTGCTGGTGCTGTCTGTGAGGACCTGGGAGCTTTCCTGTTTGCTTTCCACAGAGCTGAGGTGTGTGGTGCCAATGTCAAGAGCCTGTTCCTTCAGTCTTGGCAGGGAAAAACCACTCCATAACCTCCTTGCAGAGCTGACCTGGAATTTCCCGCGGCACCTACACTTTCACAACAGCCTTGGCTTTAAGAGTGCTCAGCAACTGCAATTCCTGGGGGTCACTTGTGCTCATGGATTGAATCTGTGTCCTTTTGGAGCAGACCTACGGGCAGCAGAGCTACGGGACCTACGGGCAGCCCGCCGACGTCAGCTACACGCAGCCGCAGACCACGGCCACGTACGGGCAGACGGCCTACGCCACGTCCTACGGGCAGCCCCCGACAGGTGAGAGCCCTGCTGGCCTGGGCTCAGCCTGGAGCTCTGCTCAGCCTGGGAAAAGGCCTTAATGCCACCTAGGCCAGCCCCTGCCGTGGGCAGGGACACCTTCCACAGGTCGCTGCGAACCTTGGGCAAACTCGGACACTTCAGGGATGCAGCAGCCCCGGCTCCGGGTAACCCGTGTGACCACCCTCCCAGGGAACAATTCCTTCCCAGTATCCCATCCATCCCTGCCCTCTGGCAGTGGGAGCCATTCCCTGTGTCCTGTCCCTCCATCCCTTGTTCCCAGTCCCTCTCCAGCTCTCCTGGAGCCCCTTTAGGCCCTGCAAGGGGCTCTGAGCTCTCCCTGGAGCCTTCTCCTCTCCAGGTGAGCACCCCCAGCTCTCCCAGCCTGGCTCCAGAGCAGAGGGGCTCCAGGTCCTTCATGGAATGGTTTTGGCTGGGAGAGACCTTAAAGCTCATCCAGTGCCACCCCCTGCCATGGCAGGGACACCTTCCACTCTCCCAGGTTGCTCCAAGCTCCATCCAACCTGGCTTGGGACACTTCCAGGGCTGTAGCAGCCATGTATAAACAGGAATAAATGCACTGTTGAGTTTTCAGGGCAGGGTTTGGGTGCTGTGGGACTGAGCAGGATGTGCTGTGCTCAGAGCAAAGGGGACAGTGTCCCTGGCTGCTCCTCAGCCTTTCTCTTCCCTTCCAGTCCTGTCACTGGCAGTGACATGTGCCTGTTCTGATCCTGTACCTTCTCCTTGTCATCTTGTCTTTCCCACAGGGGAAGGGGCCAGGTTGGACTATCCTGCTCACTCTTGCATGGAAAATTCTGTCTCATCCTGTCAGAACTTGTGGTCCCCTTTAGTGGGAACCCTTGAGGTGTTAATTGGTTTTAGTGCCAAAACCCTTGAGTGTCAGAGCTCACACAGGCAGTGACAGCAGGGATTGGCAAGGCTGCAGTGCTCTCTGCCATCTCCAAACTCTCTCAAGGGCCATCTTCATGGATAAAATCCTGACCACCAAGATTTTAGGTGACTCCAGCCTCATTATCCCCCCACTTCCTAAAGGATAAACAGCATCCTGCCCTCCACCTTTGCATGCCCCGTGGTGGTTTTGGATTTCCAGAGCAGATACTTGTTCATTAATGCTCCATAAACTCTCCCAGCGTGTTCTTGGAGCTGGAATTTCCTCCAGACAAGTGTCTTAATGTTTGAAACTATTGAGACAATGTTTAATTCATGTGTATTCATGTTTATTTAATGTATGTTCGGGCTGAATATTCAGGAGTTTTAGAAAGCAGATTTTTCCCCTAGTGATTCCTCGGGTGCCGTGTCCTGCACATTCTTAGGAGAGATATTATAAACATTTTGTAGTTGGAATTAAACACTTCCCAAAGCAAGGGAATACCAGGACAGAGAGACACTGGGATATCTGCCTATAGAGGCCATTGAGGAATTCTTCACAGGGAGGAGCTGGAGAGAAAATACTAACCAAAATTAAAGTATTTACCATCTTTACATGGATCAGGAAAATTCCTGCTCGTGAGATCCATATCCATTAGCCAGTGTCACTGGGGTTATCTACAGGCCTTTTTCCTTTCATTTAAGACTACCTAGACAAAAGTTGGCAGCAAAGAACAATTTGTGAACTTCCAAAATTCCTTTCTTAGAAATATTTATGTCCCTGTGACTCCTGTGGACTCCACTCCAGCAGGGGTCACAGGAAACTGCTCTGTTTATATTTTTCCTTTTCCCTTAAGAGGAGATTTGCTGGAGGAATAATAATAGTAATAATATCAGGCATTTTGTTTCTGCACAGCTGCGCTTTCTTCTTTTTTTTTTTTTTTTTTTTTTTTTGGTAGGCAAAAAAAAAAAAAGCTTCATTTTCTTTTCATCCATGAGCAAACCACCAACTTAGAAAGTGGTCAAGCAAAAGATCATATCAGCCCACAGAGCAGGGCTGTGGCAGCTCTGGGCACAGAGCCAGCTGGGATTTATCCTTCCTCCACCTGCCTCTCCTTGAGGAGCCAGAGCTGTGGAAAGGAGCCTGTAGCCTCTCTCTCTCTCTCTCTCCCCCTCCCTCCCCACCTCCCTGCCTTTCACGCTCAATAAACCCCTGGGCCAGACATTGTCATGCCCCAAGAGACATGCAGTTCTTACAGTTGAATTCCAGTCCTGTTTTCCTGAGAATCACCTTTTTGTACTCCAGTTCCTTAAAGCAAAATGATTTTTAAAAATTTTTTTTTGCCTGAACAGCCTGGGGTTTAGGTAAGGTGTTGTTGAGGTCAAGGAAATCCAAGGTCTGTGTGGATGCAGCCTCTCAGGATGGCTGGGAATGGCAGGGATGGATTTTTCCTTCCCAGCACTCTGTTATCCCACCTTGCCCTGCCTACAGGACTCACCAGGAAAGAGTTACCACCCTTCTTCCTCCGTGGGGCTGTAGCAAAAGGTGTTCTGGAACCACCCAGTCACGTTGTTCCAGAGAAAAAAGGATTTGGGAGCAGCTCCCTCAGGTTAGGGATCACTGGGCACCCTCAGACCTGTGGCTCATTAATCACTGCAGAGTATTAGCAGGAATTACAGGAGTAAGTAAAGAGCCTTTGTGTCCAGGTGTGGATCTCTTGGAAGTGGGAATTGCTCTCTAAAGCCAGCCAGCTCCTGCTTCCCTTTACTTGGGAAATTTGGGGTATGGATATTGAAATTTCTAATGGATTTGGAATTAATGACCACACTCACAGCTGACATAACAACCCTAAAATATTCCAAAACAGATTGGAGAGGGGGTCAGCTCTGCACCCCTTCTCCAGCCCCTCACTGGTGGGATGTACATAAGCCAAGCAGGAGGCAGCTCTCTTCCTGAATAAATCTGTCTGGAAAGAAGAAATCTCTTTGGAAAGAAGAAATCTCTCAGAATCCAGCCTTTTCCAGTTGATATTCTCTGTGGGTCTAATCCTGCAAGCTTCTCTACCACCTGGAGAATTCCTAGGCTTCAGTAAGGGGTTGCTTTGGAGCCTTTGAGGGGAATTTAGACATTTGAAGCAGGTCATTATTCCTTGTTACCTTTTTCTTTCACCAGCTTTTCTGCTGTGTCAACTTTTATCTTCCTAGCTGGGAGGGGAGGAGAGAGAAGTGATGTAATAGAAATGCCACCCTCAAAACAACAGCTCCTGAGGGTTCCCAGAGTGTCTAAACTGGCCTTGATTTGTGATTTAGGGCAGTGGGATGAGAAATCACTGCCTTTCCTTTGGGACAAACCATTCCTGCTGAGCACACTCTTCCACGAGGGAAATGCTCCATCTAGAGCTGAAGCTTTAAAATTCAACATGTTTTTTCCCCTCCCTTTTATCCTGCTGCCTGTGCAGAGCCAGCAAAGCTTTTTGCTCCCAGTTACAGCACTGGGAAAG
The DNA here is from genome assembly GCA_013396995.1 of Dicaeum eximium. Taxonomy (NCBI): domain Eukaryota; kingdom Metazoa; phylum Chordata; class Aves; order Passeriformes; family Dicaeidae; genus Dicaeum; species Dicaeum eximium. Next base: position 11,144 of record VWZP01010545.1, read on the forward strand.
GGGGCCCAGCTGTGAGAGGAGCACCCTGGGGCTCCACATCCAAGGGGAGCAGCCCAGGGCAGGGCTGTGGCTGCAACACATGGGCTGCAAGCTGTACTTAACCTTTTTTAGGATGTGGTCAGGCTTTGGCCAGTTAAAATAATGGTTTCTTTACCTTCTGAGATTGTTGCTCCCTGTTGAATTGCTGTTTGGCCTCACATTTAAGTGTTTGGACTGCTCAAATTTGTCCAAGGCTTTAAAAATCCTGCTGGGCATCATCCCCTTCACCCCTGTCAGCACCACTTTTCAGAGAACAGACAGGAATAATGACCATAAAAACTGATTTTCTGGAGATTCCTACAAGATATTTCCCAGTGGGAGTCCAGTTTCCATTCCCAGGCTGGCAGCCCTGGGATGGGGGGCCAAGGGTAGGAAGAGGGAGGAGTGGGCAGAGGGTCTAGGCTGGCCTTGTGCCTTCATCAGGATCCTGAGGGCCACCAGAAAGCTGAGCTTTGGGGGTGTTTGTCATGAATTTGCTGTGTAGACTTCCTGCTCCCCTCCTGTTCCTCTTTCCTGCCCAGGGAAGGGCCCTGGCGTGGTGGCAGCAGCAGGAGCCGTGGCAGGGCCGTGGTGCCCCGTGAGGGCACGCCCTGTTCTGCTGCTGGAAGTGCTGTTTGCTTTGCAAATTAGCCAGTTGGAATCAAGTGCTGCAGCCCAATTTGCCTAAAGGAAACGTGTGCCACAAGCCTCCCGTGTTTGTTAAAAATCAGAAGTGATGGAGAAGCTGTTGCCTTCACTGATCCCAGCCGTGAGAGTATTTGGCTGCTCTTTTTGTTCTTTTTTTCTCTTTTTGTCAGATTTGTTTAACAACATTTTTATTGCTGTTTTTCCATCTAAGTCTCATATTCTTAATTTGAAAACTTGCTAGAAAGGTTGTTAGGAGCACAAAGCCAGTGTGTTAATGCCAGTTCACCCTAGTGACAAGGAAAATGCCACCAAATTATACAGGAGCTGTTTGGGGATCTTGGATATTGTAAAACTGTTGAAAAGGAACTCTGTGAGCTCTCAGCTTTTTCCCTAAACCAAACTGAAATTCTGAGAAAAGGGAAGGTACATAAAACATCAGGAGCTGTCTGATGCATCTCTTTTGACCTTTTTCTCATGTGAAAGCAAATGGAAAGTGCTTTTCTTTTGTTTCCGGCTTTACTGATTTAAAATAAGCCTTCAGAAATGCCTCTGAAAGACTTCCCAGGCCAGGTTTTGTGCCTTTATTTTTCAGAAAAGCTAGAAGGATGGGACTGTACTTGCTAAATCAGTTGGATTTCTTTTACTTTGGAGCTCAGGGGGGTTTGTTACCCTGCCTTTGTTGAGGAGATGCTCCATGTCTCAGCTTGCCCTGCCTGAGCTCTGGTTGCTGTAAACAATCCTGAGTGCTGGTCCAAGGGTGGCTTCCAGAAAGCTCCTGGGAGTGGGATTTTGGGGTGCTGAGGGGCTGGAAGCTGAGACTTCCCAAAGTGGGGTGATTCTGTGAGGAAGGCAAAGGGGCAGGGTGGGGTAATTGAGGATTTTTGGGTTGTTTGTGGTGGTAAAATTGTGTCTGTGTGTTGAGTCCCAGGAGCACCACAAGGGCCAGAGTCTGAGATATTTGGGAAGGCCGGAGAGGGATGTGGGACAGGGATCTGGAGGGACAGGATAAGGGGGAATGGCTTCATGTGGACAGAGAGCAGAGTGAGATGGGATACTGAGAAGCTGAAGTGACACAAGCTGTGGCTGCCCCTGGATCCCTGCAAGTGTCCAAGGCCAGGCTGTACAGGGCTTGGAGCAGCCTGGTCTGGTGGCAGGTGTCCCATGGCAGGGGCATGGAGAGAGATGAGCCTCAAGCTCCCTTCCAGCCCACCCCGTGCTGGAATTCCGTGGTTGCCAGCAGAGCTGTGGGGCTGAGGTGTGGTTGGTGTGTTGCAGGTTACAGCGCCCCGACTGCCCCCCCTGCCTACAGCCAGCCCGTGCAGGGCTACGGCACGGCCGCCTACGACACCAACACGGCCACGGTCACCAGCAGCCAGACCTCGTACGCCGCGCCCTCCGCGTACGGCACCCAGCCCGCCTACCCGGCCTACGGGCAGCAGCCGGCCCCGTCCGCTCCCGCCAGGTACCGCCTCCGCCCTCCTCATCCTCATCATCGCCATCCTCATCCTCCTGCTCCTTCTTTTCTTTCTTCTGCTTCGTCCGTCTCCTTCCTCCTTCTCCTTCTTCCTCCTTCTACTTCTTTTTCTTCTCCTCTGTCTCCTCCTCCTTTTCCTTCTCTTGTTCTACCTCCTTCTACTCATCCTTCTCCATCTCTTCTCCTCATCCTTCTCTTCCTCCTCCTCCTCCTCCTCCCTCCTCCTCCACTTGTTCCTACTCCTCCTCCTCCTTCCCTTCCTTCTCCATCTCCCATGACTCTTCTTCCTCCTCCTCCTTTTATTCTTCCTCCTTCTCCTCCCTTTGTCTCCTCCTCCTCTTGTTCCTCTTGTTCCTCCTTGTCCTTCTTCATCTTTAGTTACTCCTTCTCTTCTTCTTCCTTCTCCTCCTCCTCATTCCCCTTCTCTTCTTCCTTCTCCTTCTTCTCCCTGTTCCTTCTACTCCTCTTCTTCCTCATCCTCTTCACCTCTTCATCCTCATTCTCCTCCTCCTCCTCCTGTGTCCCGCAGCACCCCCAGGTCCCGGGGCTGTGGCAGCCCCTCCTGTGGGGCTGGGAGCAGCGTGGGAGGGCAGTGCTCCAGCACGGTGAGTCAGCGCTGTTCCTGCAGGATCAGGGAGCCACCGTGCAGCCAAATCAGGCTCTGGGCTCTCAGGCTACAGCAGAGCAGAGTCCGGTCTGCTCCCGAGTCACGGGGTCAGGCAGGATGCTGGGGTGGATGCACAGGCTGCAAAACATTTCCTCTTTAAATCTCACCCCTCTGGGTACTGCCTGTCAGCTACTGAGTTGAATTGTTTACTCAGAGGATATGAAAAATTTAGAATACATAATGGAAACTTGTTCAGTAGTGAGTAAAAGCTGATTTATTCCCTTACCTGGTGTCTGTAGCAAGCACTGTGGGAAGGAAAGGCAGAACCTGGCACAGCTCTGACAGGTTACACTTTAAAGGGATGTAAATTTGCTGGATGAATCCTGACATTGTGAATAACTTTTCCCAGCGTCTACAGCAAAAGCAGCTTCACTCTTTTTGCTCCACTCTGAGAAACAAGTAGAAATTAAGGACTCACAGAATCCTTTGAGTTGGAAAAGCCCTCTGAGCTCATTGAGGCCACCACTAACCCTGACCTCAAGTGCCACATCCTCATGGCTTTTAAACTTCGGGACAAACAGAAGGGGATGTGTGAATCACATGCAAAGGGTTCTCAATTTTCAGGCCTTGAGAGTTAATTCTAAACACGCAATCACAGTGGTTTGGGTTGGAGGGGACCTTTAAAGGTCACCCAGTCCAAGCCCAGCATCCTTTCCTTTCTGCAGGATAATTGGGATAACGTGTATGAGGCAATATCTGCCTGAGCTGGATTCTGAACCAAACAATGGGGCATTTCACTGCCTGCCTTACTGCCTGCTTCAGCTCCTGCTTCCCCAGGGCTCTGCAGGAGCAGCTTTGCAGGCTTTCCACATCCAAAGTGGCTGTCACCAGTCAAGGCCAGCTTTAGTGCTACCCCAAAAAAGAGGTCACAGCCATCAGTCCTGGGGGATCTGAGCCCTTAGCTGCTGCCAGCTGTGGGGCTGGGCACCAATGATGTTCCATATTTCTCCCCAGACCCCAGGATGGCAGCAAACCAGCAGAGACCAGCCAGCCCCAGTCCAGCACAACAGGATACAGCCAGCCCAGCCTGGGCTACGGGCAGAGCAACTACAGCTACCCCCAGGTGCCTGCCAGCTACCCCATGCAGCCTGTCAGCGCTCCGCCCTCCTACCCTCCGACCAGGTAATGCTTGGCAGTGCACACGTTAGGGGGGATTTTGTGGAAAAGCAGCTTTGTTTGCCTGAGAGGAGGAACTGTGCCTGTAGTTGCTGTGGTGGGTGTGGGGAGGCTGTGGCTGAGTGTACAAGTGTCTGTGTGTGTGCACACCTGAGAAGGAAAATTATGACAAATGGGTTTAAGATGTTTTCTACTTTTTTTTTTTATTTTAAGACTCCAGAATTAAAATAATTTTCCTAGGGTAACCTTTTGCTGCTTCCTTCCACATACAACTTGGCCAGGAGTTCCCTTCTCCCTTCAGGTGTCTTTAATGTGACTTCTGAAACGTCCACTTTGAAATTCTCAAAGCCCCAGCTGCATGAGGGGAACTTCTTTTATCCAGGGCCTGTTACCTCCATTACCACTGAGTTTTGCCCTGGCACTTGTGCCTTTTCCTAGAGATGTGAATAGACTGGGATTGGCCACGTGGTTTTTGCTCTCACAGCCCTCAAGACTGGCCCCCATAGGATGACTTCAGCTTTTAAAGTGATTTACAGCACTAAATACAGCCTCTAATTGCATTGCCTTGCAGCGTGAGCCACTCCATGCACGCTGCCAGGGAATTGCCTCATCATCCCACCTTTCCCAACGCTTTTCTCTTCCAGCTATTCCTCCACACAGCCAAGCAGTTACGATCAGAGCACTTACTCCCAGCAGAGCAGCTACGGGCAGCAGAGCTCCTATGGCCAGCAGACCAGTTATGGCCAGCAAAGCAGCTATGGGCAGCAGCCACCTCCCACCAGTTACCCACCTCCCACTGGATCCTACAGCCAGGCCCCCAGCCAGTACAGCCAGCAGAGCAGCAGCTACGGCCAGCAGAGTGAGTGGCATCCCTGGGAAGGAGCCCTGGCCTTAGTTTGGATCTAAACCTCAGAGCTGGGTTGAAGGGAGGGGGGGGTTGGAGCTGGGGTTTGGCCTTTCTTGATGAAAAATGGCATTTCTGGAGGCAGTGGTAGGTTGGGATGATCCTGAGGGGAAGGGTGGGAACACAGAGGCACAAAATGTTTGTGGGGAAGAGTTGAGGGGGCTCAGCCTGGAGAAAAGGAGGCTCAGGGGGGACCTTGTGGCTCTGCACAACTCCTGACAGGAGGGGACAGCCGGGGGGGTCGGGCTCTGCTCCCAGGGAACAGGGACAGGAGGAGAGGAACGGCCTCAGGCTGTGCCAGGGGAGCTTCAGTTTGGATATTGGGAACATTTCATGTTGGTCACGCCCTGGGCAGTGGTGGAGTCCCCATCCCTGGAGGGATTTAAGAGCCGTGTGGATGTGGCACTTGGGCACACGGGCAGTGGTGGCCTTGGCTGGGGGAACAGCTGGAATCAGTGCCCTCAGAGGGATTTCCCCAAACTGAACAGCTCCAATGCTGCTGTTGTGGCCGGAGCTGAGGGCAGGTGGAGGGGCTGCCTCTCCCTAACCTGTTTGCACCCTTCCCCAGGCTCGTTCCGCCAGGACCATCCCAGCAGCATGAACATGTACGGGCAGGAATCCGGAGGCTTCTCCGGCCCCGGAGAGAGCCGGAATCTGAGCGGCCCTGATAGTCGGGGCAGGGGACGAGGGGGATATGAGCGTGGAGGCATAAGCAGAGGTGGGCGGGGAGGAGGACGCGGTGGAATGGGGTAAGAGCAAAGCTTTTCTCCTTTTCTCTAATTCTGGTTTACCCATAGGATTTGAAACGAAAAAGAAGGGACTGAAAGGTTGACGTTCCCAGCTGTGTTTCCATGGAGGACATCTCTGTGTAGCAGCATTGCTTGTCATCCATGGAAACATTATCCTAAGGGAAATAGGAGCAGGATGGTTTGTCCTGCAGCTGGTTGGGCCCCCAGGGAGGGGGAAATCGGGGGTAATGCTGGCCCTGGCACTTTCAGCTCCCTTCATGGTCGCCCAGAGGTGGAATCCTCTGTGGGATTTAACAGTAACTCTGGGTGGAGCACACACAAACCTCCCACCAGCTCCAGGGGATGCTCCCTGGGCCTCAGGAGCGGGGATTTTGGCAGGGCAGGAGCCTTGTGTCAGCCTCCTCCTGCAGAGCCTGCCAGCTCAGAGTACCCAGAACACTTGGAGCACATGGAAAAGGAGCCCAAGAGCAGAGAGAAGGAAGTGCTTTGGCTCCCAGGCCTGCTCCCCCTTGGAGCATTCAGGTGCTCTGAATCAGTTTGGCCATTTCACCTGATGGCACAACCTGGTTTGGTGTCACCTGTGCCTTCAGGTGTGTCCCCATCCGTGGAGGTCATTCTGATAGAGGCGAGGGAGGAGAGCTAATCCCAAAGGCTCCTCCGAGAGAGAATTCACAGCTTTGTGTGTGTTCCATCCCCTCACCCCGTTGCTCAGAGCTATGCAGAGTGTCCCCAGGTGTGGCACAGTGCCCACCCCGGTGCTGGCAGGGTGGCTGTGATGGCAGCTGCCCTCCAGAGCCCACTTCTTCCCGTGTGGCACAGCCCGGTGACAAGCCCAGTTTGGCAGTGGGTGGCCCCATTCTGCATAGCTCTGTCGCAGCCCAGTGACGTGGCATGAAATCTTTATCAGAGAAATCCAAGAAAGAATGGAAAGGGCTGGTTTGTGTGGGAACACATCCAGCTTGGAATTGGCACAGGTGGAACAGAGTTCCAGGGATCTGCATAAAGATTTCAGCCGTGCTGTATTGATCTCTTAACGATGAAAGTAGATGTAGACACCTGAAATGTCTATCATCACATCTTCAAATTTATAGCCCCTTCCGAGCTTCTCATTGCCAAAGATTTGTCACCTGTCTCTGATCTCACACCTTAATCCCAGCTCAAATTTGCCTCCCAAGTGATTTCCCACCTGGCCAGACCCTTACAAAGGGTTCCCCCCGCCTTATGGACGTAGAGTTTGTGATGTCCATAGAACAGGTGGCTTCAGGGGACACCCAGGGCAGGTAGGGGAACTCGGCCCACCTTAGCATGCTGTGGTGATGGATTTCAGTGTCTCCAGCAGGTAAGGAGCTCGATGTTATTAACATGCCCTTTTTCATTGCCTCGATGATTTGATATTTTTATGAAAATGGTAAACTTTTTAACATGCTTTGTCGCATTTATATGCTACAGGTTACAAAGTGAGAGCCTTGTAAACACCTCAATACTTAAAAAGTACCCGTACTCAGTACTCAGCCGGCAGCATAATGAAAAGTGGGACTAGACACGGTGTCCATATGGAGAGGAAAAATATACATAGAATATTTTTAACCCAATGTATTGATTGTATAAACGGAATCCTTCTGTAACTTTGGTAACTGCATACTTGTTGTTTGGTAATAAAACCAGAGGAGGGTATACTACTACTTTAGAATTGTGTAACGTTAAAGAAAAAAAAAAAAGTGTAAAAATCTTATGTTTAAAAAGAGAGACATTACGTAAATGGTGTGTACTTTAACAAGAGGAGGCAAAGCTGCATGCAACAGCTCGAAATTCTGTATTGACTTTTTTTTTCCCAGTATTAGAGGTGCAATACTTGCTAGAAAAATTCATGGTGCTCTCCCTCCTCCGCTCAGCTCCTTCCAAACAGCTTGCTGGCTCACCCAAAAAAAGAGCAAGAAACAGCCCAAATCCTTTCTCAAGGTGGCATTTTCCTATTTCACCACCACGCTCCAAAGCAGTTTTAGCTGTGAATGCTTCAGCCAAAGCTTTTGGTGAAAGCTGCGGCTCTGTTTGCATTGGCACCTGCCCAAAAGTGAGCGTGTCCACAAAGCTGCACCCCAGGCCTTGGAGCTCCCGCTGTACTCTGTAAGTTCTCCCTCCAGAGAGTTGTTAAATTCAGTAGTGACCTGAATGTATGCCTTTATTTTGAGGGTTTTAGGGGCGATGTCAGCTGAACTGTGTTGTAGGTCTCGCGTGTGGTTCGTCTCCTTTTACACTGTTAAATGTCAGGGACCCGCGGGCCCACGCTGCCACAGGCTGAGGGTGCACCTTGGTGGACACACCGAGGGGAGGGAGTTGACCACTGAAACACCCCCAAATTGCTTTTCAAAAACAACAAAAAAACCCCCACTTTGATTGCAAACAACCCCCATTTCTCAGCCAAGTATTGCACTGATGATACCCGAGTAACGCCAGGGCACCGACAGCAAAGCGGTGCCTCAAACCACACCAAGGTTGCTTTATATGTAAAGAAAATTTGAGCGAGCTGCCCTGAAGAAAGGCCTAGTGCCGAGATGAGAGAGAGACAGAGAGATGTTTGGAGATGTTTAGCCAGTGCCCTTCTCCCCTGTGAGCCGCAGAGGCTCAGAGCGGTGCTGGCTTTGTAAAGGGAAAGGCCTTCATTTCTTCGTTTATCCCCCCAGCAGCGCTGGAGAGCGAGGTGGCTTCAATAAGCCTGGTGGTAAGTTTTTGAGCATTACAATGGATAGTGTTAAAAAAAAAAAAAAAAAATTGCAGTCAGTTTTTCTTAGCACGAAGTGTAATTTTTTATTCGTTTAAGTGGTTTAAAAATGACAATATGCAACCAGACTGTAATGGGTACTGCCGGCGATGCCCAGGGGTATGCGGACACAGCGAAAGAGTTGAGCAACCACTCCTGTAATTTTGGGGAAAAGAAATGGTTTGGATGTAATAATTTTTTTTTTTTTTTAATATATGTAACTATATTAAGTAACTTTTATTAATGAACTTAAAAACTGATTGGCTTGGTAAAACCTTTTAAAAAATCAGCGTTAATAGCGGTTAACAGTTTGAAACCTGCTAAAAAAAATCAGTGTAATAGTGGTTAACGGTTTGAAAGCTGCTAAAAAATCAGTGTAATAGTGGTTATTGGTTGAAAAAAATGCTTAAAACCAGTGTAATAGTGGTTTTTGGTTGGAAGAAATACTAAAAGAGCCACCTGATGGCCCAGTAAGGTGCAGTGCTGCTGCTTGTGCGGCGCAGGTCATAGCTAGTGTTGTGTGTGTCAGTTCTCCAGCCCGCAGGGCCCCCACTAACAGCCTTCCCTATGCTTCTCTCCCGCCTGGCAGGACACATGGAGGAAGGACCCGACCTGGATTTAGGTAATTCCCACCAAACTCCCTCCCGAGGTTGTGAAACAGACGTTTGTGTCCTCATTCCACCGCAGTGTCAGCCCACTGCCACTTCAGCCTTTCTGGCTGTTCCCATCATTTCTTCATTCCCAAACAGCTGGAAAACCACACGTGGTTGGGAGATGCTCCCCCTTCTCTGCAGGAATTAGGGGGGTTGGGGGCTGCTCTGGAGCTCTTCCAAGGAGCTGCAGCAGCCCCAGAGCCTCGTCCCTGGCTTGTCCCTTCCTGTCACAGAGGCGTGTCTGGAAGTTCTGCGTCAGCCTTCCAACATCGGAAAAGGGGGGTGGATGTCCCTGTGTGGGAGCCCAAGGGGCACAAAGGTCTATTCCTCATCTCTCCCCTGGGATTTGTCCTGAAATAACCTGGGGGTTCTTCCCACGTGGGCGGGTGTGGGCTCTGTCTGGCTGTGGCACTTGGGAGGTGAGGCAGGGGACAGTCCCCTCCCTTGGGCCTGGGGTTTCCTGTCACTCCCAGAGAGCAAAGCTGCAGCCGTGGAGGGGCTGACGGGATGGAAAGAGCTCGGCCCTGGGGTATCCCTGCCCTTGCTCTGCACTGACCCTGGGAATTGTCTCCTAGGCCCCCCTATGGACCCGGAGGAGGACTCAGACAGCACTGCAGTCTATGTGCAGGGACTCAATGATAATGTGACCCTGGAGGATCTGGCAGATTTCTTCAAACAGTGCGGTGTTGTCAAGGTGAGGGGACACCAGTGACCCCCCGCTGGCAGAGGGAAAAGGGTCACCCACCTCCTCCTCCTCTTCCTCCTCCTCCTCCCTGCCCATTGCTCACATCCTGTCCAGGTTCATCATGTCCAGGCTCTGGGAAAGGCCTGGCAGTGCTGTTTTGGGCCTGTTCCTTAATTTCTGGGGTGTCTGGGCAGTTGCTGTCATCCATGGTAGGCCTGGGGCCCCTTTCTTCTGTCCTGGAGTCCCTGGAATGAGCTTCTGCTGGAGAGCAGAACAGAGTAAATCCCTGCTGGGCTGTGGGGAGACAGGACTCGGGTGACATTCTACTGTCCCTCAGATGAACAAGAGGACGGGGCAGCCCATGATAAACCTCTACATCGACAAGGAAACGGGCAAGCCCAAGGGCGATGCCACCGTGTCCTACGATGACCCGTCCACTGCCAAAACAGCCGTGGAATGGTTTGATGGTGAGTACTGGGGGACGTTTTGGGGTGGAATTCCAAAAATTCCAGGTGTGGGAAGTGCCTGGGTGCAGGTGTGTGAAGCAGGGCCGTGATTCACTGATGCTCCTGCCATTGTGTCCCTCGCAGGGAAGGATTTCCAGGGGAGCAAGCTGAAGGTGACCCTGGCGCGGAAGAAGGGCCCGCTGAACAGCCTGAGGGGCGGGATGCTGCCCCGGGAGCAGCGGGGAATGCCCCCACCGCTGCGTGGAGGTACCGTGCAGCCCCCCCAGAGCTGCTTCCCGTCCTGCCCGCGGCTCCCAGCACTAACGGGGCTCTTTCCCACAGGTCCAGGGGGACCCAGTGGGCCAGGGGGCCCCAGCGGGCCCAGCGGCCCCATGGGCCGGATGGGGGGACGAGGTGGAGACAGGGGTGGCTTCTCCTCCCGAGGACCGCGGGGATCCCGGGGGAACCCGTCAGGAGGGAGCGTCCAGCACCGCGCCGGAGACTGGCAGTGCCCCAACCCGTGAGTACCCGCTGCTGCCCACACCCTGTGCCACGGGGCATCTGTCGTCCCAGCAGCTGGCCAGGGCAGCCAGGCCTTTCCCAAAATCACTTGCTGGGCCTTGCCAGGAAGCAGCTTCCACCTGGCACAGAGGGAGGGACAGGGTCACTCCTGGAGGGTGAATGGGCGGCCAGACCCCCAGCTCCTGCCCTTGTCCCCTCTCCACGTGCTCTCCTGCTCGTGCTTCCCAATGTCACCCCAGCTGGAATGCTGTCCTGCTCTGGGCTAACCGGAATTTGTACCCAGGGGCTGTGGAAACCAGAACTTTGCCTGGAGAACAGAGTGCAACCAGTGCAAGGCACCCAAACCGGAGGGGTTCCTCCCGCCCCCCTTCCCTCCTCCAGGTACGTTTGGGGGGTCACAGACCCACTTCTCAACGGGACACCCCAGGCCTGGCCTCGGGCTCCTTGGGGAGTGGCTGGGCCAGCGCCAGGAGCCACCAGGCCTTGATCTCTCCCATGAGCCATGACATGGAGACTGGGATCACTATTTCTCCTGTGCTTTCTGGATCTGGGGGGCTGTCAGCAGCACCCTGACTCCCCAGGGCACTGCTTCAACCTTAATGAACCCCAAATCCCCTCGGGTACCCGGCAGCTCCCAGCCCTTCTCCTGCAGCTCCTGCCGGAGCTGGACATGCTGGGATCACGGGGTGGGGAACCCGGGAGCTGGATGTGCTCCCTTGGGTCACTCCGAGGGTCTCTCCTCCTCCCCAGGCGGTGACCGCGGCCGAGGCGGCCCCGGGGGGATGCGAGGTGGCCGCGGCGGGGGCCTCATGGACCGAGGGGGGCCCGGCGGGATGTTCCGAGGCGGCCGCGGTGGAGACCGAGGGGGATTCCGAGGTGGCCGGGGCATGGACCGAGGCGGCTACGGAGGAGGCGGCCGGAGAGGAGGAGGAGGCGGCGGCCCCGGGGGACCCCCGGGACCCCTCATGGAGCAGATGGGAGGAGGAGGAAGAGGACGGCGCGGAGGGCCGGGAAAGATGGACAAGTATGGATGGAGGGCGGGGTAGAGAGTGATAGGACGGGACAAGG
>VWZP01010545.1:31237-56745 GCA_013396995.1 Dicaeum eximium
AGCAGCGGCTGTTCCAGCGGCTGGAGGAGGAATTCCTGGCCAACACGCGGCTGCTGGAGCAGCTGGGGGACGCGGAGAGCGCCCCCGCCGCGCCCCCCGCCACCGCTGACTCGGCCTATTGCTCCTCGTCATCCTCATCTTCCTCGCTGAACGTCTTCGCCAAGCACGGGCTCCCCGCCGAGGACGGGCGGCGGGGCGGGAGCAGCGACGGGAACAACAACGGGAACAACGGCGGGGGCCCCCCGCTGCCCTCCCACCCCACCCCGGCGGATGCGAGGCGCCGCTCCACCTTCTCCAGCTCCTCCGACGAGAGCTGCTGCTTCCCGGCCTCCTGGGACAACCGGGAGACGCCGGGGAACGCCGGCTCCGACACCGACTGGGCGGCCGGGGAGGACGAGCTGATGGAGATGGAGGAGAGCCCCGGGCCGGGGGTCCCCGCGCCCCCGCCGCGGCCCTGGGCCAAGCCCCGGCTGGACACGCAGCCCCACAAGACGCCGTCCCGGATCCCCACCCCGCGGGGGTACGGGGCAGGCGCCCCCCGGGCCCCGAACGGCAGCCCCAAGGCCTGGGGGGCTCTGCAGAGCATCCCCCCCTCCCTCCTGGAGCCCCCCTGGGCCCCGCGGGAGCGCCAGGGGCTGGAGGAGAGCGCGTGGCCGTGAGGGCTCGATGGCCGTGGCAGCTCCTGGCAGCTCCTGGGGACATCCCCGAGCTGCTGGGGAGGGTGGAGGTGGCACCTCAGGTGGAGACGCCCGGCCAGGCGATGGCCACAGGGCTGGGGTGGCCAGGACCCCTTCACGTGGTGACTGTGGGCATCGGGGGGGGGGGCCCTGCAAGGAACCCCCCAGCCCCAGGCAGGCCCAGAGGGTGCCAGGGGTGTCCCCATGCCGTGGGGAGCAGCTCCACAGGGGGGGCCGCCATGTGGTCAGGGCAGTGGTGGCCAGAGCAGGGCTGGCACCTGGGAATGGGGCTGGAGAGCACCCAGTTCTTCTCTTTCTTCTCTTCATTTATCCCCATTCTTCTCCACTTGTCTTCAACTTGAGCTTCTCTTGTCTTCCCCTCTTCTTGGTATTCTTGTCATCCTCTTCCTCCACCTCCTCTCTCTTCTCTTGGGCTGCCTCCTCCTTCTCTTGTCTTCTCCTCTCCTCCTCCTCCTGGCCTTCACATCCTTTTCCCTCATCATCTTCTCTTCTTCACCTTCCCCTCTTTTCTTCTTGGCCTCATCATCATCTCCCTGGCCACTTTCTCCTCTCCTCTCCAGTCTCTCTTCTCTCCACCCCTGACTTGGGGACATGCAGTTTGTCACCACAACCTCCAGGGCAGGAGGGGGTCACTCTTCCCTCTCCAGCCCCCAGCTGGCCACAGCACTGCCCACAGCCCGTGTTGATGTCCCTGGGGTGGCACAGGGCTGTGCCCCCAGCCCAGGCCACCGTGGCCCCACCCCTGCATGTCCTCTCCAGCCAGTAAAACCAACGGAGCTGAGCCCACCACGTCTGCTCATCTGTCAGGGGGATTCAGACCCCCCAGGCCCGAGGGAGGAGGGGTCTGGAGGTCCCAGGAGGGGTGGGAGCAGTGAAGAGCTGGGCTGAGGCTGAGTCCCAGTGTCCTGTAGCCCATTACAGCCACTGGGACCCCTCCAGAGGTCACCCTGGAGCCCAAAGTGCCCCATGGCCAGGGACCTTCACCCCAGGGCTGCTGGCCTATGGGGACACGGCCACGCTCCGAGGGCTGGGCAGGTGTGGGTCACCAGGAGGGTCCACACCTGCTGGTGGTGACTTTGGGGGTTCCAAACAGGGTGTCCACTGTGTACCTGGGCCTCTCCTCTTGAGAGTGGGGTTGGTGGCCTGTGGGGTGTCCCAGAGCAGGACTCGGTGGTGCTGCTCATGCCAGGGACTGTCACCCACCCCAAGGGACCAGCAGCACCTCCTGGGGCTGTCCCCAACCCCAGCAGGGGCTCGGGGCACCCACACTGGACACCCTGTAGCGGTGCAGGGTCCCCTTGGCTTTGGTGGACCCCTGAGAGGCTCCAGGCCCATCTTGTCCCCAAGGGGTGACTGGCCCCGTGTCCCTGGCCCACAGGGACAGCCCTGCCCATCTGCTGTGTCAGGCCTTGCTGTGCCAGAGGTCACAGGGCCACTGGTCCCAGCGAGGGCTTATCTGGCCCTGCAGTGGTGGCAGGAAGCTCCCAGCATCCTGCTCCCCTCGGGGTCATCGGGCCACGGCCACCCCGGCAGCGTCCCCAAGGGCCGGTGTCACCTTTATTCAACATTCCCTTCAAACCAGTGAACATTACAATATATTTATCTGTCATATATTAGAGATTTCCTGCTTTGAGGGAGGGGGGGACCCATGGCTTGATCTGGGGGGGGGAAGGAGCAGTGGGACCCCCAGGGGAGCACCCAGGGGTGCCAGGGGGGAGCAGAGGGAGCCGTGGGGCTGGGCAGGGGGAGAGGGGACGCTCAGAGCCCTCCCAGTCCCATGGCAGGGGCTGGAGGGGGCTGGAAAAGCCCTTTTTAACCTGCACATTAGGTACAGCCTCAAATTTGGGACCCTTGAGCCCTTCTGGGAGCTTTGGGAAGGGCTCCCATGGGAAGGAGACCCTCTCTGAAAGGCTCACCCACTGAACCAGGCTCTGCTGAACCAGGGCACACAATCAGGGAGGCAGAGAGAGGGGGAAGAGGCCAAAGCTGTTTCCCACCTGCTCCAGCCCCCAATCCCAGGGCTCCAGGGGGATCTGCAGTCAGAGCCATCTAATCCCATGGATTAGGGCCCCCCCCCAGCCACAATTCCCAGGGTTTGGAATGTTGAACCCACCACCAGACACCACTCCATGGGAGCCAGGACCAGGAGCTGGGGTTTTTGGGAGGTGGGAAAGCCCCCACAGCTCCCAGCTGGGGAGTGAAACTGGGGCCTGGAAGGAGCAACACCAGCGAGGAGGACACGGCATCACTCACACATGGATTGCTACAGAGATGCAGGGACTGGGGACAGCCCCCCCCCCCTCCCCTCCCCCCAGCCCCACCGGGAGAGGGAGAATCCCAGGGGCTGGTTCCTGGGCAGGAAGGAAAGGGGACATGCACATGGATCCGGCCCTGCTCCCTGAGCGGGAAAGGGAGGAGAGGAGGAGGAGGAGCAGGAGGGGCTGCAGCAGCACCTCAATTCTTCAGGATGGTCTCGTAGGCTTGGTAGATGTACTGGGACACCTCTGGCGCTCGGCATTTCAGGGATAACTGCGGGGAGAGAGGGAACAGTGGGATCATGGCATCCCACCCCATGCTGGAGAGCCATCAGCCCCAAAGCAGAGCCCTGCATGCTGCAGCACCCTCCCATGGGGCAGTCCAGCTCCTGATTTCAGCTGGAAAAAGGTTATTAAACCCCAACAAGCCCTCCCAGGGCAGAGCCATCCACATGCAGCACAGACAGGGAACAGGCTGGGGCAACACTCCAGCTTCTGGCATTGGATTCAGTGCCTGGCACTCCAGGGTGCAGGGCTCCCCAAAAACATCCTCCTCTCCAAAGAGGAACGAGCCCCTTCAGGCGTCTGCATAAGTATTAAATCATTCCAAAATCAATCAGCTCCTCAAGCAGGGAAAGTCCATGGAGAAAACTCTGGGATAAGGATTTTCAGCTATCCTCGTCCTCAGTGAAAGCAGGAGGGTGGTGGGGACATCCCAACCCTCAGAAATGTCCCCCTCCTTGTGCCAGCCCTGCTGGGAAGGAGAGGCAGGAGGCACCAGGAGACTGGCAGGGCAGGGAAAAACATCAGGGGAGGGAGCAATATCCAGGCAGCAGCCAGGGAGAGCCCAAAGCCAGGAAAAAACCAGACTCTAACCTCCAAATCCTGCAAGGGCGGGCAGGCCGGCGAGGGCGGGCAGCAGGGACGGAGACAGAGAGAGGAGTCAGGGTGACACAGCTCATCCCACCCCAGAGAGAACAGGCTGCCAGGGAGGTGGGGAGGGGACAGGAAAGCTGGACATCAGGATGGCTCATGGATGAAGTGTGGACAGATCCCTGCTCAGGGAATGCTCCGAGGACAGGGTTTAATGGAGCTGGGTGGGTTGGAACCCCTCAGTGTCCTTCAGCTGCCCCCACAGGAGCAGTGTCACCCTCCCCACGAGAGAAGGACAGCGGGGCTGGCACCAGCACCACCAGCATGGATGTGCCCCTAGCTCGGGGCAGGGAGAGGCAGGGAGCTGCCCCAGGGGGGTGGGAGCGGGCAGGGGATGGGATGGGATGGGATGTACCATGAAGCTGGGATTGCTGGGCTGGATCCGGAGCTCTGCCAGCACCCAGATGCCGTTGGTGAGCTTCAGGGACTGGTAGAGCATGTCCTGGCCCTCCACGTTCCTCTTGGCGATGGTGAAGATGTTGCTGCCTTGGAGTTTGCTGCTCACAGCATCTGGGATGGGAGAGAGAGGCCGAGGGGCTGGGCTGACCCCCTGCTCCCCTTGGACCTGCTCCTGCCCCAGCTCCTCCCCTCCTTGTCATGGAAGAGGCTTAGATTGGGTATCAGGGGAAATTTCTTCCTGGAAAGGGTGGTCAGGATGGCACAGCTGTGCAGGGCAGTGCTGGAGTCCCCACCCCTGGAGGGACTGAACAGCCCTGTGGATGTGGCACTCGGGGACAGGGTTAGTCAAGCATGACCCAAGCCAGGTCCTTCTGAGGGGGTGGGACCCACCTGCATTGAGGGAACAGTCTTTGATCTGGAACTGGGTCTCATTCTCGTTGGGAATTTCCTTCCAAGTGTTCAGGAAGATCTGCCTCTCTGCAGGGAGGGAGGACACCAGCACTGAAGGAGCTGCCAGACTGGCCACCCCCAAAGGTGACACAAGACATGGCAGTGAAGGTGTGTCACCCTGCCACTTGCTCCAGCAGCTCCCCAAGGCCAGGCTCAGGGCAGCCACCTGCCTTTGAGGGCTCACCCAATGTGATCAAGAAGGTTCCAGGGGCTGGGATGGCACCTAGGGACAGGTGACAGAGTGCACCTTGCTGGAGCCATGGTCACCTAACTCACCCATCTTGCCATCTTCCACAAACAGGATGTGCAGGGGGTACAGGGTGCTGAAGTAGAAGACGTCAATGTTGTTCTTCACTGCCACCTGGGGTGGAAGGACACAGGGGTTTCAACACCTTCAACCCACAGCAGGTTCCCAAAATCTCCCATCCCGTCCTGTCCCATCCCATCCCTCTGGAGCCAGGTGTCACTGCAGCAAGCACCTGGCTCCTGCTGTCACACCTCCCTCTGGATTTCTCCAAGGGATCCTGCCCCATCCCCAGCTCCCCAGGAGGAGACACCCCTGTGTTCCCCACCTGGAGGTTGTTGAGGGGGTCCATCTTCATGACGGAGCCCACGGTGTTCAGGGGCAGGGAGATCTCCACGGACTGGTTGGGAGCCAGAGGTGCGTGCACCTGGAGAGGAGCAGCTGGGGCCAGGCCGAAGCTGGGGGGACACCAGGGAGGGCAGGAAGTCAGGGTGGGGACAGCACAAGGCACTGTCCATCTAGCCCAGGCTCTCCCTGCCTTCCTCCAACAGCATCCCAGGAATCACCTTGCTGCCCCTGCACTGTCCAGGACAGGGCTGGTTCCTGCCCTGCCCACCCTGGGCCACCCCCAAAATCTCCCCCCTTTCTCCTCCACCCATTTGTAGCATTCCTGCAGTGTCTCCTCAGTGCCTTTGAGGGAAAAGGAAGCATTGGTTCCCCAGCATAAACAACAGGACAATGGTCAGACCCCTGAGGAACGGCCTCTTCAGCCAACTTCTTAGAGGCTTTGGTTTGATGCTCATCACCACCACAGCCATCAGAGAAAGAAGGGTCATCACCAGAGGCTGTTCCCAGCCCTTGCAGCTCCTTCCTCACGTCCCCTTTCCACACAAAACTGCTCTGGGCAGCATCTCCACGGGTCCCAGGTGACCCAGCCCAGGTGGGACTCACCTGTTGCGGTTGAACTGGATGGCAAAGTCAGACATGACCTGCAGGGCTTTGTTGGTCAGCACGAGGTCCATGGAGATGGAGCCCACCTGGCGGCTGAAGGTGCCAGAGATCTCCAGCCCCTTGGCTTTCATGGCAGGGAGCCAGACCTGGGCCAGAGAGACAAGAAACCCTTGGGGTGCCACCCATAACAGACCCCCTGGTGCTCCCCCACCTCCTCCAGGGGAGCTCTGCTGTGGGGGGCAGACACCTGGGTCTGTGCCCCCCTTAACCCCGAGCTTGGCTGCCACACTCACCGTTTTGGGGGCCACGTAGGAGCCTGAGAGGGTGCCCACCCCCCCGGTGAGGTCGAAGAGGTCACCCAGGCCGCTGCCAAGGGGTGCCCCCACGGCTGTGGGTGCTGTGGTGCCGGGAGCTGGCGTGAGGCTGCTGTCGCCTATCTGTGGTGACAAAGGAGGAGTTATGGGGGACACCACGGGGAGGGGGACAGGAGGAGGAAGAGGAGGATGAGGAGGAGGATGCAGAGAATGAAAGGGTTTGGTGTGAGGGCACACTCACAGCAGGGCTGCCTCCCACATCGCTGCGCAGCTGCAAGAGAAGAAAGGGCCATCAGCAGGGGCAGGGCTGAAGGCACAGAGGTCCCCAGAATGTCCCCTCTGGACACTCCCTGAAAGCAGCAGCGTGGGGCAGCAAGGGTCTGGAGCTGGGATGCTCCAGTGGTCCCAGCCCAGGAGCTGTGAGGGGCCATGGCTGTCCCCAGAGGGAAGCTGGGTGTCACTGGGGCCTGGGGGGAGCAGGGGCAGCCAGGGGTGGGCACGGGGCTGGAGGGCTGGGCAGAGGGTGATCCATACCCCTTCCGACTCGTCCCCCATCTCCAAGCAGAAGCAGGCAAGGTGGAGAGAAGAGCCAGCCACATGCAGAGAGAAGCCAGGAGAGAAGAGACACAAAGAGAGAGAGAGAGAAGAGAAGGGGAGGAGAGGACAGAGGTTAGTCCTGACACATCTGTCTGTCTGTCCGTCCATGGCTGTCCTGGAGCCAGGGGACAGAGCCCAACCTCATTCTCAGCCTCAGTGCCAGCCCATCACCAATCCCTGTGAGCCACAAGGCGCCAGGGCAGCACTTGCAGGGTTACAAAACAGGAAAGGCAGCAATGCTGCCTCCCCTAGGGATAAATCTGCTGGGTTTCATGAGTCATGGAGCAAACTCCAAACTCTATTCCTTCAGGGTGCCTGGCCCATCTCCAGCACCCACAGGGCAGGTGTTCCCACACAGGGAGAGGTTTCCATCCCGCCTCACCCCCAAGCCAAACCACTGCTTGGCCTGCGTGCCCAGGAGGACACGCTGTCACCTCCGGATCTCCTGGCACAGGGGACACCCCACAAAGTGCCCCACAGGCTGGGAGTGGGCACATCCTGGCCCAGCCCTGCAGCAGTCAGAGAGGGCTACCCAAGAGCAGGCACTCCTGCAGCACAGCACAGCACAGCACATGGAGTGGAACATCCACACCAACGGAGAGAAAAGGCACCGGAAGTGGTGGGACGGACCCCTCCACTGGATAATGGCAGATAAATTAGGGTGCCGTGCCCTCTGTCCTCACCCACTGCAGGAAAGGACCAGCCCAGATGTCCCCAGGCTGACAAGTCTGGACAGCCCAGCACGATGCCGACAGGATAGCCTGGAATCAGGGAAGGAGCACGGGAGCTGGGACGTACCAGGGTGTCCAAGCCGCCCCCGAGGAGGTCCACGGCGGCCATCTGCACGGGGGCTGTGGCCATGGGTGGCCCGCTCACTGGGGGGCCCAGCTCCAGCAGGTCCCCCAGCAGGTCCCCGTGGGTGGGGATCACAGAGGGCTGATCTGCCGCCGGCCCCCCCGACAGGGCTGCGTCCGGGCTCTCAGCACGCTCCTTCCTGAAGGGAATGGCACAGCAAAGATGGGAGAGGGTGAGGAGCTCCAGTTGGGACAGGAGGTCCCACTGCAGACGGGAGCTGGCCCAGCTGACCCTCCACCCCATCCTGGCTCCCAACACTTTAATGGCAAGCAAGTGTTGGGAGCCAGGATGGGGTGGCAAGCAAGCAACTCCATGCCATCCTCGCTCCCAACACATTCCCATGGAGATCACCTTCCCTTGGGATCACCCCTTTTAAGGCAGCTTCCTAAGGCCAGGGTTGAACCCACACAGCCCTGCTCCTACAGAAGCTCCTGTGGAGATGGGAGCTCAGCTCTGAGCCCAGCGGCTCCACAGCAGCCCCACAACTGCTCAGCTCCACATCCAACTCTTCCATCCACAGCCCCGGATGTCCCAGCACGGGGTGGGGACACAGGAATACTCACGAGTCCGTCCGTGGGGGCAAACTCTTGTGCACGACGCCCCTGCTGCCCTCCACGAAGGCGCTGGGGGGTTTGTGGTACACCGAGGCCAGGGTCCCGATGTAGCAGATGAGCTCGTCCAGCAGCGTGGGCTCGATCAGATCCGTCTCCTCCGAGATCAGCGGCTTCTCGGCCAGCACCACCTCCTTGGCGGCCACGGGGTCGGTGGAGAGCAGGCGCCAGTAGATGTACCCACGATCCCGCAGGTCGGGGTTGTCCGAGTCCTTTGGGAAGCCATTGGGAAGCTGCAGCTACTACAGAGCTACTCAGAGCTGCTTTTCCCATCTCAGCCTTGCTGGGCGGGATCAAAGAGGCCACAAGGTCCCTCCTGAGCCATGGGAGTGTCCACACTCTCCAGGCTTTCAAATGTCAGCATTCCCAGAGGGACTGGGGACAAGGGATGGAGGGACAAGACACAGGGAATGGCTTCCCACTGCCAGAGGGCAGGGATGGATGGGATATTGGGAAGGAATTGTTCCCTGGGATGGTAGGGGGGCCCTGGCACAGGATGCCCAGAGAAGCTGTGGCCGCCTCTGGATCCTGGAATTGTCCAAGGCCAGGCTGGATGGGGCTTGGAGTAACCTGGGACAGTGGAATGTGTCCCTGCAGGCTGGAACAAGAGGATCCTTAAGGTTCCTCCCAACCCAAACCATTCTGAATTAAGTTCCAATTACCTGCTTGCTGTCACATGACCAAGCCATTCCCACTGCCCTGAGGGATGGGAAGCCCTGGGAAGCTCTCCCAGGTGTTACCCACCTGTGTGGCCAAGCTCAGCACCTGCTGCACCAACTCCTGTGTCTCTGTGGGCTTCTTCAGGAACAGCTTCACAATGGCTGTCAGCAGCTGCAGCTGGACCTGTAGGGGACAGACAGGGTGAGGGACAGACAGACAGACAGACAGGTCACACTGGGTTTGTGCAGGAACACATGGATTTGCCCCAGGACCTAACCCCAACCTGCCTTTCAAGGGACCAAAGGCACAGTGACCACGTCAGTGGCAGTGACACATGTCAGGGCACCTCACCTGGCCCCTTTCCAGACCATTTTCCCACCCTCAGACACAGGTTGACCCCAACATTATGGGGCAGGATCTTGGGAGCAGGTTACATGGTCCCACAGGGCACAGGCCAGAGCATCCTTTGACTTCCACATGGATAAGCAGCAGGAATTGCCCTGTGACAGTCCCTCCCAACTTCTCAGGGAGCCTGCATCTCTTGCTTTGCTACTTAGCATTTGTAGACTTTGCCCTGTTCACTGTCACTTGGTTACACGGTGTTTTGCAGAGTTTACCAGAAATGGAAACCCTCCAAAATTCCACAGGCAAACCCACACTTGCCCTCAGTTGCCCTGGGAGAGAGGGCAGGCACTGCTCTCTCTGCTCATTTTCCAGCTCCAAAGGGACCCTGTGCTGGCACAGTGGAATAACCAGGTGACTGCTTGGTGCTTCCCAACCACGGAATAGGGAAGGCACTTGGGACACCACCACAGTGCCATTTCATAGAACCTTGGAACAGATTGGGCTGGAAAGGACCTCAAATCCCATCTCATTCCCCCTCTTGCCACGGGCAGGAACACCTTCTACTATCCCAGGTTACTCCAAGCCTGGACCACATCCTACACTTAAACCTGCCATGGGAGATGGCTGCCCCAAGCACCTGCACAAACAATCCCTTCAGAGCACACTGTCCCCTGCTCCACTTAGCAGGAGCTCTGTCACGGTGCCACCCTGAGGCAGCAGGTCCCCTGGCACACCTGGGTGCTCTCATCATGGAAGCCCTCCAGGAAGCTCTCCAGCAGCTCGTCGGCGTTGTCGATGCGCTCGGCGTATTCCCCCACGATCCAGATCATGGCAGCCCTGGCCTCGGGCTCATCCAGGGAATCCAGGTTCTCGCAGAGCGTGGCGATCACGCTCTCGTACCTTCCCCAGGAGAAGACAAAAAGCACGAGAAAGTTCATCAAGAGCAGGAGACCCAAATCCTGATCCAGCCAAACTCCAAACCACATCCCACTGCCCACAGCAGAACTGTGGCCGAGGGCACCGTGCCTGGGGCTGTCCCCTCGCCCCATAGGCAGTGCCCACACTGATCCCAGAGCACATTCCCTGCTCCTGAATTAACCCTGCTCCTCTCTGGAGCGGCCTGGAGCCACTGGCTATTCCTGCAGAGCTCTGCTCATTACCAATTCAGTTCATTAGTATTTATTACCACTATTAGTCCCCCACTTCCTGATTACAGAGTTGCCTATTCATCCTGGCTCAGCTGGAACATTCCCTCCCTCTCCTCCCGCTGCCCTTGTTCCAGCATCAGGAGCTGGATTGAGAGCCAGGGACAGTTTCTGCTGACACAGGAGAGCTGCACATCCCTGGCAGCTCCTCTCCATTTCAGTGCCTGGATCTGGGACTGCCACCAGCCTGGGGCCGGGGACAAAAAAATCCAAAGCCACCTGTGCTGGGGGGAGGCTTCATCCCACCAAGAGTTCGTGGCCCCCCAAGCACAGAGGGGAGGGAAGAGCTCGAGCAGGAGCGGGAGCATCCCGGGGGATCCCCACGCACTTGTTGGGGTACTTGCGGAAGATGTCCCTGATGACCACGATGGCCTCCTGCACCACATAGTTGACCTTGGTCTGGATGAGGTCCAGCAGGGTGCTGACACAGCGCTCGGCCGATTGCTGCAGGTGGGACTCGGTCACACAGGGACAGTCCTGGCCAGGGACCCCTCACAGCCCCATCCCAAACCCGCCACTGCCACTCCCGCTCCCCCTTATCCCCCCCAAATCCAACCCACTGCAGAATGGGGACACTGAGCGTGGTCTCCCCTTCACATCCTGGTGTGGCTCCTCCTCATCCTCTCTGCACATTCCCACAGGCTCCACTCTCCCCATGGGAAGCATTCCAGCCATGCAGAGCCACCTTTCCATGAAGGTTTTTAATTTTTTGGAAAATTATTCCCACAGGGAAGCAAAGCCTCCAAGTAGCCCCTCAGGAAGGGATGGATTCCCTCCCAGCCCCCTGGGAATGGATCAGCTCCCTCTCAGCCCCCCTGGGAAGGGATCAGCTCCCTCTCAGCCCCTCAGGGAGGGATCAGCTGTGTCACAGTCCCACTCTGGTCCTCAACAAGTCACTGGTATCACCCACTGCATTAAGAACTCCCGGCCCTGTTCTAGGCAGGGATCCTAAAGCAGCTCCAGTGGCAAAAGATAAGGGGGATGGATTCCCTCCTGGCACCCCACTGATCCCTGTGGAACAACCATGGCTCATCCCACACCTGGGAAGGCTCCAACTTGCAAATTCCTGGGATAAGATGGCCACCACGTGCTGGAAAGTGCCGCCCTGCCCAACCCCAGGTGCCACAAGGCCCCACCGTGTCCCAGCCCTCACCTCCACCTTGATGGCACAGCGGCCGATGGCTCTCACCGCCTTCCTCACAAAATCCACATCCACCTCCGTGGCGTATTCCTTCAGCTCTGCCAGCACCTGAGGGATGGCACAGCACAGTGAGAGCCTGGCAGCAAGGCAGAGCCACCAGGAGAGCGGGGCAGTGAGCCAGCAGGAGCAGGCTGGGAGGGACGGCCGCTCCCGGCCGCATCCCGCAGAGCTGGGGCTGGCACTTGGGTACCCCTGGGTGCCCCAGCTCCTGACCTGAGCTATGTTGGCCTGGGAGGCCAGGCGGATCATGATGTCCAGTTTCTCCAGTTTGACGTAGATGGGGTCATTGTACTTGACAAAGAACACCTTCATCTCATGCTTCAGGATCTCGGGCCTGGGGGCAGTGAGAGGCGGCGTTAGGGGGACACGCACTCACTTCCATCACAATCCCAAGGTTTTGGGGGCCTATTCAATGCCAAGGAATCCAAGTCACCCTGATTATCCCCCAGGATTGTGTCCCTTGGCTCCCCTTTGCAGCTGGCACGTAGGGGACAGAACACAACCTTGTGACAAACACGGGCCAGACGTGAGGCAATGGGGGATGTTTGTCCAGCCAAGGCTGGAAGGGACATTTTAGTGGGAGCAGGGACACAAATCCAGACCCCAGGGCTAGGCTGGACCTTTCTCACCAGCTCACCCTCTCTCTAAGCTGGGAAAGAGCTAGGCCAGGTCCAGCTCCAAGCTGCCTTCCACATTCCCACTCCCAGGGACACTAATTGCTTTCCACTTCTCTCAGAAATTGCTGCTATTTTTAAGAGACGACCACGGCGCTGACTGGGAGGAAAACAAATCATCTGACTGGGCTGGGGCTCTCCAGCTGCCACTCCTGCTCCAGGCACACGTGTGGGGCCTCGGCCACCTCCAGGATTTTAGATCAGCAAAGGGACAAAAGGACTCTGAGCACTTATTCAAAGAGGACAACTGTGGAGAAAGCACCTGGCATCACAAAAATCCCTCCCTAAACACGGAGTGACTACTCCAAAGTCTCACAGCTTTTGGCTTTGTCATCCTTTGCTGCCCCAAATAAAGGATAAATTAAACTAAAGGATACATTCAACTGGACATCCCAGCTTAGCTCCCTGCTCATTCCCTCATTTGACTGACTCAAGGCCAGGTTGGAGCAACCTTGGAGCAACCTGGTCTAATGGAACATGTCCCATGGCCAGGGATGGGATGAGATGAGCTTTAAGATCCCTCCCAACCAAACCATTCCCCGATTCCATGACTCTCACTGGATTTTAAATAACAAAGAAAGCACCCTACAGGATGTGTTGTGACACTGCTGCAGTCAGAGGGATTGAAGCACCTGTGGCTAAGAGGGGACACCTGGATACCCACCTTTTCTGCACGATGAGGTTGATGTTGCGGAGGGCCACATACTGCAGCTCGGGTTCTGCGGACAGCAGAGTGACCAGTGGTGGGGCCAGCTTCTTCAGGAGAGTGCCATAATAATCCAGGTCCTTGGACAGCATCTCCATGAACTTCATCAGCACCTTGACAGCCGACAGCACCACGGCAGAGTTGGCGTGGGACAGCCGCGGTGTCACCCGCTCGCAGATGCTGCGGGGCGAGGAGGAGGGAAAGGAAATTATCCCAGCCCTTCCTCCTGCTGAAACACTCCTGCCAGCATGGAGGAAGGACTTGCAGGAAAGCTGAGTGGCACTTGGGACCTTCCCAAAGAGGCTGAACTGGCTCCTGAATGCCCCAGTGAAGGTTATTCCCCAGGCCCTGCAGAATCCTCTGGCAGTGACCCCGTTTCCGGACTCCCCGGTGCCCACTGTCCCTTGCAGCCACATTTTAAGCAGCTCAAGGAGCACAATCCCTGTGCCAGGGCTCGCTACGGGACCAGGGCAGGCTCCAGATGGCCATGCCCAAGGCACAGGTCCAGCAGATGCCTGCTGTCCCACCTCCTGCAGCAGGGTCAGGAGGATGAAGACTCTCCTCAGAGGAGAAGGGGCAGTGCCAAGCCCTGCCTGTCCCCTCCCCTTCCTCACCTCTGTGCTTCCCGGTCATCCTTGGGCATGTAGTTTGCCAAGCAGTCCAGGATGAAGATCTGGCCCCACTCAGTGCACTCATTAAGGGCTGTGAGCAGCTTGTTGATGGACTGGGGGTTGAGGTCCAGGAGGTTGCTGCTGGGATGAGACTCCGCTATTTCCGACAGCGCCGCCACCGCGTTGGCCACCACCTGCCACGGGGGACAGAACATGGATTGGTGACACCAAATGTGGCGTGAGGGGATGAGCTGTCTCCTCACTGTGAACCCCTCACATTCCACCTACATGTGGGCTCCAGCTTCTCCCTCCCTGCAGCAGATCTGAGGGGGATGGATGAGCCATCCCCACCGGCACGCTCCCACCGCCCACGCCGCATCTCCAGCGGCTCCCACGTGTTCCACAAGAGTCAGCCTTGGCTTCGTGCCCAGTTCTCTTCCCCAGGCAGCTCTGAGGAGCCCCACAGCTTTCCACACAGCTGCTGGGCTCAACACTATGCCCAGGGTAAGACTGGAAAGGCAGGAAAGGCTGTGGGAAGAGAAAGCCTGGGGAAAGGTGGTTTCAAAGCTCCCCATGCCCAGGGAAAGGGAGGGAAGCCAAAGCCCAGCTGCCAGGAAAAGCAGAGGCAAAAGCCATGGGCTCTGTGGTATCAGAACTAAGCACCAGCTTCCCTCTGCCCCGAGGCAGCTGGAGCAGCCTCCTTCCCACTGGGAACAGAGGAATAACACACAGCCAAGGGATGGGAGAAACCCTCTGTCCAGGACACAGGGTTACACGGGCAGGCAACACAGCCTGCAGTCCTGAGAAGCAAGAATTCCCCAAAAGTGGTTTGTTAACACCAAAAGCAGAGTCTGGGAGGAAGGGAGTTGGATGTGAACGTGATGGGAGAGCGATGACTGCCATTTGGATGAAGAGCAGGTGGATGAAGAAGGCAAAAAACGATCACCATGGGGTTGGAGTCGGAGATGAGGTCCTTGAGGGTGTCCAGGAAGCCCTGGTCCTCCACCAGCTGGGCGTTGATGTCGTGGAGCTTGGCCACGCAGACGGCGGCCGTCTTGCGCACGTAGGGGTCCTCGTCCTTGAGGCACTTGCGCAGGGGCTCGCACAGGTACTCCGTGATCTTGTCCACACGGATGCAGCCCATGGTCCGCACGGCCAGAGCCCGGATCAGCGGGTTGGGGTCCTCACAGTCCTGCAGGGAGGAGAGGGGAGGTTGGACATCCTGGGCTCCTCAACCACAGCTATCTCTGGGAGGGTTCAGGTCCTCCAGCAGGATTTGGGTTCAAATCCCGAGGTTTTTATGTTCTGCTCTCAAAAACAAGTCACCCGAGAGAAGTATCTCTCTTGTCCTGCACACACTGAGTTCCAACACCACCAATCCTCACACCCAGAACTCCTCAATCCATCCAGGAATCCCGTGTCCTCATGACCTACACCAGGTACCTACACCCAACCTGATGCTGGAAATGCATATTGGGATTATTATGTGGGGTTTATCCTCCCTAAAAAGCCTGAAGTCCCTCTAAAGCCCTCCAGGCCTTTTCACTGAGTGATTTGGCTATACCCTGGTTCCTAACACACTCTTCAGTTCCCAACTCCAACTGGGAGATCACGAGGAATTTCTCAGCACATAAATTCACATGACAGCTCTTGATCACGGGAGTTGCCCACACCCCTGACAGAGCGAGTGGCACAGGACAGCTGCCAAAAACTGGGTTTCTGCATTACTGGACAAATTCAATTGGTTTTCTAGAGCTTGGAGAGCCCCTCCTCCAGAAGGGAGAGGCTTTGGAAAGCTGCCCACGCTCCCCGATTTGCAGCTTGGTGCAGTGAACCGGCACGTGGTGTTCCCGGGACATGGAGCCCCGTCCCCTCACCTTCACAAAGGTGTTCACAGCCATGATGGCCATGTCAGGCTGGCTCTTGGCATAGTTCATCAGGTAGAGGTAGACCAGCTTCTTCAGCTCCAGGTTGTCTGTCTGCATGCAGTTCACCACGTCCGGGAAGAGAGCGCTGCAACACAGAGAGCTCTGTGCAGGCAGGACACGGCCACACTGCCACAGGACCCCTTCCCACGGACAACCCACTCCCAAAAGCAGCAGAACACAGCTCTCTCCTGGGAGGAAAGGCTGGGAGAGCTGGGAGGGCTCACCTGGAGAGGAGAAGGCTCCAGGGAGAGCTCAGAGCCCCTTGCAGGGCCTAAAGGGGATCCAGGAGAGCTGGAGAGGGACTGGGGACAAGGGATGGAGGGACAGGACACAGGGAATGGCTTCCCACTGCCAGAGGGCAGGGATAGATGGGATATGGGGAAGGAATTGTTCCCTGGGAGGGTGGGCAGGCCCTGGCACAGGATGCCCAGAGAAGCTGTGGCTGCCCTTGGATCCCTGGAAGTGTCCAAGGCCAGGTTGGAAGGGGCTTGGAGCAGCCTGGGACAGTGGAAGGTGTTCCTGCCCATGGCAGGGGGTTGGATTAGATGGGCTTTAAGGACCTTTTCCCACCCAAATCATTCCATGATTCTATGATTCCATGACCTGAGCCCACCCTGCAGCAGACATGGCTGAAATGCCCATCCCCAGTGGATTTTTTTTAATGGATCTGTATCAAAACCAGCCCTTGATGGACCAAAATTGAGTTTTCCCACATGGCTCTACTGCATCCCCACTCCAAGGCACATCCACTGCCCCTGGAGAAGGTGCTGGACAATTCCCTCAGGCACAGGGTGGGGTTGTTGGGGTGTCCTGTGCAGGCCAGGAGCTGGACTGGATGACTCCTGTGGATCCCTTCCAACTCAGGATATTCCAGGATTTTATGCATTATCACAGAATGGTGCCAAAAGGAAGAGCCCCATTCCCTTGGGTGAGTCCTGAGCACCAGGATACTCTGCTGGGATGGAGGGGAATGCAGTGGATCAGGTGCCTGCACAGAGCTGGGGCTTCCCCTTTCCAAACATCCTGGAGCTGTGGGATACCAGAGAAGCTGTTTCATCCAAAGACAGACCAATCAGGCAATTAAACCACCTCAGGAGAGGCAATCAAGATCCCAGGGCTAACACAGGGGTTATTCCACCCTGACAGATGGCCCAAAGCTCCTGGAAGTTTCTCCTCCTCGGCCCTGACAGGATCAAACCCAGGGCCCCCCTAAATCCAGGGAACCAGGCTTTGCAAAGCTGCTGCCCACCTGGGCTGGTCTCACCCCAGGCTAAACCAGGCTTTGCTGGCACCTCCTGGGGAGCAGTGAACTCAGCAAACTGCTTCCCTGCAGCCTAAAACAGGCACACACCAGAAAAACGGGCTGACACAGCCACAGGATCATGGAATGGGTTGGGAATCATGGAATCTTTAAACTTAGCAAGTTCTACCCCCTGCCATGGGCAGGGACACCTTCCACTGTCCCAGGCTACTCCAAGTCCTGTCCAGCCTGGCCTTGGACACTTCCAGGGATCCAGGGGCAGCCACAGCTGCTCTGGGCACCCTGTGCCAGGGCCTGCCCACCCTNTTGGGGTGTCCTGTGCAGGCCAGGAGCTGGACTGGATGACTCCTGTGGATCCCTTCCAACTCAGGATATTCCAGGATTTTATGCATTATCACAGAATGGTGCCAAAAGGAAGAGCCCCATTCCCTTGGGTGAGTCCTGAGCACCAGGATACTCTGCTGGGATGGAGGGGAATGCAGTGGATCAGGTGCCTGCACAGAGCTGGGGCTTCCCCTTTCCAAACATCCTGGAGCTGTGGGATACCAGAGAAGCTGTTTCATCCAAAGACAGACCAATCAGGCAATTAAACCACCTCAGGAGAGGCAATCAAGATCCCAGGGCTAACACAGGGGTTATTCCACCCTGACAGATGGCCCAAAGCTCCTGGAAGTTTCTCCTCCTCGGCCCTGACAGGATCAAACCCAGGGCCCCCCTAAATCCAGGGAACCAGGCTTTGCAAAGCTGCTGCCCACCTGGGCTGGTCTCACCCCAGGCTAAACCAGGCTTTGCTGGCACCTCCTGGGGAGCAGTGAACTCAGCAAACTGCTTCCCTGCAGCCTAAAACAGGCACACACCAGAAAAACGGGCTGACACAGCCACAGGATCATGGAATGGGTTGGGAATCATGGAATCTTTAAACTTAGCAAGTTCTACCCCCTGCCATGGGCAGGGACACCTTCCACTGTCCCAGGCTACTCCAAGTCCTGTCCAGCCTGGCCTTGGACACTTCCAGGGATCCAGGGGCAGCCACAGCTGCTCTGGGCACCCTGTGCCAGGGCCTGCCCACCCTCCCAGGGAAGGATTCTTTCCCAATATCCCATCTAAATCTCTTTTAGTTTAAAGCCATTCTCCTTTGCCCTGTCACTATTTGTCCATGTAAAAAGCTCTTCTCCCTCCTTTTTTAAGCCCCTTCAAGTACTGGAAGTTCCTGCCATTTCCATGTGATTTCCACAGTGGTCCCAAGATGGACACTCCTTGCTGCTGCTGCTCCGGGAGCCAAGGATGCCCCAGTTCTCCCAACCCTGCATGTGTTTTCCCTCCATTTACTCTCAAATGCACCATGGAAACCAAATTGCTGACACTGCCTGTGCTGGGACAGTTCTATGCAGGAAAAGGCACGGAAGGAGCCACGTGCAGCTCAGCCAGATGGAAAAAGGGAAGCAGGAAGAGCAGCCTGACCTTTTGGACTGGAGAGGCTGCAAAGGGTTTATCAGCAGCCAGGCCCTGCCACCAACCCTCCGCCACAAAGGCTCCGAGGGGGTCCTGCTTGTTTTTAGTAACACACAAAGGAAGTGGGAATAATCCCAACAAACTGATCTGGCAGCCAGACCAATCCTCTTTTAGGCAGATTACAACAAAAGCCAGGAGAGCCCCCACCTGCCAGGTGGCCACGTGGACACAAAGTGCACTCCAGGAGGTAGAGCTGCAGCCAGGAAAGTACCTGGCTGAATCCCGAGGGGAAAAGCGCCTTGGAAGCAACAGGAGGAAAAGGGAGCACAAAAGCCATCTGGGTTTGGCTTGGGCACACGGGAGAACAGCATGAAGGAGAGGTTTAGGATAAATTTCAGGGAAAGGTTCTTCCCCCAGAGGGTGCTGGCACTGCCCAGGCTCCCCAGGGAATGGGCACGGCCCCGAGGCTGCCAGAGCTCCAGGAGCGTTTGGACAGCGCTGCCAAAGACAGGGATTGTTGGGGTGTCTGTGCCAGGAGTGGGACTGGATGATCCCTGTGGGTCCCTTCCCACTCAGGATATTCCACAATGCAGCCCCAGCACACACCTGACATCCTTGCCCACAGTCATGGATGCAATCACCTTCTTCACAGCCTCCTTCTTCTTCTCCTTCTTGTCGCTGTTCAGCTCAGCTTTCAGCTCAAATATCTCCCCTGGAAAAATGGGAAAAGTGGGAGCTCAGGGAGTAGTGGAAGGGGTACCCCACCCCTCTGCTGGGTGAGCACAGCTCCCATCTGCTGCATGACAGGGTTCCTTTGCCACCCCTGAAAAGGGATTTGACTTCCCCAGGATCTCATTGAGGGCTGGGGCTGCTCTGGGGGCTTAGTTCTCATCCACAGGAATGGAGAGGAGCCTCCTGGTGAATCCTTGTGGCTCCTCCAGCCCCACAGGGATGGGAGATGCTGCAGGAGCCCCCCACGGGCACTGGATGGGGTTATCCAGAGGCTGGTTTTGGCTGTGGGGTGGTCATCCCAGCCCCATGAGGCCCTACCCTTCCCAGGGATGATGGCAGGTGGATTTTGGGCACTGCTCAAGGCCATACGAGGAAGGGTGTCTCCCAAATCCCTCCCTGCCTGGGGCAGCAACCCCCAGCCCAGGGCACCATGTCCTGCCCTCTGAGCTCCTTATTCCCTCCTGGGCTGGCAGATTGAAGAGGAAGATGCCACATGGCCTCTCTCCACATTAATTCCTTGGTCTGGAGAGCGCTTAAGGCGCCGGGCGCTGCCCAGGGGAGCTCCTGAGCCGCTAAAGCCGATCACCAGCTGCCACCAGCCCTGGCCGGGCTCAGGGGGCTGGGGACAAGGTGTCCTGACCCCACAGCAGCCCAGCAGCTGCTCCACAGCAAGGAGCAGGGTGGGGTGGCAGCCACAGCATCCCGGGGGCTCAGGGCATTCCCACGGGAGCTTCCCAACCCTTCCACCTGGTTTATACAGGTGTAAGAACCAGCTGGTGATTTTGGGATGAACTGGGATATTCCTGCTCCTTCCCTTACCTTTCTTGGTGGTGGTGAAGTACTTGGAGTCCGTCATGGTGGTCTCCAGCCAGCAGCACGGCCCTGGAGGAGAGGCAGAGCACAGAGGTTCAGGGTTGGTAATTTCCTTGCAGGGATTGTTATGGAGAGCTCCAGGAAGGAAAAACACCGAGGGAGAGAAAGAGTTTGGGATCTCATGGGAAGAGTCACAAGGAGAAGCCCAATCCCTAAGGGAGGGTGAGCACCTCACAGTTCTGTGATGATGGGGAATCAGCTGGTTCTCCAAAGAGGATGTGGAGGAGGAAGGGAATCACTGAAGATTCCAGGGCTGCAGCCCTGACTTTGCTCATCCCATCCCATCCCATCCCGCACAGAGCTGGGCAGCTGGAGCTCAGTGATCCCCCCTGCATTCCCCTCCTCATCCAAAAAACTTTTCTTAAGGAAAATCACGCCCAGCCCTCCTACACAGGGAACAGCTCTGGGCTGGGGACAGGAACTGAGCCAAACCCAAGGCTCAGCTCAACGGGGCAGCGCAGCCGAGGGGCACGGATCTGCCACATCAAAGGGAGCCTCTTCCAGAAACCAGCCCTGCTCCAGCAGGGTTGCTTTAAATTCCAAGGGTGAGAGGTTTCTGCCCAGCACTCGAGGCTCCATTATATAATTCAGGCAGTTTAGGGCAGATTTAGGGCTCGGCAGGCTGAGGAAGAAGATGTGCAGCCCTTCAGAAAGGTCAGTGGGGATTTAGCTTTTATGGCTGGTTTTCCCATCTTTCCTTCCACAGGGAAGGAACCAGAGGCTCGTCCTTGAAAGCCTGCAGTGGCCTTGCTGTTTTGGAGGGGCAGGAATAGGGGAAGCAAAGCCAAGTGGAAAAAAAAGAGCTTGCGGATGGGTTTAAAATGCAAATGAGCATCTTGAAAGCCAAACACAGCAGGGGCACAGAGGAACTGTGTCCTCTGTTCCCTGTCCAAGCTGGAGAGGGATCCCCAGCAGGAATAAAAAGAAAATCTGGACAAAATCTGGGGGCTGAGCATGCTGGGCAGAGCACACAGCTTGGCAGGGAGGGAGAGGGAAGGAGTTTGTGTGGGTTTGGGGCTGCTCTGGGGGCTGGCAGCATGATCCTGGTGCTATTCCAGAGGGAGAAGCCTGTCACCACATTCCCACAGGCCTGCCCCTCGTGAGACAGGACACTCCTCCCCGCCTCAGTTACCTGGGATTGATTCAGAGCCTTTTTTATCCCACTAAGTCGATGGCTCTCCAGGGAACAGCGGGAGCTCCAGGCTGCGCCGCAGATCTCTGCACCTCACTGCAGATCCCGTCCTGCCAGACAGGGAGGAAGGAAGGAAGGAAAGAAAGAGGATTCACTGCAGTCCCTCCGATTCCAGGACCTGGCTCACACTCAGCCCTGCTCTGCAGAAGTGCCTGGAAAGCAAACCTGAAGCTGAGCAGGGAATTTCTGCAGGCAGCTCGCAGACATGAATCACACCGGCCGCTTCCCTGCAGCTTCCCGCTCTCCAGAGCCAGGGAAAGCACAGCCTGTGGTTTTCCCATCCACAACCCCACCAACATGTGGTTCAGCCACTGAAAACTCCACTGATTTCAGAGGCTCAGACAACCACCCATCCTCCCCACCCCCTTAAGCCCTGCAGCAACTCCAAGAAGGAAAGTGGCTCCTCCAGCTCGGGAACGAAGGCGCACCCCTTGCTCCTCACACCAACACAACCTTCCCAGCGCACCCCAGGGCGCGGAGCAGGGTGATGAGGGCATCCAAACACCTGCAAAGCCCAGTGCTCAGCAGCCTGCCCCCTGTGTGTCCCCCAGGCTGAGCCAGGGTGACGAGGCAGGGCTGGCTGCCAGCCCGGACGCGACCGCCGCAGGTGAATTCCCACAGCTCAGCCCTTGGGCAGGGGCCAGCGCTGCTGCCTGGCTCTGCTTTTAAGGATGCAACCGTGTGGTGCAGAGCTGGGAGCTGAGAGAAGCTCCCTCAGCTCCAGCAATTCCCACCCAGCTCCTTTCCACACTGATCTCCCAGTGAGAGGCTGAGTGGAGCAGCTCCTCACTCACAAAAAGCAGGATGCAAGCAACAAAACAAAGGATACCGACCACCCCTGACCTTGTGGTGGCTCAGATTTTACCCCATCTTCATGCCAAACTTGCTTTAAGCTGGTCTGACAAACAGGATTCAAGAGTTAAGTGTCCATAAGGAACTGGAAGCTGCTGGAGAGGAGCACCCAGAGCTCCCCCACACCCAGTTTGGGCTCCTTGGGTCTGGTTTTGGGACAGGTTTTGGTAGTGACACAAACCCAAAGCCTTTTATCCCTGATTTTATTCACTCCAGGGGACTCAATTCCACAGCTCCACACAAACTTGAGCAATGCTGCTCTCCTGAGCCTCTCAAGCCCCCAGGTCAGGCACATGGCAGAGCTCAGCCACCCCATTTTTCCCACTGCCACACCAGCACCTCCCAAATTCAGCTACCCCAAGAAAATAAGAGGCTCACAAACCCAAAATACAACAACAAACATCACTGGGCCCCACCAAGGTGGGTGCTGCCAGGGGGTTCTTGGGAATGACACCAATGCCTAGTGAGCCATTGCTGGTGCAGCTCACTTCCTCTTATGGAGACTGGAGGAAAACTCATTTCTTCTGCTACTTTCACCACCCTGTTTTAGGATAATTCCTCCATCCTTGAAGGCTGAGATGCTGCTGACCTTCCACAGAACCATGGAATGGTTTGGGTGTGAAGGGACCTTGAAGTGGCACCCAGTGCCACCTCCTGCCATGGCAGGGACACCTTCCACTGTCCCAGGGTGCTCCTAACCCTGTCCTACCTGGCCTTGGGCACTGCCAGGGATCCAGGGGCAGCCACAGCTTCTCTGGGCACCCTGTGCCAGGGCCTGCCCACCCTCACAGGGAACAATTCTTTCCCAATATCCCATCCAGCCCTGCCCTCTGGCAGTGGGAAGCAATTCCCTGTGTCCTGTCCCTCCATCCTTTGTCCCCAGTCCCTCTCCAGCTCTTCTGGAGCCCCTTTAGGCCCTGCAAGGGGCTCTGAGCTCTCCCTGGAGCCTTCTCCTCTCCAGGTGAGCACCCCCAGCTCTCCCAGCCTGGCTCCAGAGCAGAGAGGCTCCAGCCCTTGGAGCATCTCCGTGGCCTCCTCTGGACTCCCTTTCAGCTTCCACCAAGACAGACCCACAGCCAGGGCTGGGATACAGCCCTTAACCTGTGCCCAAGACATCCCAAATCCCCACTCATCCCAGCCCCCCACACCTCCCAGGTATTTCTAGACCCTCTGACAGCCCAGCCCAGGATTCTCTGGCTGCCAGGGCTCTGATCTGCCCAGCCTGACCCAGGCCTCAGGAAGGAAGGGAGCAAAGGCAGGAGGTTCATCCCTGCACACACATTCCTGCTGCTCAGGGGGGCCAGGCTGACACCTAAAGCCTGGGAGAGAGAGGAGAAAGGAGCAGGAACTCAAAGGGCAAGCTCCTTGGAAAGGGCTCACATGGAAAACAGAGGGGCAGATGGAGGTCAGTGGGGAAAGGCGACTCCCACAAGTAAACACCTCAGCTGGCAATGGAGCACTTGAGGGCCAAGGTGGCATAATTAGGGAAATTAAGGAAGATTCTAAAAGATTAATGGGTAACTGGAGCCGTGGGGAATCACGTAACTGCTCCCTGCTGGAGGCAGTTCCAGGGCAC
Source organism: Dicaeum eximium (assembly GCA_013396995.1). Taxonomy (NCBI): domain Eukaryota; kingdom Metazoa; phylum Chordata; class Aves; order Passeriformes; family Dicaeidae; genus Dicaeum; species Dicaeum eximium. The sequence goes on from VWZP01010545.1 coordinate 54,813, forward strand.
TGCAGAGGCCAGGCAGGGGTGAGGTGGAGATGGCTCCCCACAGCTCCCAGCACATCCCTGCCCCACGGACAAACCCCACACAGGAGCTGCCACAAACACAGCGAAGGGAGAGAAACACCCCAGGGGGCAAGACGAGACCCAGAGGCTGAGCATACACAACCCAACAGCTGAAGAGCCTTGTGCTGATCCCAGCCCTTTCCCTCCTTACTCACAGCAGTTTCCCATCCTACAGCCATGGGCACAGCTCCCATCCCTGTGCTCACCCCTACAAACCCCCAGCTCCCATCCCTGTGCTCACCCCTACAAACCCCCAGCTCCCATCCCTGTGCTCATCCCACCACAAACCCCCAGCTCCCATCCCTGTGCTCATCCCACCACAAACCCCCAGCTCCCATCCCTGTGCTCACCCTACCACAAACACCCACAGAGCTTCCCAGTAAGATACTTTTCCTCTCTCTGGCCTAACTGGAGCTAGTCCCTGCTCCAGCTCAGCCCTTCAGCAGCGTGGGGCTGTGATTCTGCTCCATCCTGAGCAGGACCACCCACATCCTCTCACAAATCCCTTACTGACCCATCCATGGGCTTTCCAAAAGGCTCCATCTCCACCAAACAAGGGATAACTTGGATAACTCAGGGGTAGGAGCCAAACTCACTGTGCCACCAGCAAGGTGCCCAAAATTGTGGCAGATCCAAAGCAGTGGCACCAGCAAATGAGCTGCAACCAATAAATCCCATCAGCCAATAACTGGGGAATAAACTCAATGAAAAAAGACAATCCTGAGGTGTCCCCTGCAGCACACCCTGCCAGGATCCCACTGCCACAGAGCCCAGAGCACCATGCTCTGAGAGCTGGGGGATTTTTAATCACCTGGAACAGGGGTGACACCCACAGCCCTCCCCACAAACTCCGGCTGAGCATCCTCAGGGACACCAAGGACCTTGTTCTGGCCACAGCATCAGGTTCCCATGGCACAGGGGATGTTCTCCTCCTGGGAAAGCCAGGTTCTGCAGGGTGGACACCTCCTGAGATGGAATTCCTGGCCTGGCTTGATCCAAGGAAGGCCCAACACCTCTGGAAAGCCCTTTGGGGTCCCAAAGCCTGTTCAGCCTGGCAGTCTGACCCCACAAATGGGTGTGGGAGCCACAAACCACATCAATCCTACTGCTCATCCAAGGCTTATCCCATTTCCTGTCACCCCAGGAGAGAGTAGACACAAAACCCCACCTGAGCCCTCCCTGCTGCTGGGGATGGGACCCCTGACAGGTGTCAAAACTCTGGGAAACTCCACATAAAACCTGCAAGAACAACAGCAACACCTCCAACACGGCTCCTTCAGGCTGGGCCTGTCCCACAGCTCCTTTGTGTCCAGTTTGAGGCTTTTCCCTGAAATCTCCACAGAGGAGCCAGCCAGCACAGGATATCAGCACAGCATACCAGCCCAGTTCCAGCTCATTCCGTGCAGAGCCAAGACCTTTCCCCAGGGATGTGCCACGCTCTGCGGTGGGTGAAGGGCTCACCCCGTGTCCCCCCGCCCCTCCCGAGGGTCCTGCCCCCGCTGCGGTGCCGGACACGGTGCCCGGGGTGATCCCTCCGGGAGAACAGCGCTGGGACACGGAGCTGCCGCGGGGACAGGCGGGACACGGGACACGGCTCTGGCCCGGGGGAGGCTGCACCGGGCTGAGGGGACCCCGGTGTGCCCCGGGCGTTAGAGGGGGACACAGCCCGGGACAGGACAGGGACACAGCCCGGGACAGGGGACTGAGCCCGGGACAGGGCAGGGGACACAGCCCGGGACAGGGGACACAGCCCGGGACAGGGCAGGGACACAGCCCGGGACAGGGGACACAGCCCGGGGCAGGGCAGGGACACAGCTCGGGACAGGGGACACAGCCCGGGACAGGGGACACAGCCCGGGGCAGGAGACACAGCCCG
>VWZP01010545.1:58277-80277 GCA_013396995.1 Dicaeum eximium
TAGAGCATGGGGACAGGGAATGGGGACACGGAATGGGAACAGGGGATAGAGATTGGGGATGGGGACATGGGATGGGGACAGGGGATAGGGACAGGGATCTCACAAGGGGATAGGGATAGGAGATAGGGGCATGGTATAGGGACAGGGATAGAGGATGGGAACATGGGATGAGGACATGGACGGGATACAGGATGGAGACAGGGATGGAGCCACGGGATGGGAACATGGGATGGAGCAGAGGGATATGGGGACAGGGGACACCCCAGGGGTTGGGATGGAAACAGGGGGAAAAGGGCTTGGAGACAGAGGAGAGGACAAGGCTTAGGAGCAGGGGTCACATGGGGGGGGACAGGGTGACACCCTGCACACGCTGTGTCCCCTTGCCCGGCTGGGTGTCCCCACTCTGGGGCATCGCCTGTCCCCACCCGTGGGTGCCCCCGTGGCCCGGGCTGGTGGCGAGTGGCCAGGAGCGGGTACCGGGTGGTGGCCAGCGGGAGCAGGGCGGGCACAGAGCTGCTCGGGGGTGGCCAGTGCCTGCTGTCCCCGTGTCCCCAACACCTCCCAGGGATGTGTCACCAGGGCCTGGCCGGGGCTGGCGCTGCTCAGCCTCCCCCTCCCATCCTGGCTGCACCCGGACCTGCTCCCGTGACAGCGTGGGACCTGCTCCCACCGGGACAGCATGGCCGCTCCTGGGATCCAGGGACCTGCCTGCTGATTGGCTGGGATCCAGGGACCTGCCTGCTGATTGGCTGGGATCTGTGCTGCTGCCTGCTGATTGGCTGCGATCTGTGCTGCTGCCTGCTGATTGGCTGTGATCGAGGGACCTGCCTGCTGATTGGCTGGGATCCAGGGACCTGCCTGCTGATTGGCTGGAGTATGCCTAGGAGCTGTCTGCTGATTGGCTGGGATGATGTCTAGGGACCTGGTTGCTGATTGGTTGAGGTCACTGGGCCTGGCTGATGATTGGCTGAGCTGTCAGTACATGCCCACCGGTGGAGCTCCGTGTGTGCTGATTGGCTGGGTGGTCTGTGACTGCTGATTGGCCACTGGTCTATATGTGCTGATTGGCCGGGCTGTCTNGGTGTCCCCCGTCCCCGCAGGGGACCCTCCTGGCACCGACCCCCCCAGCCGGCAGGAACTCACCTCCCACAGCCCCCGCCAGTGCCTGACCCCACCCCAGGGTCGCTGCCCTGGTATCCCACCCTCGGAGGTGGTGTCTGTGCCACCCTGGGTCTCCCCTTTCTCCTTCACACCGGGGTAGGGACCTGCTGTGTACTGGGTGGTCCCAGGTCCCTTCCCAGGGTCCCACTCTTTATTCGTGGGGACCCCACTCTGTTCCCAGGTGTTCCTCTCTCTGCCCAGGGGGGTCATGGTCACATCAGGGGCCCCCCCCTCCCTTTCCGTGGGGTGCTCGCCCTGTCCCCGGGGGTCCCACCTGCCTTTCTGAAGGTCCCACCCTCTATTCCTCTTATCCCCCTCTCTGCTCGGAGCGGCCATTCTCGCTTCAGGGGCTCTCCCCTTCCCACGGGGTCCTCACTCTGTCCTGGGGTGTCCCTGCTCCTTTCCCGAGGCTTCCATTCTCTATTTCCAGTGGTCCTGCTCCCTGCCCGGGGGATGTGTTCTGCCTTGAAGAGCACCCTCCTCCCTTCCCGGGGGTCCCGCTATCTGCCCGGGGAGTTCCGTGCTCCCTCCGGGAGCTCTCCGCTCCCTTCCCGGTGGTCCTGTTTTCTACTCCCGGGATCCCGCTGTGTCCCGGTGTCCCCGTTCTCCTGCCGGGGGGCATCCGCTCCTTTCTGCTGTGGCTCCCGCTCCCCCCCTGGGCGTGGCAGCGGGGTCCCCCCGCACCCGCGGGGCTGCGGCGGCGGCGCGGGGCGGTGCCGGTGCCGGTGCCGGTGTCCCCCCCCGCTGCCGGTGGCGGGGCGGAGCGGCCGCCCCGAGCGCTATAAAGCGGGCGGCCGCGCCGGTGCCGCAGCGAGGGCGGGGGTCGCCATGAGCCTGATGCTGGAGACGCTGCTGGGCCCCCCGGGGGGGCTCCGCAAGGAGCCGGGCCGCGTTCCCCCGCGCTCCGCCGCCTCCAGCGGCTTCTACTCGTGGCCGGCCCCGGTGCTGGGACGGGCGCGGGGCGCGGGGGGCGGCGGCGGCAGCGCGGCCGCGTCCTCCACCGAGAGCCTGGACTCGCTGAACGGCGAACCGCGGGCGCGCAACGAGAAGGAGCTGCTGCAGGTGCTGAACGACCGCTTCGCCGGCTACATCGAGCGGGTGCGGGCGCTGGAGCAGCAGAACCGGGCGCTGGCGGCCGAGGCGGCGGCGCTGCGGCAGCAGCAGGCGGGGCGCTCGGCCATGGGCGAGCTGTACGCGCGGGAGCTGCGGGACATGCGGGGCACCGTGCTGCGCCTGGGCGCCGAGAAGGGCCAGCTGCGGCTGGAGCGGGCGCGCCTGGCCGAGGACGTGGCGGCGCTGCGGGGAAGGCTGGAGGACGAGGCTCGGCAGCGCTCGGAACTGGAGGCGGCGGCCCGCGGGCTGGCGCAGCGCTCGGCGCAGGAGGAGCGGGCGCGGGCGCCGCTGGAGGAGCGAGCCCGGGCGCTGCGGGAGGAGGCGGAGCAGCTGCGGAGGCAGCACCGCGCCGAGGTGGGAGCGCTGCTGCGCGGGGCGCGCCCCGAGCTGCCCGCCGAGCCCCCCGCCGCCCTGCGCCCCGGCGTCACCGCCGCGCTCCGCGACCTGCGCGCGCAGCTGGAGGGCACGGCGGCCCGCAGCACCCTGCAGGCCGAGGAGTGGTTCCGCGGTGAGTGCCAGGGCGTGGCCGCCAAACGCGCCGGCAGCATCCCGGTACCTCCCCGGGGACACCCTGGGCTGCCGCGCTCCGGGACGGGGTTGGAGCAAAGGGAGACAGCGAGCGAGGGAGTCCCGAGGGAGGCGGTGACCCCCCGCTCTCTATATCGCGCTAGGGTGCCCCCACGGCGGGAGGTGCTCCTGGAGGGTGTTGGGATACCGAGCCCCCATCTATCGTGGCAGGGGAGGGCGTTAGTGCCCCCACCCCAGGAGTGGTCAGGGACCTCCCGTATACCCAGCGCCCTGGGAGGGCTTCAGGGTGACCCCCTCCCTGCCGCCAGACCTCCAGTGCCTGCGGGTGCGTTGCCCGACTCCTCTCTGCCCCGCAGCGAGTTTCGAGGAGGGTTCCAGGATCACTGGCCCGGCACCCCGCAAGTTTTTAGGGTGCCGGACCGCCCCCGATGCTGCTGGTCCCTCTCAGCCGGGACGAAGCCAGGGATGTTTGCAGTGCCGGGGGGCCGCGGTACCGCATCCCTGAGGCGGAAGGGGAGAACAGGGAATGGCCCTTTCCGGGGGGGATACTGCGGTGCGGGGGGGCGCGGGGTGGGGTCGGCACCCCAGACTGAGCTGCCCTGGCGCGCAGGGCGGGTCCAGCACCGCGGACAGCGGCAGCGCCGGCCCAGGGGTGTCCGTCCCGCGGGGCGGGGCTGCCCGGTGAGCCGCAGGATCGCTTCTCCCCATTCCTGTCCCCTCATTCTGTGCCCCCCCCTCCTCGTCCCCTGGGGTGTCCGCAGGGCGCTGCGGCAAAACCCCCCCGCCCCGGGCCGGGGTTGGCGTGCCTGGGATGCAGTGGGGGGGCAGCGCCGTGGGGCAGGGGGCGATGGCACAGCTGAAGGGGAGGCGGGGGCTGCAGCGAGGATCTGCTCTGGGTGAAGTCCAGGATGGCAGAAACAGCCCCGAGCTCGTCTTGCCCGTCCTCCTTCACTTCCCGGCAGAGATAGAGCGAGGGGTGGGGAAGGCAGAGTGCTCCGGGAGCTGGGATGGCTCTGCGGAGGACAGGGATGGGTGGCACGGACAGGTTTGAGTTTCTCCCAGGAGGGGAGGCTGCAGCTTCCCTCTTCCATTGCAGTGAGGCTGGACAAGCTCTCGGAGGTGGCCAAGGTGAACACGGACGCCATGCGCTTGGCCCAGGAGGAGATCTCCGAGTACCGCCGGCAGCTCCAGGCCAAGACCACCGAGCTGGAAGCCCTCAAAGGGACCCAGGAGTCGCTGGAGAGGCAGAGGCAGGACTCGGAGGAGCGCCATCATGCAGATGTCCTCTCCTACCAGGTACCGTGGCGCAGTGGGCAGCGGCCCAGGCTGGGGAGAGACCATCCTGCTGCTGGGCAGGAGCAGCGCTGGAGTTTTGGCTTCAGGGATGTGAAGGAGTTGTGGCAAATGCTCGGGGCTGTGTCAGAACTGGCCTTCCCCAGCCCACAGGGATCAGGAACCCAGAGCCTGAGGTGGTGTCTGGGCTGCTGTGTCCCTCAGCACCTCTGGAGCTTCCCCATGGCTCTGCCTGTCACTGAGCTGCCTGTGAGGGTGGTCAGAAACACCATGGAAGTGTGTCCAGGGTTTGGGCCACATCCTGCCCCCAGATTTGGGAAGTGAGGGCTGCCTTGGTGGCCTTGGAATGAAGTGCTGTCCCCAGGGTGGTGCCCATCAGCCTCCATCTGGAGTTCAGTTGCTACTGGACTCACCCAAGTCCTAGAAACATTCCCACAGCTTGTCCCTGCTGGAGGGAGTGCTGGGAGCGAGCCAGGGGCTCGGCTGGAGTGCAGTTCCTCGATCAGGGCATGCAGGGCTCCTGCCAGGTCCCCCAAAGCAACTGGACACCCTGGGACCACCCCTGGCTGTGTCCCCTTCCCTGTGTGTCTGCAGGAGGAGGTGGCTGCAGACTCCTCTGTGAGGACACCCTGGTGCTGGAGACCAGGGGACAGTTTAGGGGTGCTCTCGTGTCCCATCTCCTGGGGACTCTGCCATGTGTCCCTCCCCCATTACTGCTCTCTCTGCCCACAGGAAACCATCCAGCAGCTTGACAGTGAGCTGAGGAACACCAAGTGGGAGATGGCAGCTCAGCTCCGGGAATACCAGGATCTGCTCAACGTCAAAATGGCCCTGGACATCGAAATTGCTGCCTACAGGTACAGGTGGGGCAGGGGAAGGTGTGTGGGGGGGTCTCAGGTCTGCTTAAGGGCCCTTGTTAACGCCTGGGCTCTTTTTGGTGAGCAAATCATCCATCCTCCAAAGCCATGGTGGGCCATGTCCAGCTGGGTGACTCAGTGGTGTGTGGAGGGAAGACCAAGGAAATCTGCTCATCCCAGGCCACAGGAGCAGGAGGATCATCCAGGATGGGGCAGGGAGGGAGATGGAGCTGCAGGACATTGCTGGCAGCTCCTGGTGATGGGAGGAGATGAGAAGCCATCACTGAATGCCCTGCCCTGGTCTCTCCCTGGCAGAAAGCTCCTAGAAGGGGAGGAATATCGGCTCGAGACTGGCATTGGGATGCTCTCCTACCCTGAGGTGGTCCCCAAGCCTCCCAGCATCGCCACCAGCATCAAGGTGAAAAGCGAGGAGAAGATCAAGGTGGTGGAAAAATCAGAGAAGGAGACAGTGATTGTGGAGGAGCAGACGGAGGAAATCCAGGTGACCGAGGAGGTCACAGAGGAGGAGGAGGAGGCTGAGAAAGAGGCTGAAGAGGAAAAAGCTGAAGAGAAGGAGGAAGAGGGGGAGGAAGAAGAAGAGGAGAAAGCTGAAGAAGAGGGTGAAGAAAAGGCCAAGTCTCCTGCAAAGGAGGAGGCCAAGTCCCCAGAGAAACCTGAGTCCCCCTCAAAGGACGAGACCAAGACTCCAGCAGTCAAGTCCCCTGAAAAGCCGCCGACCCCCTCAAAGGAGGGGGCCAAGACCCCTGTTGTGAAATCCCCAGAAAAACCTGCAACCCCCTCAAAGGAGGAGGCCAAGAGCCCATCTGTGAACTCCCCAGAGAAACCCCCAACCCCCTCAAAGGAGGAAGCCAAGACTCCAGTTGTCAAATCCCCTGAAAAGCCACCAACACCCACAAAAGATGAGGCCAAGACCCCAACAGTGAAATCCCCAGAGAAACCCACACCCCCCTCAAAAGAGGAGGCCAAGACCCTGAGTGTCAAGTCCCCAGAGAAACCCCCAGCCCCCTCTAAAGAAGAGGCCAAGAGCCCAACTGTGAAATCCCCAGAGCCACCTGCAACTCCCTCTAAGGAGGAGGCCAAACCCCCATCTGTCAAATCCCCAGAGAAGCCCCCAACCCCCTCAAAGGAGGAGGCCAAGCCCCCGGCTGTGAAGTCTCCAGAGAAAGTCAAATCTCCTGTGAAGGAAGAGGCCAAATCTCCGCAGAAGGAAGTGGCCCCAGCCAAGGAGCCAAGCCCTGCTCCCAAGGAGCCAAAGGCCCCTGCCAAGGAAGAGCAGCCCAAGGAGGTGAAGGCTCCCTCCAAGCCTGAGGAAGGTAAGAGGGAGGAAACTCCCAAGAAAGACATCCCAGCCAAGGCAGAGGAGAAACCCAAAGAGAAGGCGGCTGCTGTGCCAGAGCCTCCAGCTCCACAGGCCAAAGAGACCAAGCCAAGCCCCAAACCTGCCAAAGAGGGAAAAGCCGAGGAGGCTCCAGCAAAACCTCAGCAGGAGGTCAGCAAAGCAGTCACCAAGGAGGCTGAAAAGCCCAAGGCTGAGGAGAAGGTGGAGGAGCCCAAGAAGAAGGTAGAAGAACTCAAGAAGGAGAAGGCGGAGGAGCCCAAGAAGGCAGAGGAGCCCAAGAAGGAGAAGGCAGAAGAGCCTAAGAAGGTGGAGGAACCCAAGAAGGAGAAGGCAGAGGAACCCAAGAAAGTGGAGGAACCCAAAGCTAAAGCAAAACCCAAAGATGAGCCCAAAGCCAGTAAGGAGCCCTCCAAAGTCGAGCCTCCCTCCAGCAAGGAGGGTACAGCCCCAGAGCCAGGGAAGAAGTGATGGAAGAGTCCCAGGCGCTGAAGGCACCTCCAGGCACGGGAGCTGCTCCGCTCCCTCCAATGGCTGGGACCCCAGGGCCCCCCAGGCCAGGCTTTCCCTTAGCAATAGGCCCGTGAGAGCCCCTCGGGTGGGCGATTGCTTCCCTCGCAGAACGTGATATTCGCCGAGCGCCACATTTAAACACTTGAATTATAACCCAGGAGAAGAGGGGGGACCCCCAGGGGAGCCCCACCACCCTTCTCCTCTAAGTGCATTTATTTAATGTATGTGCAATGGATGGATGAGTGCAATGCAGAGCTGCAGCTGCTTGGGGGGGCTGGCGGGGTCCTGCCCTGCCCTAGGGGGTGACAGTCCCTCTGGGCAGAGGTGGGAGAGGCTGGGAGCTGCTGGAATGCTCACAGACACACACGGTGCACCAGGAACCTCAGCCCACTGATCTTTGCTTTCTGTGCAATAACCAAATAAAAGTGCTTACACAGACACCCTGGCTCTGCTGGCTTGTCCTGGGGAGAAGACAGGGAAGGAAGGTGGGAATGTGGGGCTGGGATCTGTCCCCCAGGGCTTGGGGGGCAGGGGTGACATGGGGCTTTTCGGAGGGGAAATGCACTCCACAGCAGGCACAGAGGACCCTGTGTCCTGAGAATGGAAACAGGGCCAGCCCTGCCATGCTTCCCAAAGGATTTCAATGTGTTTTTTCCCTTCCTTCTTTTTTTAAAGTGTGGCTCCCAAGGGACTGGGAGAGCCTGGTTTAACCCAAGGGCTGCGGCACAGCCCGGCACTGCAGCACTGCACCAGGGGCAGGGACTGGGGGGAGCAGCAGAGGGGCTGTCAGCCCTTGCAGGAGAAATCACTCCCAGGAGAGACACGGAGAGGCTGGGATGAAGGAGGAACAGTGATCTTGGGAGGGGGGATGGAACCCCAGCTCTGCCAGTCTGGGACCCCCACACAGAGCAGTGCTGGGGAGGGGGCACATCCCGACTCCCTGATGCCAAGCAGGGCAAGCTGGGATGCTGGGATGTCCCAACCCTCATCTTGCCTCTTCCCAGGACCCTGCTCTGCTCCCCTCCAAGCCCAGGGAGCAGAGAAGCCCCCCAGGAAGCAGGGATTATGCAGAGTGGGATGGCAGCCAGCCAGCAAGGACAGGCTGGGGCTGCAGTGCAGGCTCTGTAAAAGGGCTATTTTTAGCCACTTCAGTTTTTAGCCATCTCAGCTCTCCAGTCCCTGTGGTGGGGAGGGAAGTCAGGAGGCAAGGAGCATCCTTGGAAAAGCTGTCAAGAGCCCAGGGATGGGACACAGGGCTTGCTGCAGCCCCTTCATCCCAGCCCTTCTGCACAGACAAGGCACCCACACAATTTTTCCTTCAGTTTAATCCCTTTGACTACAAAATCTTGAAACAAACCCCAAAACTTTGCAAAAGGAGCAGAAACGTCAGGATGGGGACACTCCTCCCAGAGTGAATGAGTCCATCCCAGAATGATGCCCAGGGCTGCTCAGCGATGGCTGAAGAACCCCTGGGGGTAGTTGAACTTGAAGGGTTTTAGGCGCAGGGGACCCCTGGAAGAGGAGAAGAGGGAGAAGCTGTGACCACAAGGATCAGGAACATCCCATGGCACCCACAGAAAAGGCCCAGTTCCTGGGCTGCTGCCCAGCTGTGGGGGCTGATCCCTCTAGGACAGGCTGGCTCCATGGAACACCAATGCCACCAGAGTCCCTGCCAGAACCCTCAGCCCCCAGCCAGCTCCCACCTGACCAGGCGCAGACACATCTTCTCCTGGGGGAATTCCTTGGGCCCCTCCACGCTGGGATCGTGGGGCTCTGTCTCCAGGTACACGTCCAGCACCATGCACAGGCGCTGCAGCTGGTTGGTGAGGAGCTGGTAGCCGGGTTTGGGCCCCCACAGCTCCTTGTAGTAGACATTGACCTCACTCTCCATGGCCTGGAAAACAGGGATGAGGTTGGCACAGGCTTGCAGCTCTACTCTGCATTCCCAGGAGTGTCCAGCCACCAGCACACCCCAACATTCCCTTGTTAAGAACACAGAACTGCTGGGGACACCTCCAAAAATCCAGCCCCCTCTGCCCCCACCCCACAGTACCCGAATGTTGTCGTCGTTGCTGCTGTTCCGCTCTCCCTTCCAGTTCAGGCACAGGCTGAAGACAGGAGGCAGTGTGGAATAACCAGGATTCAGCACCACAGCTGCCTGGAGCTTGGCTGAGCAGGGAAAAGGTGTCACTCACAGGGCCTCCAGCCAGGTACATTATCCATGAAGACTCCCCAGAAGCTGCCCTGGGATGGGGATTGGGAATTCCCAAGGGAAGGAAAGGTACCTGTTCCCCTCTCTATCAGGGCCATGTAGTAGAGGTGAGTGTCTTCAGCCAAGCCAGCCTCTATCACATCCTTAGTGTAGGGTAGCTCCTGAGAGGAGAAGGAGGAATGAAGGCTCCAGTGCCATGTGGGAGTTGGAAGGGAGGGATTCAGCCTCTTGCTCAGCACTTACAGCATAATCCTCGTAGGGAATGGCAGTCCACTTCACCAGGCGCGAGACGATTTTGGTCGGGAAGAGCTGCTGGCACTCGCTGGACACCGGCACAACACCGTGCTCTGAAAGCAAGGACAGGGTCCCTGAGCAGGGCAGGGCTGGGGACACAGCTCTGCCACTGCCCTGCAGTGGGACCTGGGGATGGTGTTCAGCAGCTCCATCAGGTGCCCAGCAGAGGCCTGGGCTGTGATCCCATGGGATCGCTGGCCTGCAGCCCCACTGGATCCCTGGGCTGCTTGACAGACACACAATATGCATGGTGGGCAGTTCACCTCCCATCACGTCCCAAATCACTCCCCAGTGCTGGGATGGCCATTCCCAAAGAGGTGCTGGGCACTGGAAGGGACAGAGCCTTCCTCTGCCACCCAAACTAGGGCAGTTCCTTCATTCCTATAACTCCCGAGGGCTGAGGGAAAAACTGAGAATGCTGACATCAAATGTGACATCAGCCAGGTGATGTCTCCTCTCCTGTGACTGCTGCTGTTCCACGCTCCCTCCCAGTTTAGGCACTGGCTGAAGATGGGCAGCAGCTTGGAATAACTGGGATTCAGGACCATGACCTGGAGCTTGGCTGAGCAGGGAAGAGATGCTTCCCTGCATGAGGACCCTGCCAGTGCAGCCCTGTCCCCAGGGAAGGGTGGGGAGCCCAGCACTCACCGAGGGATGCAAACTGCTTGTGCAGGGCCAGGCGGGACTGCAGGCGGCTCCGGAGCAGCTTCACGGTCAGCTCCATGTGGCTGGCACTCAGGGAATTGTCAGCAGCCACCGTGTGCTGTGGGCAGGAGGGATGTCAGGCCAGGAGCCACATCCCCACAGGGACAGGCACCCATCATTCAGTGTCCCTGAAAGGGCTTGGACTATCACGTGTGTGACATGGAATACATCAGTGTGCCCCCACACACAGATCCAGCCCAGCTCAGCCTGTCCCAGCCATGGTTTGGGAGCAGCTGGTGCCAGCAGGGGCATAGGACAGGACTCTGAAGCTCAGCCCAATGTTGTGGGGGAGTGGGGAGGGGTTTGTGCCATGCCTGAGGTTGGTCCTTGGGGAAATGCAGGCCACCCAGCTTCTGCACCCACACATAGGGGTGTCCCAGCTCTGTCACGTAGTCATTCAGGGTCAGGATGCTGTGGGGACAATGAGGAAGGGTCACATCAAGCCAGGGAGGATTTGCTGTGCTGGAGCAAGGGACTAATGGCAATGGCCTGGGTGACACTCACCCCACTTTATCGAACTGGAACTGGTTGGCCGGGTTGGGCGTTTTCCTCCCGTGGTCCCCTGGATAGAGGCAGTTGAGGAGGGAGTCTGGGGAGAGCAGGTCCCTGGTAGAAAGAGGGGAGAGGTCAATCAGCAGCAGTCCGGGCTCTTCACCCTTCCATGAACAGGCTTCAAGCCCAGATAAGGGGATTATGAGGTTCATGAATTCAAGACCAGAACAACTTTCCCGTAATTCCACTCCAAAAGGAGAGCTGTCTCCTCCCTGCCTGGAAGAAGATGGAAATCACAGGGCACCAGCTCCTGCTCTTCCAGGAAACTGCTCCCTCCAGTGCCATAAAATTGCTCATGTCTGACTGTACTCACAAGGCTGACCAAGCACAATGGGCTGTAGAATTTGGGGTCTGGCTCAAGGCACAGCCTCCCTGGTTTAGGGTAACACAGCCAAGGGCAGCAGGAGGGAGGGAACACCCTGCACAAGATCTCCAGCTGCTGTCACAGAGGGTTTGGGGTGTCTGCAGCAAGAACAGAACCCCAATAGAATGAGGAGGCTGCCTGTGGGACAGGCTGGGAGGCAGCCCTTGCTCCCAGGCAAGCCCAGACCAGCCTCTCCCAGCTCCCTCTTCCTCAGGCACCTCCTGTCCCAGGGAGAGCCACCAGCCACCAGCTGGCAGCTGCTGGGAGCTCCCTGGGCAGGCTCCCAAAGCTGCCACTTCAGCTTTTCCTCACACCAATCAGGCTCCAGAAGGCTCTGGGGAGCACAGGGAGAGGCAGCTGCATCTCTGGAGCTCAGGACAAGGTGACCTCAGGAGCAGTCAGGTGAAGGAGCTGCCAGGCTCTGCTTGTGGGAGGGAGGCTGAATGTCAGTCTCTCCGGAGCAGGAGAGACTTTCCCTCAGTTCCTGACAGCTCTGGCACTGCTGAGAGGTTCTCAAACTCCCTGAATCTGGCTTGTCATGGTAGAGGAGAGGGGGAGGAAGGTGCTTGGGCTGTGCAGGGCTCCTGGACCCACAGGGCACAGGAGTCACTGTCTCATGAGCTCTGGGCTGTGTAGGGTTCCTGGATGCCATGGAATCACTGCCTGATGAGCTCTAGACTCTGCAGGGCTCCCAAACCCCACAGGGTCACTGCCTAATGAGCTCCAGGCTCTGCAGGGCTCCCAAACCCCACAGGGCACAGGGGTCACTGCCCAATGATCTCCAGGCTTGCTGCCCACTGGGCTCTCCTTACCCAGCACTGATGGCTGTGGTCATTTCCACAGCAGTGGTCACCTTGGCTTTCACTGTCATGACGTTGAGGTTCATCAGGTAGTGGAAGGTCAGGTGAAGCACATTCTCATCTGCACACAGAAGGGGTGACATTGGTGCCTGCTCCAGCTCAGAGAAACCCCTCCACACTCTCAGCTCCCCCAAGGTCCCCAGGGTGCTGCTGGGGTCAGTCCCTGACCTGCTGTCACACTCCAGAGCCCCTCACCTTTGCACTTCAGGTCGAGGGTGACGGACAAGGGGTGTCGCTTCAGCATCTCCTTGCGTTTGTCGTCCAGCTGCACACCCAGCGTGGGCCTGCGCCGCTTCTGGGGGGCAAAACAGCCATCAGAGCCTTCTCCTGCTCCTCACCAACCCATGGACCTTCCCAGCCCACAGCTCTTTCCCTCCAGTCCAGTTCCACAATCCCCCAGCACCACGGCCACAGCTGCCCTGGGGAGGGAGAGGAGCACTCACTCAGCTCCACTTCCTGTCATTCCTTGCCCTCTAAGGAATGTCTCCACTCCTGGGAGACAAAGCCAAGGACCTGCTGGCCCAAAAGCTTTCCCACTGCAAGAGGCAGAACCTAGAATAACTGAATCCTTTAGGTGAGAAAAGCCCTCTGAGAGCATCAAGTCCAACCACTCCTGCAGCACTGCTAAGGCCATCATTGACCCATGTGCCACAACCACAGCTGTTAAATCTCTCTAGGGACAGGGACTCCCCACTGCCCTGGGCAGCTGTGCTCGGCTGGACAGCCCCTTTTGTGAAGGAATTTTCACAGTATCCTCCTTTGGCAAACTTTTGTTTCCTTTCCTCCTGTCCCTCATTCCCTGGGAGCAGAGCCCAATGCCCCTGGCTCAATGTCTCCTCCTCTCAGGGAGCTGTGCAGAGCCACAAGGTCCCCCCTGAGCCTCCTTTTCTCCAGGCTGAGCCCCTTTCCCAGCTCCCTCAGCTGGGCCTGGGGCTCCAGCCCCTTCCCAGCTCCATTCCCTTCTCTGAACACCTGAGGCCCTTCCCCACAGAACAGCCCCATACACCTGGCTCTGCTGCTGGGTGGTGGGAGTGGAGGCCCAGAGCCCCTCCAGGCTTTGCTGCTGGCAGCAACCAGGACCTCCAGCCTCTCCTCAGCATCCAGCAGGAATTATCTGCAGGAGAAACACTTCCTCCAAGGAGTGCTGAATAAGCCCTGGTGCAGAGAATGCTTTTGGCACGGGATGGACACAGCTCCCTCCCTGTTGGACACAGCTCCCTGCCCTCAGGCTATTTATACAAAGTGGAGCAGCTCCAGCCGGAGAGCTGCAGGGCAGGATGGGACACAGAGGAGCAGCTTTGTACCTGGGCTGCTCCTGCATTTGGGACACCAGCTGGAAACAGCAGCTCCCTCCTCCCAAGAAAGGTCAGGATTTGACATCACTGCACTTCCACACACACTCTCAGCATGCAGGGGCAGTTCCCAGCCCCAGCCAGCCCCAGCTCTCCCAGCACCTCCCCCAGTGCAGTGCTGGGAGAGGACACAGAGGGGGACAGCACTGCCCCTTACCGTGGTTTGCTCCTCCTCTGCGTCAGAATCGCTCTCATCATCTGTGCAGAGAGAGAGGTGTCAGCAGGAACCACCCAGGGCTCAGCTCTCCCACCACCAGCAGCACCACCAAGGCTTTTTCCAAGGCCATGGCCCCCCCTGACACCCCTCTCCCAACAAAAGCAGGGTCCCAGGAGCTGCAGACACACAGGAACAAGTCCCCAGGGCAACACCACTACTCACCCTGTGAGTCCTCAGGTGGCTTATAAAGGGCCTTGGCTTCCTCCACGCTCCCTTCAATGGCCACCACCAGCTTCTTATCTACAGAGGATTCAGGAAAACTGAGTTAGGAATGCCACTCTTGCTGTAAAGGCAGGGGGCAGAGCAGCCCTGCCCTAAAGCTCCTGGTTCCTGGTGAAGGAAGCTCCAGCAAAAGGCCAGTGGAAGAGAGGTTGTCTGGAAGGTTCTGGGAGGCCACCACTGGGCTGGATCTCCTGGGCAGGATGGGGTCAGAGGATGGAAAACACTGGGCTTTGAGGTACTCTCCCTGGAAACCATAAGGGCCAAATCTTAATTA
Organism: Dicaeum eximium; assembly: GCA_013396995.1. Taxonomy (NCBI): domain Eukaryota; kingdom Metazoa; phylum Chordata; class Aves; order Passeriformes; family Dicaeidae; genus Dicaeum; species Dicaeum eximium. The sequence continues at coordinate 72,152 of VWZP01010545.1, forward strand.
AAAGCCAAGAGAGGCTGGGGTCTGGCTGGGACAAGCAGGGACCAAGAAGCGGTGTCACCATGGCTGCAGACACAGCAGGGACCCGGTGTGGCCAAGCATCACCGTGTCCTTCCATGCTCCTCTGCACTGAGAGGAACAGGTGACACCACAGCCCTCACCACACAGGAGGTGTGCACAGGCCAGTGGGATTCCTCTTCCAGGAAATCCCTCCCAACTCAGGGAGGCTCCAGAAATGCCCTCAAAATACAAAGCTTCCTGAGAGGATGAAGGTTTCCAGGTGAGCTCTGGGAATGGCTTCTACAAGGCCTGGGGTCCGCACCACCCACAGCTCTGGGAAGTTGTGACAGCACTGAGCCAGCTCACAGGTCTCAAGGACATCCCTGGTGACCTTGGGAAGGGCGGAAGGGATGGGAAGGGAGCTTCCCAAGCACTTTCTCCAGCAAGGCAGCTGAGCAAACAAGGTTTCAAATGCTGCTGCCTCACTGCGCCATGCGGCCACCCACTGCTCTGCACTCAGCAGAATCTGACAGCAGAGCAGACAGCGGGGAAAGACCCCCAAAAAGTGGTGATTCCTGCAGGCAGGAGTGAAATCTGACCCGTGGGAGGCAGTGCCCCCTCAATGCTCACCACAGGCCTGTCCGTAGGCACTGGCTTGGACGAAGAGGACGTAGAGAGGGGGCGGGAGATGCCGGGCGGTCTCGTACTGCTTGTGAGCCTGGTCGAAGGGCATGAACAGGTACTCCTGCACAGGCAGGGAGGCCTGGGGAATGACAGGAGAGCCTTCGTCACTGGGAAGGGAACAGCTCATCCTCCTCACCCTGAGAGAGTGGGAGATGGAGCCGGCACAGCAGCGGTGCTGCAGGGTTAAACATGGAGAGCCCCGGGAAAGGGCTGGCAGCTGCCTCTGCTGGGAAAGTTTTGGATCTGGAAATAACCCAGTTCCTTCTCCTCTTCTTCCCTCCCAAGGCAGTCACAGGGAACTGTGTGGGGCTCTCCAGGGAAAGGCCCATTTAGCAGCCTCTGCAGCTGCAGTTCTGCAGGAACTGCTGCATAAATAAAAAAGGAGACTCTGGCAGGGTCTCAGATCTGCCCCTTGCCCACCCCGAGTGGGAATGAAACATCTCCAAACCCAAACCAGCCCAGGAGCTGCCCCTCAGAGTGTGACCTCCTGCAGGGCTCAGGTACCTGCATGATGCTGTTGAGTCGAGGCTGGAGGCTGCTCAGATATTCCTTCTTCACCTCGATCTCCTTCAGGATCTTCTCCTTGCTGGTCAGGCACTCCTTGTACTTCTCTGCCAGCCTAGGGGTGGGAATTCTGTCACTCCATGCACCACAGCTCTAAACCTGCTGGGGTCCACCTGGATGGTGAGCCTCAGCATTCCTGCCCTGACATAAGGAACCAGGAGAGCTCAGACATGGGGCAAACACAGAGCTCCTAATGCCAAGGGCAAGTGAAGGCAGGAAGAAACTGATTGGAGATGGAAAACAAACAAGGGGAAGGGGAAGCTGAGCCTCGTGCTGTGCTCCACAGAGGGGCAACAATTGGATCTTCCCTCAGGAGATCTGCTCCCACAGCAGGCTCTGCTGCCAGCAGCCACGACCCCTCCAAGCTCCCTAAGAGGCTTTGGCACTTCATATCCCCAGAGCCACTTCATGTCACACAGTCAAGGTTCAAAAGAGGAAACCCAGGAAAATGCAAGCCCACCCCAATGCTCCAAGCCCTGGATACACTCATGTTTAGGGAGAATACACCAAATCTCCTTCTTGCTGTAGACTGCAAGCCCTTTCCCAGCAGGAGCAGGGAACTGGGTATGGAAGTGACCTGCCCAGGACAAGGTTTCTCCAAGGGGGAACAGACCTGACCTTGCAGAACTTGGATTCTATTTCCAAGCAAAACTGTATTGGTGGGGGTCAATGCACATCCCAACAGGCTCCTACACAAGCTCCATCAAGCTCCAGTGTTTCCACACCTTCCCAAAACAGAGCTACTGAAATCCCTGCACACCACTCCAGAGGCAATTCACACAAAGTGGAGAAGAATCCAAAGCAAATCGAATGAGGTTGCACAGCTAAACACACCAACATAAATTATAGATGGATGTCAACAACTCCAACATCAGGAAATGTCCAAAGCAAACCCAGCATCTGCTCATGAGCAGCTGAACAAGCCATATCCCACCCCAGCAGTGGTGGGAGATAGACAGAGGCATTCCTTAGACCCCACAGAGTGAGGACTGGGAATTCCAAGTATTCTCAGCAATTTAATGTGTAGCTGAGGGTCTCCAGGAGGTTTGCAATCATTTTTTGCACAAACCTCAGAGATCTGCAGGCTGAACCCTCCTCTGCTTGTGCCACAGGCAAAGCCAGATGGAGGATCCTGGCTGCACCTTCCACCAGGCAAAAGCAGCCAGGTTTTAGGGAAAGGATCTGGGAAAAGGGAAGCACGAGGGGTTGGAGACACCCAGCATCTCTCAGTGTCTGCTCTGCTGAGCTGCCCTCAGGCAGCACCAAGCAGTGTTCCAACTTATCTTTACAGAAGGTGTTCCTGGACACTGCCTGACTGTCACCCAAACACAGGAATGCTGTGTCATGTTTGCTTTTCTCAGGGGGCAAGAATCAGGGAGCAGCTGAGACCTGGGACAGTGGTAACACCAGCAGCAGGACACAGGGCTGTCCCAGCACAGCCTGACCTATGGAACAAGGATCCCAGCAAGCCCAGTTCTGCACAAGGAAATCTCCCAGCCACACAGTAAATGCCTGTTCCACACTGATCCAAGAGGGTGTGAAAAACTTCATCCCTGCAATTGCTCTCCCAGCAGCTCTGGGTGTCTGCCCAGATCCCTGGAGCAGGGGCATGGAATGGGAACACCATGGACCCACCTCTTGCGCTGCTCCAGCTCCCAGTCCAGGCGGGCCAGGGTCTGCTGGTGGGGCTCGGTCAGGGTGATGGCAGGGCGGCTGATTTCAGGGGGGGCCTCTTTGTAGAACTCCTCCAGGCTCACCAGCTCGATCTCCTCGTGTTTGGATCTGCCAGGACACATGGATCAGACCAGGGAAAAGTGGGAATTGCTCAATGTATCTCACAGGAGAGAGTCCCACTGGTGCTTCCTGCCCTGCTACCAAGCCACCACCATCAGTGAGCCGAACTTGTTTTGACCTCCACTGCCTGTGCCTAAAGGGGCTCCAGGAGAGCTGGAGAGGGACCTGGGACAAGGGATGGAGGGACAGGACACAGGGAATGGCTTCCCACTTCCAGAGGGCAGGGTTAGATGGGATATTGAGAAGGAATTGTTCCCTGGGAGGGTGGGCAGGCCCTGGCACAGGGTGCCCAGAGAAGCTGTGGCTGCCCCTGGATCCCTGGCAGTGCCCAAGGCCAGGTTGGACAGGGCTTGGAGCAGCCTGGGCTAGTGGAAGGTGTCCCTGCCCACAGCAGGCGGTGGCACTGGATGAGTTTTAATGTCCCTTCCAACCCAAAGTATTCCATAATTACAAACACCTGGAGCACCCACTCTGCTCCTGCAGTGACCTCAGGGAACGTGGGAAGAGCTCCGAAACATGGGAATCACCCACCCATCCAAGACACACCAATGCTCCCTCTGCTCCCTGGCCATGCTCACTTGAATTCCAGGCACTTGGTGATCTCTTTCTGCAGGTGCATCACCTCGTAGAGCAGGTTCTGGAGCTGCAGGTGATAGGCATCGACCTTCTGCTTTGCCTGAAACATGGACACAGCCAGAGCAGGGATGGAGCAGGAAAAACACTCACCAAGAGAGAGTCACCAAGACCCCATCACTACAGCAGCTTGGGACAGCAGCTTTTAGGGTATGCAACAATTTTGGGAGGAAGAATGACATCTTTAAGAGCTGGAGGAGCAAAGAATTGTGACAGGAGACTGATCCTACTCCTTGCTGCACATTTCAAAGCCAAGGCACGGGACAGGGCTCGTTTGCTGAGGCACACAGAATTCCTTCTCAGAGAACTCTGGGTATGGAGCTTCCAGGCCAATCATCCACCTATTCATACATCTGCACATCACCAGACCCTTGAAACAGAGTGTCTGACCTCCCACTATACTTGAGACAAAAGCAAATACTGCTCCTTCATTATTGATCTAATTACAGCTGCCCTGAACCCAGCAGAAGTTCACCAGGACTGGAGACCCCCAACAAACCCTCACCCCAAACCCCACAGCCTGGCCGAGGTGTAACTCCTCACTCCACGCATACAGAACAGGACTGCCCCATCCATCTCTGACCCCCCTAAATCCCAAGCTGCATTCCTCACTCCCAGCCCCTCCTGAGTACCTCGTGGGTCTGGTCCCTGCCTTTCTTGAGCCGGATGTGAGCCAGGCGGTTCAGCTTCTTCAGGGTCATGAAGTGCACACAGCTCTGCACGCGCCGCTCGTCGATCTCCGAGGCCTGAGGGCAGGAGGGAGGGGTTGGAAGCAGGAAGGATGGCTGCCACCATCTCTGCAGGGAATTCCTGCCACAGAAGGGGCTCCACGCTTTGCTATGGAGCCACGTTTATGTCCCTGAGGCTTCTGAGGGAGCCTCCTGCTGCCAGATCACACGGCACTGCTGGGAATAACTGGGAGAGGGCCCAGGCGCCTCAAAGAATCACTCCAGCCATCTTCCTCAGCAGTAGGAACAGAGGTGGCTCAGCCTGAAGCACCTGACAAGCCCAGGAGCCTGGGACAAGGGAGGCTATTCTACTTCCAGGGCTAAACCCCTGCCCCAGGAGCCCAAGACAAGGGAAACTGTTCCACTTCCAGAGCTCAACTCCTGCCCCAGCAGCATGGGAAAGGGAGGCTGCTCCATTTCCAGGGGCTCAATTCCTGCCCCAGCAGCCTTGGACAAGGAAGGCTGTTCCATTTCCAGAGCTCAACTCCTGCCCCAGCAGCATGGGAAAGGGAGGCTGCTCCATTTCCCTGACCCTGCCCAGGAGACATCACAGCTCCTACTGCCTTTCCTCTGGGATTAATGGGGAAACACCAGATGAGAGACATGTTACACCACATGTGGAGGCCTTTCCTCACATTTTCCTTGATGCCTCGGCTCTTCAGCTCCTGGATCTCTGCCATGAGCCTCTGGAGCTCCTGGCAGGTCTCCCTGTAGAGCTCGTAGTCCTTGATGGGGTCCCGCAGATCCACCTCGCCCTCCTCACTGTAGTACCTGACATCCTGCAAGGCAAAAACACCTCCCGTGGCTCATCCCTCCTGTGGAAAGGGCTCTGGGGGACAAGCTGCCATTTCTGGCTCTGCTCATGAATCCCATGGCTTTACACAGGGAGAGCACTCAGTTCCAACAATCCCAAACCCACCGGTCACTAAAACACCTGGCAAGTTCAGGCTGTCTTTTATTGCTAAAAATTTGAATTGGCACCGTTGAGGTGTCCTGTGCAGGGCCAGGAGTTGGACTGGAGGATCCTTGTGGATCCCTTCCAACTCAGGATATTCCTCTCATGATCCACACGACCACAGAGGATAAGCCAGAAAGGTGATTCCTCCTCCTCCTCCACCCCGCTCCCCACTCTGGCTGATCCTACACTATCCTGCTGCTCACGGGAGGGTTTGAAGGCACCATGCAAATCCCTGAGGGATCTTCCAGCTTTGTGCTCACTCTCCAGAGGAGCGTTTGTGTCTCCTGAAAGAGATGGAAGCAGGTTTAGGAATTCACAAGAGGAGTTTAAGAGGCATTGGAAGCTGGGGGAACTGGATCTCACAATTCATAAAATGGTTTGGGTGGGAAGGGACTTTAAAGCCCATCCAGTCCCATGGGCAGAGACACCTTCCACTATCCCAGTTTTCTCCAAGCCTCATCCAAGCTGGCCTCGGACACTGCCAGGAAGGGGCAGCCACAGCTGCTCTGGGCATTGTTTTCCAGCAGGGAAAGCCAGGCCAGCACAGAGGGGTGTGGGCGAGTCCCTGGGCAGGTCTGTACCTGGTCCGTGTCGCCCTTGCCCCGCTTGCCCTCGGCTGGGACCCCGTCCGTGCGGATCACCTTGGGCTTCCTCTTCTTGCTGGACTCGGAGGACATGGTGCTGCCGGCAGGGCTGGGGAGGGGGCACAGGGCGAGTCCGCGGGGGTCACACCTGCCTGCACTGGGGCTCTCCCGGGCTGCCCCGCCAGCCCCGCTGCCTCTGCAGTGTCTCCTGTGCCTCCCTCCATCCTGCACCTCCGGACCGGCTCTGAGCCCCACCGGCACAGCGGGCCCGGGGTCTGCTCCAGCACAGCCCCCCCGGGCCCCCCGCTGCCTCTGAGCTCCCTCGGGACCGCGAGTGCTCAATCCCTCCCGGCCTCGGGGGCTCCCCTGCCCCTGAGCCCCCAGACCCCGGCACACCGACTGCGGCTTCTGCCTCACCAGAGCCCCCAGACCCACCGAGCCGGGACCTTCGCTCCCGCAGAGCCCCCCAGACCCTCGCGCATCCATCCCGGGCCGTCCGCTCCTCCGAGCCCCGCCAGGCCCGGGACCCGCCCCTCTCCAGAGCCCCCAGACCCCAGCAATCGGGCCCAGAACCCTTCACTCCCTCAGAGCCCCCCCAGACCCTCACGCCGGGGATTCTCCGCTCCTCCAGAGCTCCCGCAGCTCCTCCAGAGCAGGGCTCGGCACCTCCACCGAGCCCCTCGCGCCCCGGGCCGGGCCCTCCCGCCCCTCCGGAGCCCCCCGGCCCAAAGGGCCCGGCTCGTCCCCTCGCTCACCGCGCCCGCGTCTCCGCGCCTCCCGGAAGTGACGTCACGGAACAACAGAGCGCGGCGAGGAGCGGCGCCCAGAGGCTGCCACTGCTACAGGCGCTCCCTAGCGGAGCCGGCGTGCTGGAGGACCCGCAGGGCGAGCTCCGCGGGGCGTGGCTTACGGTACGTGGGCGTGGCATAGCCAAGGGGCGTGGCCAGCACGTGACACCTGCACGCTGCGGGCACTGCGGGGCTGGGGGGGCTCCTGGTGCAGAAGGGCACCCCGAGGGATGGGGGGAGCATGGACAGGGGCCACTGAAGCACTGATGGGTGTCCATGGGCTCGAGATGGGGTCCCCAGCGGCACTGCGGGTACCCAATGGTTTGGGGGGCATGAGATGGGGTCCCTGATGGCACTTGGGACACCCATGGGCTAGGGATCCTCAGTGGGGTGGGGGACACAGGATGGAGTCATCAGTTATGGTGGGAGGATCCATGGGCTTGGGGGGCCTTGGGATGGGGTCCCCAATGGCGCTGGGGGCATCTGTGGGCTCAGAAAGCCATGAGAAGAGGTCCCCAGAGGCGCTGGGAGCATCCATAGGCTTGGAGGGTCCTGGGATAGGGTCCACGTTAGCACTGAGGGGTCTCAGGGGCTTGGCATGAGGTCCCCAATGGCCCCTGGGGGTATCCATGGACTGGAGTGGGCCTTGCCTTGGGCTGCCCAGTGCTGCTGGGGGATCCAAGAGCTTGGGGAAGGCATTGGATGGGGACCCTGGTAGCACTGAGTGTACCCATGAGCTTGAGGGGAGCCTGGGATGGGCTCCCTGACAGCACTGGGGTGTATCCATGGTTGGGATACAGTGGCATGGGGTGTATCCATGGGTTTGGGACACTGGGGTGTATCCATGGTTGGGATACAGTGGCATAGGGTGTATCCATGGGTTGGATACAGTGGCATGGGGTATATCCATGGGTGTGGATACAGTGGCACTGGGGTTTTGCTGTGATNACACTGGGGTGTATCCATGGGTTTGGACACAGTGGCACTGGGGTTTTGCTGTGATACCCTCAGTATATCACAGCACCCAGGGGTGGAGGCCATTCGGTGCAGAAGCACCCACGAGGCGGGGCAGAGCAGCCCCTGGGTGACACCAGCCCGGGGGGTCACACCAACACCCCCAGTCCCGCCCTCCCCACCCTGAAGGGGCCCAGGCTTCAGCATATTAAATATTTAATTGGCAGCAAAGGCACCCGCTGGGCTCATCAGGAGCAATTAAGCNCCCCAGGGCACCCCAAAACGGGGCGGGGGAGAGAGCTGGGAGCTGGGGGGAGCAGGAGCCCCAGCCCTTCCCCAGCAGGGCCAGGGCACAGGCAGGGAGATCCCCCAGCCCAGCCCCCCGTCACTGCAGGGGGGAGATCTTCAGGGGGATCATTATCCGCGATTCCATGGTCCGGAT
>VWZP01010545.1:87414-139815 GCA_013396995.1 Dicaeum eximium
CCTTTCTATTGGCTGCGCGGAGCGGCGGGGGCGGGCACACGGCGCGGCAAGGCCAATGGCGCGCCGGGGGGCGGGGCTAGGCCGCCATGGCGCCGCCGCCGCGCTGACCGCGCTGTGCCGCCATGGCCGGGGCCATCGCGTCCCGCATGAGCTTCAGCTCCCTCAAGCGCAAGCAGCCCAAGACCTTCACCGTGCGCATCGCCACCATGGACGCCGAGATGGAGTTCAGCTGCGAGGTGACGGCCCGCGCGGCGCGGGGCACAGCGGTCCCGCTGAGGGGGACGGGCCCCCCGAACCCCCCACACCCCTGAGGGGCCCGGACCCCCCTCCCGGCCCCTCCGCCGGTTCCCGGGGCCTGCCCTGGGCCAGCAGCGGAACAGCCTTGTTTTGGTTATAAATCGGCGTTATCCTGGTCTGATTCGGTGTGATTGGGTTATAATTGCACATTATTCAGGTTATAATTCGGCTTTGCTTTGGTAGTAATTCACCTTAATTATAAATTGGTGTAATTTGGTTTTACTTTGGTCATAAGTTGGCTTTGTTTCGGTTGTAGTGCAGTGTTATTGTGTGTGTAATTCTGTTGTATCCGGGTTATAGTTTGGCTTTATTTTTGTTACAATTAATCCTTATTAAGGGTGTATAACAGCATTGTTTTGGTCATAAATTGGCTTTTTTCTGAGTATCATTTGGCTTTATCCTGGGTATAATTGGGCATTGTTCTGGTTATAATTCAGTTTATACATTGGTTATAATTCAGCTTTATTGGCAATAATTGATCTTCACTCCAGGTGTAATTTAGCTTTATTTAGGTTATAATTTGGCTTCATTCGGGTTATAATTCGGTCTCATTCTGGGCGCAATCTGGCATTACTCTGGGTATAATTCATCCTATACTTTGGCTATAATTCAGCTTCGTTCTGGGTATAATTCAGTTCTTTCCTGGTTATAATTCAGCTTTATTCTCATTACAATCCACTTTCACTAGGGCTCTAATCCAGTGCTGTCCTGCCACCCCAGCCCAAGTCACCACTACCACTCTGTGGCTGGCACAGGAATCTCGGTGTCAAGGCTCGAATACATAGGAATCCAACTCCCAAGTGCTCCACAAACGCCCAAGGGTCAGAATTTTGGCATTTTCCTGAGCTCTTAGCTCACCATGAGGATGAGGGATGCTCCAGGGGGTTGGGTCTGGCTTTTCTGTGATAATTTCCCTTTTTGGGGCCCTTGGAACGTGTAAAACGCTGTCCCAGGGCGTTGCTGCCAAACCCTGGGATGTGCTCTGTGTTTCCAGCTGATCCAGAGGGGTTGGCCATTGGAACAAACATTGAAACCCACTCCAATCTCTGCCTTTAACAGTTTGTATTCCATCAGCCCGACCCAAACCCTGAGGGAATCCCAGCACCCCCGAGCCAGGGGTGTTTGTCATCACCCATTTCCTTGCTCTGGAAATCCCTCAGCCCTGAAGAACTTCCTGCTTTTCCTAGAGACTGAGGCTTTGCTCTAGGCAGCCTGTGAGCTCCCCACTTCCAGCAGAGTGGGAATGTCCTGGCTCTGTGTTTCCCGGTTTCCGGAGGCTGCAGCAATAACCGATGGTGGAAAGTGAGTAATTGTGAATTTCGGTGCTGTGGCCGGGTGTCATTCCCGCCGGGACCAGGGGGTTGTGCAGCGACGAGGCAGCGCTCCCCTGGGATTTGGCTGTGGAACTGCTGCATCTCCCGCTGACTCCCCTGGGAGGCTCCTGCCAAATGAACTTGTTGCTGCACAGAGACTCCTGCAGCTGGAAGGAGCTCAGGAGCTGCAAGTGTGGCCCTGCTGAGGGCTCCTGGCTCGTGTTGGAGCTGGTGCTGGGGGGATGCAGAGGGGTTTCAGGCCTCATCCTTCACAGGAGTATTGGAGCAGGAGAGGGGGGATGGATGGAGATGGGGGATGGGGCTGTTTCACGCCCTGCAGGTGAGGAGTGAGTTTTCATGGAATTGTGGAATGGTTTGGGTGGGAAGGGACCTTAAAGCTCATCCTGTTCCACCCCCTGCCATGGCCAGGGACACCCTCCACTATCCCAGGCTGCTCCAAGCCCTGTTCACTGGCCTTGGGCACTTCCAGGGATCCAAGAACAGTCACAGCTTCTCTGGGCACCCTGTGCCAGGGCCTGTCCATTCTCACAGCCAGGAATTCCTCACCAATATCCCATCCATCCCTGCCCTCTGGCAGTGAGAAGCCATTCCCTGTGTCCTGTCCCTCCATCCCTTGTCCCCAGTCCCTCTCCAGCTCTCCTGGAGCCCCTTTAGGCCCTGGCAGGGGCTCTGAGCTCTCCCTGGAGCCTTCTCCTCTCCAGGTGAGCACTCCCAGCTCTCCCAGCCTGGCTCCAGAGCAGCTCCAGCCCTTGGAGCATCTCCGTGGTTTCCTGGGCTTGGTCCAAGCCCAGGGCAGCCTAGCTTAAGGTGTGTTTTATCCAAGCTCCATGTGGGCAGTCCAGCTCCTGGCTGGATCTCTGTCCCTGTTTTTGTGCTGCACTTGGGAGGCTCTGGAGAAAGCTCCTTGTTGTGCTGACTCTGCAGAAACACGCGTGCACAGAGGGATCAGACTCACCTCGAGCCGCTGCGCGTGGGAAGGTGGCCCAGGGAAGGGCTTGGCTTGCTCCACACCCACAGTGGGACCTGGAGCCAGGAGTGGAGTTTGTGCCCTCCTGAGAGTCATTGGGGTGGGAGAGTCGATTTTTTGGGACAGACCATGCTCCTCTCTGAAGGAATCCGGCCCCAATCCCAAGGTTTGCCAGGAGAAGCGTGAGCAGTGCTGTTTACCAGCTGTCTGTGTGCTCTGAGGTGTCTTTGGCCAGGAAGGAGAGCTGCTGACCCCAGCAGGAGGCTGGGAGAGGGAAATCTGCCTCACAAACACTTGAGAGGATCAGTGGAAGGAGGTACAGGGGGAATCCTGCGATTTGGGGGCTCTTGAGATGTGTTTTTGTGGCCTGTGAGTGGCACCTCGTGCTGACAGGGACAGAGAGCTGCTGATCTGTTGGATGTCTGGAGTTGGTCTTCCATGATCCCTGGGGGTTCCTCCCAGCTCAGGATATTCCATGATTCCAGGACCCAGCCGTAGCTGCTGGAGACTCACCTTCTTTCTCAGTGTTAATTTTTCAGTCTGCTCCCTAGAAATCCCCAGCTGTGCATTTTAAGGGATTAAATTTGCTTTGCATCTGTTTATTCTGCAGTTGATGTCTCTAAATTGAGCCTAAATCTAAAATAATTCCTAGAAATTAAATCTTAATCTTTCTAACACAGTGATGGAGGTTAATAATCACGGTTGGGGTTTCACTTTAAAGACTTAAAATTTGTTTGGGGAAATCTTGGACGCACAAAGCAAGTGTCTTTCTGTTGTTACTTCCATCTTGGAGGTTTGAGCTGTACCTAATTAATTGATAACATCTGGAGGAAGGGTAGACATTTGCATAGCTCTTGAGTCCCTGTGCTAAAATAACTCTAGCTGCCTCACCTTCCTGAGAACCTTGGATAGCCATGTGGAAGCCTCTTCCCTGGGAGGGTGGAGAGGCCCTGGCACAGGGTGCCCAGAGGAGCTGTGGCTGCCCCTGGACCCCCTGGCAGTGTCCAAGGCCAGGTTGGACACTGGGGCCTGGGATACTGGAAGATATCCTGTCCAAGGCAGGGAGGTAGAACAAGGTGGGTTTTAAGGTCCCTTCCCACCCAAACTATTCCATGAGTTACTCAATAATGAAAACCCCATGGTATTTTTGAGTCCACATCTAAGCACTGTTTATCCCATATCTCTGGGCAGAGGTGTGGTGCAGCTGGTGTCAGGTTGGTCTCACCCTCTGCCACGTGCAGTTTTTTCCCTCTCAGAACCAAGTTCCCTGGCTGATGGGAGAACCCCTCCATCTTTCCTTTGGTCTTGTGGGTGTCTTTGCCAATTCCTTCCTCTTGCAGTGCTCAGCCCTGTTAGTGTCTGTCCACCTCAGAGCCACGGCCCGTTTTCCCAAGGGTGTGTTTTTCCCTTTCTGTTGTGTTTGTGATCTTGGGCTTGAATCCTGCAGGGATGGTCACTCCATCAAGGTGCAGCCTGCTGCCGAGCTGCTTCCCAACCTTAATCTTTTGGTGTCTTAAAAATGAAGTGGAAAAGCTTTACAGCCAGCCTGGAGAAACAGCTTAAGTGTTCAAGCAGCGAGAAGAGGCAGGTTTGTGCTGATGTATTTGCTGGTCTAAACATGCATCCTGTTACTGCTTCAGTGCTTAAGTTGTTCCTCTCTGTCCAGAGGATAATCCTGGTTGGAAGGAATTTTTATTTTAGCCCAGTGCCCCACTCAGTGCAGAGCCAGTTGGATGTAAAGCCCTTGTAAGTAGAAGAGTCCTGATTTTGGCCACGTGTGGCCAAGTGCTGTCCTTTGTCACCAGACACAGGGACTTGTGTAGCTGAGCTGCAAAGCTCATCCTCTGGAACAGGAACAACTCAGGATTTGGTAGTGGAAATCTGGGTGGAAATGAGTTTTTGAGGAAGAGCTGGTGCAGCAAATCCGAGCTGAATTTTGAGCAGTGTCCAGTCACTGCACCAAAATAAAAAGGCAGGAGAAGGAAATCAGGGAGCAGAATGCCCTTGGCTTCCTTCTGCATTGCAGGATACTTGGAAGGGTGTTTATAAAGATCCATACATTCCCAATTTCAGGCAGCAGGGTGCTGGTAGAGACAGTGACCTCTTGATGCTGCAAAGCATCTGTGAGTGGACACAAATTTAACAGGAAAAGACCAATCTGTGTGCAGCAGCAGCTGTTTAAAAAAGCTGAGAGAAATAATCCCCCTCAGCTACAACAGGATCCCAAATAAATTGTTGGGATACCAGCTGTCAAGTCAGTGTTTTGTTCCTCCACGTGCCTGTGTGTCCTGATCTTGTGCCAGCACTGAGGAGTATGTGCTGCTCTCTTTGAATCTGAGACACAGCAGGTAAGGGCTTTTTCCTCACTCATGTCTTAGAGGGGTTTATGTCCCAAAACCTCAGAATTTCTGATTCACACCAGTAACATTTGGGGGTTGATGTTCTGGACGTGTCTTGCTTGGTGCAGTTCATTCCCTTAAATTGTGCTTGTGACTTGTGGAGATGGATCCTCTTTCACTTTGCTGCCTCACGCTGCACCTGAAGAGTTCTCTGGATCCCCTGCTCCCATCACAGCCTCTTCCAAACCAGTTGGAAGCTCCTGTTACTTCTCTCCAAAGACTGTTCAAAACTGCTGTCAATCCCCAGACTCTGTTAATTAATCCAGAGATGTGTTGATGCAGAGGGGAAGGAGGGAGGGCATTTGGGACAGTAAATCTTTCTCTTTTGGTGTGTAGACTCCAGTTTTGATGCTCTTTAATACCTCTTTTTTTTTTCTCTTTGTACAGATAGTGTCTTTCAAGTAGCTGGTTTTTGAAATTAAAGGTACTTGAACAGGGAAGCAGCCCTGGGAATAATCTTCTTGAAGCTGGGAGGCAGCACTGGTAGGGAAGCACACAGCCCTGGAAATGGGAAGGGAGGCATTTAACCTGGTGTGACCCCAAGGTGCGCCGCTGGCTGCCCCTCTCCAGCCCGGGTGAGCTGTCTGTGTTCAGAGCTCAGCCGTGTGTGAGGGCTCATCAGAGCAGGTCAGGCCAGGCTGAAACACCCTGTGTCCATCAGCAGTCAGCTCCTGCATGGAGGGAAGGCCTGGGGCTGTCCCTTCCCGGGGCAGGGAGCAGTGTTGTGCTGCAGATGTGTAAGTGCAGCACAGAGACAGCTCTGGGCAATGTTACAGCTCTGTGCATCCCCAGCAGAGCTCCCTGCAGGATCCAAATCCTCCTTTCATCCTCTTGGAGCTTCTTGGTCTGCACTGAGCTGCTGCTTGACCCCATAACTCTTCATCTGTGTGAGCCCAACTTACAGAGTGAGGTGAGGCTTTGGGTCATGGACTCATGGAATGATTTGAATTGGAAAGGACCTTAAAATTCATCCAGTTCCAGCTTCTGCTGTGAGCAGGGACACCTTCCACTATCCCACACTGCTCCCAGCCCCAGTGTCCAGCCTGGTTTGGACACTTCCAGGGATCCAGGGGCAGTCACAGCTTCAACCTGTGCTTACAGGGAACAATTCCTCACCAGTATCCCATCTAAACCTGCCCTGTGGGAAGCCATTCTCCCTTGTCCTGTCCCTCCATCCCTTCTCCCAAGTCCCTCTCCAGCTCTCCTGGAGCCTCTTTAGGCACTGGAAGGGGTTCTGAGCTCTCCCTGGAGCCTTCTCCTCTCCAGGTGAGCACCCCCAGCTCTCCCAGCCTGGCTCCAGAGCAGAAGGGCTCCAGCCCTCAGAGCAGTTCTGAGGCCTCCTCTGGACTCTCTGCAGCAGCTCCTGTGCGGTACCCCAGGGCTGGAGGCAGCTCTCACCTGAGCGGGGCAGAGTGCACGTTGTCACCATTTGTTGTCCCCTGCCTCTCCCCACTCTGTCTGGTCACAGCCGCCTGTTCGTGGCGTTCCCGCTCTGTCTCTGTCTGGGGCAGACACCACGGAACGTGCTTGGCTGCACCATCTGCATCCTCACGCCTGGGCGCGTTTTTGGCCTCCTCGGTGGTTAACAGAAATAGGTTTTAATTAAAAGCTCATTATCGAGTTGTCGTGTAGCATTAGTAAATAAAAATAACTTTTACAGCCCAGCCCTGTGACTCAGTAAGTGGCAATTGAAAATATTTGACATCACTTTATTTAAAACAAAATTGACAAATATTACATTTTTGATTTCCCGCTTGCTCCAAATGGGCTTTAAATCTAAATAAATAGTTGTCTGTGGCACTGTGGTTATCATTCAAGTCCAGAAGGAGAAATAAGTGTGGTCTGCAGTCTCAAAATCATCTCAATTTCAGTTGTAAACTGTTGCAGCTGGGTGGTTTGGGTATCTCCTGTGGGATGGGGGTTTGGAATAGCTACAGCCTACATCCATTTCCTCATTCCCATGTGGTTAGTGGAGGGATGCTCTGCTCAGGCCCAGCTCTCTTCCCTTCTGCCCTTGCCATCCCTGTTTCAGTGAAAGAGGTGTCGTGTTCTTAAGTTAAAATTTTATTCTAAACAGGAAACTTCACTCTGAGCTCTTTTTCCAGGGGCTTGGTCCCCTTTTCCCAGCAGTCCTTTGGCTGTTCTGTCACATCAGGGGCTCTTGCCTCTCTTTGCATCCCTAGCATAGAGCTAACATCTAATAAAATTATCTGCAAAGCAAAGAGCCATTTTCTGTGTTATTTACAGGTAAATTGGTGCAGTAAAATACTCCATAAATGTGAGTAATTTCTGCAAGGTTGTGTTTTAACCTTGTCCTGTGGGTGGGGTGTGCAGGGACCTCTGCTCTGGCTTTCCCTGGGATGCAGCTGAGCCTTGGTGTCCTTTGCTCACTTTTTTTGTGCCCTTATTGCCCACCCTGATCCCAGGAAGAGCTGAAGCTCCAGGGCTTTGTGTTTGTGATGAGGAGGTGAGATCTTCATCTGTACCCTCTGAGCAGAGCTAGGTTCTGTTCCCTGGAGTTTGGTCACCTCCCTGTTGTCCCATGAGAGCCTCTTGTGTGAAGAACCCAAATATTAAATTAAACGCATCCCTCTCGCCTCCCCTTTACCACATTTGACATTGTTGGAAGAAAAGCATCAGCCTGACAATGTTTTGGGAATCTCTTTTCTGTGTAGACCCCTTGCTCAACCCTCTCCGTGCAGAATGGTTGCACCCCCTTGTCCCTTGCTGCCCATTTTTTTAGAATTGTGGAATATCCTGACCTGGAGTGAACCCACAAAGATCATCCAGTCCCACTCCTGTCCCTGCACAGACCCCCCAACAACCCCACCCTGTGCATCCCTGGCAGCGCTGTCCAAAGGCTCCTGGAGCTCTGGCAGCCTCGGGGCCGTGCCCATTCCCTGGGGAGCCTGGGCAGTGCCAGCACCCTCTGGGGGAGGAACCTTTCCCTGAGCTCCACCCAAACCTCCCAACACAGCTCCATTCCCTAGCTTGCCCTCCCTCCTTGTCACCCCTGATGAGGGGACCAGACAACTCTTCTGCTCATTTTTGGAGCAGCTTTATCGAGTCGGGAGCTGAGGAGCAGTTGTGAAACTTGACAGAGAGGTTATGCTCCGAAATAAATCGTGCAGTTGCCTGCGAGTTGGAAATGACTCCCGGTGCAGGTTAATAAATAATGCAAACCCTGTTAATAGATGCCAAATGCGCCGTCTCTGCCAGAGAAAAAGATGATGCCAATAATCTGGGCTGGAAATACTCTGTTCTAGCCACTGGCTGCAGAGTTTTAAGTGTTTAGTGGTGTTCATTTAAAAAGCTTTGATGATAGATTGTAACCGCTCTGTACTTAGTAAAGAACACAAACAGCTCGGTGGAGTAACAGCCTGTTTAAAAAGCACCTCATTCCATGTCCCTTCCGCGACTCCTGAATCCCTGCAGCCACCCGTGCTGTGACCCTGCTAATGGGAAAGGAGCTGCAAATGTCAGAGGTGATGCCTGCAGCACAGGGAGGGTGCTGGAGTGACGCATCCCGCTCGCCCTGACGGTCACATTGAGGTTATCATCATGTAGCTTTTTGCTGGAGATGGAGCTTTGTTACAGCATTGTGCCAGTCACTCCAGCATATGGCTGAGAAGGTTGTTTTCTGCTCTGAGCTCCTTAGTTTTGTTTTCAGGAGCTCAGAATGGCTTGTAAAATCATCTTCATGCTTCAGGTGTCACTTGAGTGCCATGCAGGGAATGGCATGACGGACACGGGGTGGATGGGATCAGCCAGCCTGTCCTGGCTGTCCCCCAGGCTCTCTGGGCAGCAGCTCTGTCCATCCCCTCATGCCTTGGAGGGGCTTTTTATCTAGTAGTTTACAGCCACAGAATGTGGCAGTTAATGATACAAAGCCTGTAAAGTATGGGTGAGGAGGGCTGAGGTCCTGGATGTGTGTAAAGCGGTTGGAGTTCAGCTGTCAGAAGATGCCACTTGAATGCAGATCGTTATTTTAAGTACCGAGGTGTGGAGGGAAATCATGTCTGTTGAAATAAAGGTGGCTGCTGATCATTGATATATTTAATGAAGGTAATTCAGCGCAGTTGGGGAGGATATGTGCTCTGTTATGGCTGGAGTCTTGAGCATTGTGCAAGAATGTTAAATGTCTGTTCCTGCCACCACAGAAACGCTGGTGACAAAGTGCTGGTGTAAAATGCAGCAGCAGAAACCTCACTTAAAATACAGTCCCTTAAAGGGGGGCTCGTAAAAAAAGGAGAGAGAGTTTTTAATGCAGGCAGATAATGATAGGGGAAGGGGGAATGGTTTTAAACTAAAGGGAGAGAGATTTAGGTTAGGTGTCAGGAAGAAATCCAGCTGTGAGACCCTGGGATGGGTTGCCCAGAGAAGCTGTGGCTGCCCCTGGGTCCCTGGAAGTGTCCACGGGCTTGGAGCAGCCTGGGCTAGTGGAAGGTGTTCCTGCCCATGGCAAGGGGTGGTGCTGGGTGGTCTTTAAGATCCCTTCCCACCCAAACCATTACAAATTCCCATTAGCAAGTTAAAAATGCAGGGATGAAAACTGCACAAAGCTCCTGCTTTAATCCTCCATGCTGCTCTTCAAAACAAACCGGTGGTTTGAGAGGAAACCTTTGGGTCCTGTCAGCTCTTGAGCATGGTTTGGGTACCTGAGGTGGTTCAGTGAGGAGTCACAGCCAGTGGAAATTCCAGGTTTAATGCACTGATCCCGTGGGATGTGGAGCCATGTCCTGGCACTGCCGTCAGCAGCAGGCAGGAGCCTGTCCTGAGAAGGTTTGGTGCAGGCACTGCTGTGCTGAGACTGAAATATGGTCTTTGAGAAGGAAAAACAGCCCATAATGCTTTATACAAAGCAGTTTAGTGAAGAAATACCCTTTTGCTGGCAGCCTGCTTTTATGTGCCTGCAGAAATGGTACCAAATAGCTCTTTTAATGGGCCTCACTCTGTTTTGTCTGAGCCCTCGAATTAACCTCCCACTTAAAATCATAGTCAGGAAAAGATCTTCTGCAGTCTGAGCCATCCTGTGCCGAGCTGGAGCCCATCCTGGGGGCTGGAGGATAGTGAAATGTGTGAAATTAGGGGGGGCTATAATTACAGCACTGCCAAACTTGCTGCTCCTGGCGTTTTGACCCCGAGGTGTTGACAGCGCCCGATCCGAATCGCGGCGAGCGGTCCGGGGGTGGTGTTTTTGGGGAGGGTGGCGTCGGCTTTGTCCTATTCCGGGACTGTCAGCGTGTGTGCGTGCTCTCTGGGAGAGCAGTGGCAGAGTCATCACTGAAAGGCAGAGCTTGGCTGAGCTGGGCCTGGCTGTGCCCACAAGGCGGCAGTGGGTGACAGCAGGAGCGGCCCCAGCGTTAATATTGATGTGTCCAGGTGGCACCAGGATTGAGTTGTAGTGACAAGAGAGTGCTCGAGATCTGTTTGCCCAAGGGCTTTGGAGTAATGGCCATATGTCTCGGTCCAGCAATTGTTTTCAGCGTGCAGATGGAAGACCAAAGTGGCTTTGGCATATTAGATTCATGTGGTTTATGTCCCTCTTCACCTCTCTGCCTCCCGACACCTCCCGGTTTTATGAGCAAACTTCAGTAGCAGCATGGATGCAGCTGCAGGATTGCTCCAAGGACATGGTCCGTGAGCAGACAATTTTCTCTGCTTCTTGGCTGCCTTTGTCACCAACATTTTCAGCAGAAAATGCAGTTTAACTCTATCAAAATGTGCTCCCAGAGAACCGCTGACTTCAGTGGTAACGATGGGGATTTTGGAGCTCTTTTTTCCCTTCTATCCGTGCGGGGTCGGTGGCTCTGGATGCACGTGCTCTGTGCAGGGATTGTGTCACTGCTGATTTTGTGGCTCCTCTCTCTGAGCCCCTGGTGCTGATGGTGGTGCTTGTGCAGGGCTTCCTGGGCCTGTAGGGAGACACATTAAAGCCACCAAGGGGCAGTTCAAAGGGATTTTTATTCCATGTTGGCAACAGGCAGGAACCTAAACATGTCAGGAGCCTAAACCTGAGCTCAACAAGAGCCTAAATGAACCCTCAGTTTCCCAGGACAAGAAACAGGGGCTTTACGGTGTCATTTTTCAGAAAAGGGGGGAAATCACATTTCAGTCTCCTACTGAGGGAGGAGCTGGTGATCTGCAGATGAGATCAGATGGAAGGAGATAACGTGTGCCTCCTTAGGGTGTTCTCACGTCTGTACCAGATGCATTCGCAGGGGGGTTTAAAGTTGCTCTCGTGAGGTGAAAATACTGCATTTGGTTGAACAGAGAGAAGTTCTGAATTCCATCTTTATAACTCTGCTTCCTGTTTGCTCTCTGGCAGGTGAAGTGGAAAGGGAAGGACCTGTTTGATCTGGTGTGCAGGACACTGGGACTGCGGGAAACCTGGTTCTTTGGGCTGCAGTACACAATCAAGGACACGGTGGCTTGGCTCAAAATGGACAAGAAGGTTGGAACCAAAGTTCACAAAATCCCAGAATGGTTTGGGTTGGAAGGGACCCTGAAGCTCATCTCGTTCCAAGCCCTTGCCATGGACAGGGGTATTTCCCTTGAGAGGTTGTGTGGGATGACAAAGGAGAATATCCTTTCGTCTTTCTTTGAATGCCGGGGGTTGCGTGGTGGGTGAACTGGGACAGATGTACTTAAATCCCATCTCCATGGCATCTGGGGGTGTCAGACTGGGAAAAGCTGGCAGAGATGCCCCATCCCAGCATCTTTGCACACTGAATTCTCTGGAGACATTTTGGGACACAGCCATGCTGGGGTGCTGCACTTTGAGGTGACTGTAAAGCAAATGAAACCTAAAAACTCTCTTTTGTGCCCCTGAACACAAAACCATCAGCAGAAAAGTGAAGCTGCCTCTTGTTTTGTTGTTGAGAAATACAGAGAGCTTGGGAGGAGAGAAACCAGAGTGAAAAGGAGATGGGGACAAGGGAGGAAATGCTTCCCAAATCTGTTGAGGGGAAGGTTTTGGAGGTGTCACATGTGGCTCTGTTCACATCCAAGGGATGTGACGCTACAGCCAGATGGTCATGGACACTGAGGGAGGTCTGGGTGTCTCACCTCTCAGGCTGAGGTTTTATACCAACATTTAACTGGGCAGTACCAGAGCAAGGTGGTAAGAAACACCACTGAAATAAACTCAGTGCAGGAAAACAAGGAGAAGGTCGGGTGGTGGCGCAGCAGGATCCAACATCACTCCACAAGTATCGGGAGAGGCAAAGAACACGTGGCAGATCAGGATCAACCTTCACTGTCTCATTTCTCATGCTGTTTGTTTCTGCCTTTTTTTGTTCCCTTGCAGCATTAGGAGTGTCAGAAATGTTTGTTTTCTTTTTTTAACTATGGTGTTTGAACTATTTAGGTCTGTTCTAGATGTCTAAAAGTGTCTGGCAGAAGATGTACTCACTTGAACAGAAGGGAGCTGGGTCTTGCCTTGAAGAAACCAAATGGTTTTTGTGTCCCACAGGTCCTGGATCATGATGTCCCCACAGAGGAGCCCAAAACGTTTCACTTCCTGGCCAAATTTTATCCTGAGAATGCAGAGGAGGAATTGGTCCAGGAAATCACCCAGCACCTGTTCTTCTTGCAGGTAGGAGTCAATACACTGCTGTCCAACCTGAGGGAGAGGGAGCCAGGATGAGCAGAAAGTCCCAGGGTCAGAGAGTTGGTCAGTAGAGCGTGCTCCACATCCTTGTGTTCACACCTCTCCAAAGGGACTTGTCTTCAGCAACAAAAACTTCCCAAAATAGGTGAAGGATGGTTTTTGTGGAGGAAGCAGCCTGCCCAGACTGGCAGATCTCTGAACTGGCAGTAAAGAATGATGAGGTGATCCATCATATCCATGGGTGGTGGCTCAGGGACATGGATCTGTCGGCCAAGGGCTCGTGTCCCTCTGCAGGGAGTGGGATGAGCTGTGCTGAGTGGTGGCAGCTGCCTTTGGACGTGATGGCATCATTGTGTGGAGCAGAGAGTTTCATCCTGGAGATTAGAGTGCAGCCAGCCTGTTCCCAGGCTGTACAGCAAGGTTCCCCTCCTCACTAAACAGCCTTCAGGTAACTGGAGCAGAAGAGCATCCCAGCAGCTCAACTCTCTGATGGAAAAACAGAGGAGACAGGGAAACCTCACAGTTTCACCTGCCCCAGGAACTCCTGCCCTGCAGTTAAGCATTTGGAAACTGTGGTGAACACATCTTGGTTGGGTTTTTTATTTAAATTATTCTATAAAACTTTGTGTCCTGAGAAATCAGTTCAGCTGATGATGTGGCAATGCTGCATGGCTGGCAACAAGGAGCTGCTATCATAGGAGCTCTCTTTCAGAGACATGATCAATTTTCTGCCACAAAATCCATTTTCTGACACATTTTCCCTCGGAAGAGTCGTGTCAACCACGGCTACAGGGAATAGAACCCTCCTAGTCAGACTCCTGGGTACTCACTGGGATGTTTCAGCTGCTCTGTGGCTGTTAATTTGAAGATAAATTACAAAAAATTTTTAAAAGTCACTCACTCATATGTTTCTTACACCAAAGTCAGGACGACCTGGCTTTGGGAATACCTCTGTGGGCTGCAAGGTCTCCTACCCTTTCAAAGTGAGCCTTGATCCACCAGTCTCTTGATGCTCCTCACTCTTCCACAGTCCATTTTTTTTCTCCAGAGCCAAAAATGTTCTAAATGCAAAGTATTCCTGTTAATTTCCAATCTCTGTCTCGTGCACTGGTATCTCTGTAGGGTTATTTCTAAATGCCTCATTTGTCAGGAGCTTTTTCCACAGTGAAGAAAAATGCTGTTGGCATCTTTGAGAAGGAAAATCAGAGAGGAAAAGCCATTCAAGCTGCATTGTCTAAATGCAGACCATGACTTTGCTGCTGGGATTTCTGTGCTGAGAGGAGCCTGGGCTCCTGAATGCATTTGGGAAACAGGAGCACATCTAAGCTTGTAAACTCTCCTGTTTTTTATCTTGATGCAGCAGAATATCTGCTGTGATTATGTTGTACCCAACTTTGAGGACTCAAAGCACGTTATAAATTCAAATTGATGTTCCTGCATCTCCGACAATCCATTTAAGCCTCCCAGGAAATCGTAGGCTTTTAAAATTTTTTTTCCCCCTATTTTTAATCAGGAAAATTAAGTGTGCCAACCCAAAAAATATCGAACATGACAGGTTTAATTTTTTAATGCACAGAAGGCGGGGAAGTAAAGCTGTGGCTTCGGGGAGCTGCACGTTGGCTCTCCCGGGAGCGCACGCGGGGCTCTGCCTGCTGCTGAAAGCTCTGCCACGGAGGTCACCCACAGCTCTCCGTGCTGGGATCCAAGGAATTGGCCTCCAGCATAGGTGAGCACTGACTCACAATGAGGCCTGAATGTCCCAGAGCAAAGCTTGCAGTGCTCCGACACTCGGCTGCAGGCTGCTCTTTTATTTAAGCAGCGTGGCTGAATATCCTATCAATCCATAGCTTGTGCCTTAAGAGGTTTTATTGCTGTGTTTACATGCATGGTTCCCCCCTCCCTTGCCTTTAGCAACAGGATAGAGGTGCTGTCATTTTCCACATATAAATTTAGCTCTTCTCACCAAGCTGTCTGAGAAAGGTGGTCTGTGAAAGCCTGAGCCCTTCCGAGCCTCCAGAGATTTCCTGGGTCTGGACTGTGATTAGTGTTAGGAAAATTGTTAACTCTGTGTGCTTGACAGCTCAAGTTAAAACAAACTGCAGCCATCTGCTGTGACAGTCATGCTCTGCTCTGCTCCACTAAACGTGTGTTATCTGTCCTTTGCTGCTCTGTGTGCAGGTGAAGAAGCAGATTTTGGATGAGAAGATCTTCTGTCCTCCTGAAGCCTCTGTCCTGCTGGCCTCTTATGCTGTCCAAGCCAAGGTAGGCAGCAGGGGATGTTCCAAGGGCCTGATGGGGTAGTGTTGATCCAGGTGCTTTGTATTGGAGCCACTTCCTGGAGAAAGAGAAGGCAGGGAAAGCTGTGAAAGCTTGGGAAGTGAGGGGACTACACCAGCACTGCTGCCTTCTCCACGTGGCTGGTTCCTGGCTACCTCCAGACACCGGATGGTTTTTGCTTTCTCTTTCCAGGACTCTTTAGCAAATGCTCAGCTTATGAGCTGCAGAGCCTGTTTGAATGTGGCTTACTGCTGGAGCAGGTGAATTCCTTGAGCCTGAGGTTTTTTGGATCTCCTCCCTGCTTTTGTCAGTAGCCAGAGGCAAGCCAGCCATGGGACTCCCAGCTCCACTGCTCTCCCAGAATACTTACCTTGATAATGACTTTATTTCAGTGCTAGAGCTGCCACATCCATTTTATTGCACTAGGAAAGGGCTTTTCCTGGCTTCTCCCTTTATCTTGGATTTGATCTTGGGTGTTTGGCCTCACCAGACAGAGGGAAGAGTCAGTGTGCATTGAGTTCCCCTTGTTCCTCTGGTGCGTTCTGCTTTGGGCCCAGAGTGGGTGTGTTTTGCTGAGGATTTATTCCTGAGGACACTGTTTTCCAGTTTGGGGTGTGCAGCCTTGCCTAGCTTGCCCGGGGCAGAGACTCCTGGGGTGCAGGGAGCAGCCCAGGGTTCAGTGGCAGGAACATTGTTGCAGTCAGGGACCTAATTTCTCCCTGTGTATGCACAACATGTGCTGCTGCTCGATCAGCAGCTCCTGGAGCTCTGCTCCAGTTTGTGTGTGCAAAGATCCTGTTTTGGGAGGGAGAGGAGTGACTGCAGTCTGAGCACAGCCCAGCCACATTATCTCTGCAGCTCCTGTTGGTTCTGACTCTGGGTGAGATTTTGGGAAGGTTTGGCTCACAGGATCACAGGTGGCCGTGGCCTGGGTCTGGCAAGTCCAGCTGTCCTTGAGGACCATGGCTGTGGAGAGGTGGTTTGGCCCTGTTGCCAGAAGAGAGGGCCTGATCCAGGTTGCTTTTTTCCTATGGCCATGTATTTTTCCTCATAACCCTTCAGTCCACACTCTTGAGTAGAGCCCTGGGTGCCATGTTCTTTGATGGTGTTTGAATTTAGAAGAAATTGGTGTTTTCTCCTCATAATCAGAGTATTGATGAAACCATGTTTTGTTCAAAAGACTCATCAACTGGGCAAAGAAAAGTTGCTTTTAGAAATGTTTCTGTTTGTGTGAAACATTCATCACTCTTATTAATGAGTAAACACTTCCTTGGCTTTCTTTCCATTGACCTGAGCTGAGGATACATAGGGAATAACTTTTCTAGCTGCCAAAATGAATAAACATTGGGTAAATATTGATCTCTGTTACCTCGTGGCTGGGAGAGCTCCTGCTCAGGTGCTTGGGAACAGGCTGTGACTTGGTACAGGTCAGTTGGACCCTCCCCTTGGTCCCTTGGCACCTTGAATGTCCTGGCGTGTTGGGAGGAGCTCACATGGAGTCAGAGCAGTTCTGACCATGCTGAGATCAGGAGAAGGTGGAGCAGGGATGACTTTTCTGCTCTTCACTATATGGCTTTTCTTCAGACATCTCTTTCCTTGCTGCCCCTCCAGCCTGGGATTCCCCTTCTGCTTTCACTCCCAGCAAAAGTGAAAGCTGAAAGTGCATCTTTGATAGGGAACTGGGAAGAAAGATGTTGCAGGTCATCTCCTTCCAGTTAAATAGGATAATGATGTCCTTCCTGGACAAGAAAGCAGGCAGAGAGTGCAGTAATTTCACTAATAACGTGCTGATTTGCATGATTAGGGGCATAATAGCCTGACACAGCAGCGTGTGTGCATCCAGCAGCCACTTATGGACAGCCAGGTGCTGCTGCTCCATCCACACCAACCTGAGACAGCAAAGGAAACAGGGGGGTCATAAAAATAACAGCTTATTTATTTCTCTCTTGTTGTGTTCATTTGGGGAATTACTACGTGCTTTCCCTTCCAGCCCTGTTCAAACCACCCACGTGGCTTTCAGAGGTTGGAGGTGGTTCAGGTTTTAAATAGCTGGGAAAGACGTGGGATCAACTGAAAAAAATGGGAACATCCAGGAGGTTCTTCTATTTTTTGCCCCTTAAATGCAGGTCGCTGCTGTGCTGAAACTCTCTCAGCACTTCAGATCTTGTAGCACAGCAAACAGCTCTTTAATTATTATTGTTTTTCCCCCAAACAGCAATACTTGGGTGTTAATTTGTAGCTGAGCGTGCCTGTGTTTATCCAACAATCTAAGCCAGGCGTACGAATGTGGTAAAGGCAATTCCATGCCCAATCATGAATATTAATCATACAGTTCAATTAACAAGAGCTGAAATTCCATGACAGTTTGAAAGTAATGATTTAATTGAAAAGGCCTTTAGAAAGTACATTTGCAAAATCATTTGAGCCAACAAATTCTGCAATACTTAAGTAATTTGTTGATTTTTGACTTGTGAATAATTAATGTTTTCATCTAGACTCCCCTCTCAGTACAAGTATTCCTCTGGGACACAGCACTATTTTTTAGCACTTGAAAAGTCACATAATCCATACTTAGTCTTGGACCTCCACAGAAGATCACAACAGAAAATAATCACGTTAATCCTATTTGCTATTATTTTCATCACCTAAAAATGATTTACTTGCTGCCTGTCCAAATTTATTGGAGTTGCTTCCTTCACCAGTGCCACGTTTTTAGTGCTGCTTCCTTTTGAGGGAGGCTCAGGGGCCATGTACCTGCAAAGTGCTGCATCCTGAGGAGCTCCAAGACCTTGGAAGACAGAGAGTTGCCGCCACTCTTGGATGAAATCTGGGCTGGTTTTGTTCTATTAATTGAAGTCTGAGTCAGTGTTGGTTGTTGTTACATGCTCCCTTCGCATCTGCATTGGCTCCAAATCAATATTTGTGTCTTTAATCCCCACGTGTTGTCTCCCAAGCGCAGAGGTGGGATGTGTGTAGACTTTTGATGCTGAGCTCTGGTTTTGGTGCACGGTGTGAAGGTCCTGGCACGAAAAGGAGGCTGAGAGAAAAAGCCTCCTGATTTGTTGCCTGACCACCAGGTGCCTCTTGGTCTTGTGTTTAAAAATTGTCACCATTTTGCACTTCCTGAGTGAAGGTTGCTCAGAAGAGCAGGGAGGGAAGGGCTGCCTCACTTGCAAAATGAGTGGCTTGAGCAAACAGCACTGTGTCTCGTGCAGTCGGGGACTGTCACCTCTATCACTGCAGAAGTCCTGGTTACCAGGTGAGTGGAAGTCACAGCAGTCTGTGTACGTGCCTCACATGCTTTGTTCCTCTCTCCCTGAACTTGCTGGGTTGTTGGAGGAGCCATTTTCCAGCGTTTTCCTGCCCTCTGAGGCCGTGCAGGAGGTAAATTCATTTTCACATGCACCGCAGGGACACACAGCTCTTCAATCTGTTAATAATCAGTTTTCTTTCTCAGTCACTTTATATGCTGCTCAAAGAGATGTAAATCTAAACAAATACCAGTAATTAGTGGATGCGCTTAACAAATCTGAATTGGATTCTATGACCCAGTTGAGCAACAGACCCTCTGACAGAAGAGCCACCACCTGCCTGAGAGGAATCTGTCAAACTCCTCTAATTTTTTTGATATTTATTCATTAGGGTGATGAGCAGTGACAGAGGAATGCCATCTGCCTAACCTGGATTACTGCTATCCATCAGTTTTTGGGGACAGGTCTTTCTCCATGTCTTATTTCCTTGTTGTACTACCTGTGGAACTGCAAGGACCTCTCAGCTAT
The DNA here is from genome assembly GCA_013396995.1 of Dicaeum eximium. NCBI lineage: Eukaryota > Metazoa > Chordata > Aves > Passeriformes > Dicaeidae > Dicaeum > Dicaeum eximium. The sequence continues at coordinate 106,080 of VWZP01010545.1, forward strand.
AGAGTCCTGCCCTGCATTGGGGGAAATGTTAATTAGGGCATGATAATGAGAATAGAATAGAAAACCATCATCTAGTCCAGCTGGACTGATGGAGGACATCAACTGGTGATGTTTATCAAGTGAAGTTGTGGGAAGTGATGGGGCCACCATCTCTGGAAGTATTCAAAAACTGAGCAGATGTGGCTCTTGGGGACCTTAGGGGTCTTCAGTCACAGGCTGGACTTGATCTTAGAGACCTTTTCCAACCTTAATGATTCTGTGATGGTGGGAGGTTTTGTTCTGCTCCCAGCTCTGCTGCATGAGTATACCGAAGGAAGCTCTTTGTTTCTATTAGCAGTGAAATGACAAAGAAACCCAGGTTATTCACCTTAGAGAGCAGCAGGTTCTGTGCTAGGGGGGTGGAGGGGTGAGCAGGCCGTGTTTGCTGTCTCTCAGGGCTGGGTGTGAGGGGGTGAAGAGTTTGACTTGCCCCTGTTGTTGACGTGGGGTGAGCACCGTGTCTGTGCTTCTCCCCAGTACGGCGACTACGATCCCAACGTCCACAAGAGAGGCTTCCTGGCACAGGAGGAATTGCTTCCCAAGCGGGTAAGGAGCTCAGCAGAGTGTCAGAGTCAGTGTCCAAGCTGTCCTGAGGTTGGATGTGCTGCTGGGCCCTGTCTTGGTGTTTCTGGCTTTCTTGCTGAGCCAGGAGCAGCACTGTGACCTAGTCTCTGTCTCCCACCTCTCCCAGGTAATAAACCTGTACCAGATGACTCCAGAGATGTGGGAGGAAAGGATAACAGCCTGGTACGCAGAGCACCGGGGCAGAGCCAGGTGAGCTTGTGCTGCTGGGCTGGGTCAGGGCCAGTCCCCTCGCCTGGAGAGTCACCAGGCTTTGGGGAGCTTGGGCAGGCACTGGATGAGCTCTGCCAGCAGATTAATCCCAGCACATCTCTGCAGCAGCCTCGGGAAGAGCTCAAAGCTTTTGTCGGTGGCTCTGCTTGTGCCCTGCTGTCCCCTGGTCACTGTCGGGGCCTTCAAGAGAATTTAGGAATGATGCAAAGTAAGGACTCACCTGCGTCAGGGATCTGGGAGAAGAAATAGGGGTTCAAACTATACAGCTGCCTCAGGTGGCAAAACACTCCTCTTGGGGGATAAACCTAAAGCCATGGATCTGAAACAGTGGCATCCCAGCCAGGCATTTCCTATTTATGCTGAAGGGATTGGGAGGTGAACAAAGCCAGGCCTGGAGTGCTGCATCTCAGCAGCCACTCAGATGCTGGCAACTGCAGAGTGGGATTTGCTCTTGGGCTTTATTGATCCTGCCAGCAAAGACAGGATTGACCTGTGTGATAGAGACAGTCCAAGTTTTAAAGCCTGGTGAGTGCTTAGGATCAGCAGGAGCAGCCGTGTCCCTCTCTGATCCTCCCAAACACTCTTCTGCCTGACAGAGATGAAGCTGAAATGGAGTATCTGAAGATAGCCCAGGACCTGGAAATGTACGGTGTGAACTACTTCGCCATCAGGGTGAGTTGGGTGGGTTGGGGGTCCTGTTTTCCTGCCAGGGTAATCTCCGTGTCCTGGAGAGCCAGGAGAGCTGGGAGGTGGCATTTGGGGACCCCACCTCTGCTGAGGGGAGGCAGCAGCTCCTGGTACCCAGTGCTGGGTCACTGCTCGGGGTGGCTGAGGAGGGAACAGTGGTTCATGTCTGACCCTCCCAGTGATTTCTGCTCTTTCCTTTTCTCCTGCAGAATAAAAAGGGCACAGAGCTGCTCCTTGGAGTTGACGCCTTGGGTCTTCACATTTATGACCCAGACAACAGGTTGACCCCTAAAATCTCCTTCCCATGGAACGAGATCCGGAATATTTCCTACAGTGATAAAGAGGTATGGATGTGTCCCACCTCCTCCCTGAGAGCAGTAAAAACACAACTGGGATTTAAAATAATTTCTCTTGGCTTCTCTGTCTGCTGTGCTTGCTCTCACCAGCTTAGCTAAGGGCAGCTCAACTCCTCCAGTTGAAACCTTAATCCAAGCCTTCCTGAAACTGTGCAGGAGTGGGCGTGCAAGGGGTCACTGGGGAGCTGGTTCTCCTCTTTGGTTTCAAACCTTCTATGTAATAATCTTTTCAAAAACCCAAAATTGCTGTTGATGTTCTTAGCCCAAATACCAGAGTTCAGAAGTTAAAATCTCTTCTTTACTGCATATATTATGGTATTTATTACTGTGGATATAGTCTGTATTATGGAATACAGGGAGATGTATTCCTGGGGAGAAGAGCTCTTGCCATCTCATTACATCATCTTAGGTTTCAGGCTGCTGGGCTTGGCATAGCAGCTGGAATCTTTTTAGGAAGCTGAGCAATTTAAGCCCACTGTTGGATAGTTATTTATTAAATCCAGAGTCTAAATATGGGTGTTTGGGATTGTTGGCCCCCAAACCTAATTGAGAACAGAAGTGCAGTTGGCTGAGAAGGGGGGACTGAGCAGCTCCATTTTAAGTCTGAGAGAGCTGCTTAAAGAAACCAGCTGCCTTCATGGTAAGGAAGAGAATTAACTTCTTAATTAAAAATGGTTTTCTAATCTAAACATGATATTGATCAGGGGAGCAGCTAAAGGTTTCTCATCAGCTGCGTTTATTGCATGTCTTGTGAAGTTTTATAAGCAGTAAATCCGTGCTGGAATTGTTTCCACGTGCTTTACTCCTTAAGGAGCTTCACGACTCTGCACCGAGTGACTTCCAGAGCTTCCCTGGCTGTTACAGTGCAGTGGGAGCTCCCCAGAATCCAGGGACTGACCCCTCCATAAGCAGGCCTTGCCACAGGACTGTGGCAGAGCTCTCTCCAGGGAAGGATGGATCCCTTCCATCAGCTCAATCATCTGTGTAATCAGGTGCCCACGAGCCAGCCTGACCTGATACAAACAGGGCCAGTGGCTGAGAGCAGCAGCTCTGCTGACACCACACTGGGGGTTATCCCTCCTAACAAAGATTGACTGTTCACACCGAGCTGAAACTCCTCTCCCAGCACATTCCTGCTGCTGCTCTCAGTGACTGCTGGGGGCCCTGCTGGAGCCCGAATCCAGGGATGTTCATGCACGTCCGCTTTTGTGAAAGTCTTAAAAGATTGGCTCTTAAACTGCCAGAGCGAGGCAGTGCCAGGGCAGGGCCCTTTGCAGGCAGGGCCGTGTATTGACAGATCTCCCACTCTAATGGACCCACTCTGTCTGCTCCAGCTCCTCAGCCCGTTATTTCTGTAGCATGTGGGGGAGTGATGGAATATGTGCATGTCTCCTAAAAAATGCCATCTTGCAGAGCACTCCATCTCTTCAAGTACCCTTTTGATAGTGCAGAGGCTTCTCTTCATCCAAGGGCTGCATTACCAAAGCCCTTGAGGGATTTATGCCACCACTGGCCTCTCAAGAGAGCTGCTGTGGGAGAACTTTGGAGACGGTGAAGCCAGGCCATGGGTAGAGTTGGTTGGTTGACACATGGACTGTAAATACAACTTAGAGCCAGGGAATAACAATTTGAATTGTGGGGAAATCTTAGGACTGAGTTCTGGAGAAGAAAACGCATGGAAAATTCTTCTGGGGAGCTCTTGTGAGTGGTGATGTCAGTGGGAAGGGCAGCAGCTCCTTGCTGTGTTCCTGATGCAGCTCTCCTGCCCTTTTAACTTCCTGACAGGAGAGTGCAGCCAGGTGGGAGTTGGGCTCTTCTCCCAGGTAACAAGTGACAGGATGAGATGAAACAGCCTCAAGTTCTGCAAGGGAAGGTTTAAGCTGGAAATTAGGGAAAATTTCTTCATTAAAGGGTTGTCAAACCTTGGTCCAGACTGCCAAGGAAAGTGTTCAAAACACTTGTGGATGTGGCACCTGGGGACATGGTTTGAAGGTGAACATGGTGCTGTTGGGTTGACACTTGAATTTTAGGGTATTGGAGGGCTTTTCTAAACTTAATGATTCTGTGGTTCCCATCAGGCAGCTGAGCTGGTTCTTCCTGCCTTTGGAAGCATCCTGGGTTCCTGCTCTGGTTTCTGTGTTCCCTGCAGCTCCCAGAAGAGCAGCACCTTGTCTGGGGAGGTGCTGAGCTGAACCCCCACCTCTGCAGGGCTCTCTGCAGAGGGCACCAGCTCCTGTGGCCCCCATGTTTTCCTGATGGGAGGAACATTGTCTCCTTGGCTGCTTTTGATGCGAGTCCTCTTGCTTGGCTCAGAGCCACGGGGACGGCTCAGAGCCGTGTGTCTGACCCTGCTGACCTGCTCTGGGCCAGAGCTTTCAGGAAGAATTTTATAGCTGCGTTTTTATTAAATGCACCTCTCTCTGATAACTCTCTTCCTCTTTATTTTTTCCTTTTCAGTTTACGATTAAGCCATTGGACAAAAAGATCGATGTTTTTAAATTCAATTCATCAAAGCTGCGTGTGAATAAGCTGGTAAGTGCACAGACAGTCTTCTTTTACTGCCTGCAGCAGTGGGTTCTGCAGAGAGTGTGAGACAACAAGCTTCTGGGGCTTTTCCTTTGAGAGGGAGCTGCTGCTGTGTGGTTGTGATGGGGTGAAGCAGTTGCTGCTCGCTGAAGGAGAGAAGGGGGAGACTCAAGACAAGCTGCTCCACAGAACCTCTCCCCTTCCCCTGTTTTTGTACTCCCTTTTTGAGCACTTGGCTTTCAGCTGACCTAAATAGTGGAAGTACTTAGTAAATACAACTCCTAGCTTTGCTCAGTTCCTCTTTCTTCCCATGTGGCTCTTTCCCATTCTGCCCTGTGTTGTAGCTTTCCCTGTTTTGGTAGGCACCTTTACCAGAGTCCTGGCTTTTCCCCCTCTGAGGACACTCTCCTTGGACAAGGTTGGGCTGCATTGAGCTGTCCATGTTGGAGACCAGCTTTTGCTGATGTTCTGGATTTGGATCCGTTGTTAGGTGGCACAGGTACCTTTGCTGTCCTGGTTGTTGGCTGTGCTTCATGTTCCATAGGAAATGGGGCTTCCTCATTCCCTGCATCATCAAGTTTATAGTGCTGAAATCTTCAGGGAAGTCATTTGTGACCTGGGTTGTGGCTGCCCCATCCCTGGAAGTGTTCCAGGCCAGGTTGGACACTGGGGCTTGGAGCACCCTGGCATAGTGGAAGGTGTCCCTGCCCGTGGCAGGGGGTGGTGCTAGATGATCTTTGAGGTCTCTTCCAACTCAAACCATTCCATGATTCTTGTGATTTTATGAAATGGAAGAAGAGCATATAAACCAGTCCTTTAGAAAAGAATCCAAATTTAGAACCCTGCTTTTATTGCCAAAAAAATCTTTTCACTCCTCAGTGTGCCCACCTTGTGCTAACCCTCTTCTAGCACTGCCACCTCCCTGGTCCTTACCAGAGAGAGAACCACACTGGGGCTCAAATCCCTTCAGCAAAGGTATCTGGAGATGCCCAGGCAAGTTTTTGATAAGCCTTCTGTTTGTCCAAATGGAAAGTGGTTTTCCTTTTTTTTTTCTCTTTTAATTTATTTTTTAATCTCAGTGTCTTAAACGTACACTGGGGAGAAGGTGCAAGTTCATCTTGAGCCTAAAGAAAGGGGGTAGTGAGAACCAGGGAACCAGGCAGAGCTGTAGAAATTTTTATTTCATTATTTGGCCTCTTGCCTTTATAGAGTGGGTGTAAAACAACACCCATGCTGTGCTGGAGGCACAGAAAATTGGTCTCTGCAAAGAGCTGCTATACCCAAGAGCTGGTGTTTGGTGTGGGACCTGGCTCCCTGCCCTCCTACAGCTGTGAGAGCTCGCAGGGTTGGAGCTCAGTGGGTGGAAGCACTAACAAGCACCAAATCAAAGCAATTCTAGTGTTTTTGTGTGTCAAGAATACAAACCACCTCATTGCCATCGTGTGTACAGCTGTTTCTCTCCGCTCTTCACCCCTGACTGGAACAGATTCTTCAGCTGTGCATTGGGAACCACGACCTCTTCATGAGGAGGAGGAAGGCAGACTCGTTGGAGGTGCAGCAGATGAAAGCACAGGCCAGGGAGGAGAAGGCCAGGAAGCAGGTGAGCCACATGTCCCATAACCAGTGAGCCAAAATCAGAAAAGCAGATGGGCTTGGGAAAGACGGGTCTCTGGAATGACATCAAAGCAGCTTTGAGGGAAGGTCCAGCTGAACATTTTTTAGTAGCTTGCTCCCAGCTCTCCAGTCATCTCAGCTTGGCTCTGCAGGTTGGTGGCAGCCTAAGTCCAGCCCCCAATTTGGGAACAAAACTGAGAGGACAGTAGGGAAGAGCTGCTCTGGGTGTGTGGCAAGACGTGTGTTGGGACAGTTGATAAATCAGGGCTGTGAGGGGGAGCTGTGCTCTGCCGTAGCTCTTTGCCTCATTTCTAATTGCAGGCTGATGGAATGCACGCCGACATTCCGGGCTGCGCAGCCTGGAATGCAAATTCCGTGCTGGCCTCTCTCGGTGCCGCGGGTCAGCCCGGGCGGCCGGCACGGCGCGGCGGAGGCAGCGGCGTGGAGCCCACGAGCAGAGATCAGCAAATTGAATTGTATGAATCATTGTTTTCTGCTCGTAGACCTTTTCTACTCACTGAAACCCACACAGCTAATCTGAGCACTGGTGCTCGGAATATAAATGGCCCTTTGGCAGGGAAGCCACTAGAGAGGAGCAGGAGAAGCCAGAGCAGTCGCTGCACCCAGCAGGGGCTTGTGCTCACAGGTCTGGGTGTTACTGGGTTTGAGTGTGGCCACAGAGGTGCTTGTGTGGGGTGGAGGTGTTCAGCTGGCCTGGGTGGGGAGCACTTCTCTCAATCCTTGTGTGGTGCTGAGGTGCTCAGCTGGGCTGAAGGTAGGACGTGACTTGTTCTTCCGGCACCTCTTGGTGCTTGTGTGGTGCTGAGGTGCTCAGCCAGCCTGGAAATGGGATGTGTCTTGTCCTTCATGTACCTCCCAAGGTGCTTGTGTGGTGCAGAGGTGCTCAGCTGGGCTGGAGTTGGGATGTGACTTGTCCTTCAGGCACCTCCTGAGACAGTTTTCCCTTGTGAAGCTCGTGGAATGGCAGGAAAGATTTGGACTTGAGTCACTACAAGCTCCACTGGGGAAGAGGGACTTTGTGCTTCCCACAGGGATTCCCCTGGTCAGTAAGGAGTTGGCAGTATAGAACCATTGAGGCTGGGAAAGCACTCTGAGGCCTCCAACCATCAACTCTCCACCACCCTGTTCAGTAAGCCATGTCCTTAGTGGAGCAGAAGGTCCTTGGAAGGAGCAGCTCAGTGTCCAAGTGCTGACAGCCTCAGGGATGGGTGGTCAGGCATTGGAATGGGCTGCCCAGGGAAGTGGTGAAGTCACCATCCCTGGAAGAGTTCAGAAGTGGATGTGGCACTTCAGGATATGGTTTTGTGGAGTACACAGTGCTGCTTGGATAATGGTTGGGCTTGGGCTTAGAGGGCTTTTCCACCCTTAACAATTCCATGAATCTTTAAGTTTTACAATCTCTGAGTTTTTGGTGTGTTTAGATAACACAACACCCAAGATCCTGTGCTTGTTTGGGCTGCTGGAAGAGGTGAGGGCTCTGGGAGGGAGAACAGCTTACAGCTTCACGTGAGCTCCCAAATCCAGAGCACTTGGGCTCCATGGGAAAGGTCAGGCTCCTGTGTGGGCTGGCTGCCCTGTCCTGAGCAGGCCACTGTGCTGTCTGCCCTGCTCCCTGCTCCCTCCCCAGCATTGGCAGTCGTTAACTGGTTTCAGATAGTCTTTTTGGATCAGGAATTCTTGTTAATGGGAGTCCTGAGTGGGATGCAGATCATAATGATAATTAATGAGGGGAACCTTTAATAGAAGGAAGCAGAATGGCTGGAACAGTGGGCGTCCCACTTTCAGAGCACAGCTGGTGTCCAAGGAGTAGAGAAATGTGGCTTGTCTCACTTCCTTCCCTTATTAGACCCAGCAGGTCTCCTGTCCTGGCTGCAGCGTGGATATTTATAATGCCCCATTCCTGTGGGACTGGAGGGATTAAACTCAGTGTGTTTATTAGCCCAATGGCTCCCTTGGGCTCTTGGCTAGTGAAGAGGCACTCCCTGGGCACAACAACCCTCCTAGCATCTTCTGGGAAGAGCTGGCAGGTCCTGGTGGCTTGGGTCTTCCCCTCCTGGAGAAGCATTGCTGTACCCTGCAAACAAAGAGGGTTTATTTTATCCAGGAATTGTCAGAGGTGGTCGCACTCTGTGTGACCTCCCTCTGAACGAATGGAAGTGAAGGCTCCAGGGTGCTGGCTTGGATATCTGATCAAAAGGAGCAGCTATCCTTGTCCTTCAGCCTCCTGCCACGTGCCGTGGTGTTTGGGAGATGCCCTCAGACTGTCCTTAACCCAGTCCTGCTGTAAGAAACTCCAGAGAGTTAAGCTGGAGATCTTGAGACTCACTTGTCCTGGTCTGCCCTGTGACTCAGCCTAGGAGGGCACTGTCTGGGGACATTGTCACCTGCAGGCAGCTCCTGTGGCCATACTATGAGTGACAGCCTGAGCAGAGGATGGGAGTTGTCTCAGGACTGGCACTTTTCAAGGGAGCGTCAAACAGGCTGCCCAGGGCAGTGGTGGAATCACCATCCCTGGAAGGGTTAAAAGAAGGTGTGGATGTGGCACTTGGGGACATGGGTTAAGGGTGGCCTTGGCTGTGCTGGGGGAACAGTTGGACTTGTTGATCTTGGAGGTCTTTTCCAACCTAAGTGATCTCATGATTCTGTTCTTTGATCAGGTAACCTGAGTCAAGGGACATTCCCATTGTCACTAAGCAGAGAGGAGGCAGCAGTGCTCTGACCTCACCTGTGACTCTTTCTCATCCATGGAAAACCTTCCTCATCTGTGTTTTTCTCCTCGCTTTCCCCAATCCCTTTTTCCCAGATGGAACGACAGTGCCTAGCACGAGAGAAGCAAATGAGAGAAGAGGCTGAGAGGACCAGGGATGAGCTGGAGAGGAGGCTGATGCAGCTGAAGGAGGAGGCAACGATGGCCAACGAGGCTCTGGTAGGTCCCCAGGAGGCTGTTTCCCAAGCACTGCAGCTGCTCCTCACTCTTACCACTACAGAAGCATTTTTGGAAGCGCTCTATGAGTGTCCTAAGACTGCTCCCAAACTGCTGCCAGTGGCCAGTGAGCAGCAGGCTGGATGGAGCTATTTCATCCTGCTGGCTGCTTGGGAGGAGCACAAAGAGGATGATTTGGAGCAGAGCCTGGGCACATCCCAGCCTTGATGGCAGACAGCAAGTGAGGGATTCTATGGAGCGTGTCGGAGCGAGCAGCTTGGGGCCCTGCTCTGGGGGCTGTGGGCACATTTGGGGAGACATGGGCTGTGCTTAATGGCTTTGTGTCCTGGAATTGTCAGATGAGGTCGGAGGAGACGGCGGATTTGCTGGCGGAGAAGGCGCAGATCACGGAGGAGGAGGCCAAGCTCCTGGCTCAGAAGGCGGCCGAGGCCGAGCAGGAGATGCAGCGCATCAAGGCCACGGCCATCCGCACCGAGGAGGAGAAGCGGCTGATGGAGCAGAAGGTGCTGGAGGCAGAGATGTTGGCACTGAAAATGGCCGAGGAATCGGAGAGGAGGTCAGAGGGTACAGCCTTGCAGCTGCTTCTGCTTTGCTTCCCACCCCCTTCAAGTTATCCCTCTGAGTTATCCTCCGTCAGCTTCCCGTGTGTATCCAACAGCAATTGGCCCTTTGACCCAGCTGGTTTCCCTCTCCAAAAGCCAGCTCTGCTTTTGGGTGCTTTCTGCAACCCTCCCCTCCATTCCCCAAGGTCTTTAACAACATTAATAACACTTGGGGGTTATTCTTCCTCTGGATGGTAGATCTACATTCCCTATTCTCTCCTTACTCCCTACTTACCTCTCGGTTGTTCAGTTCTCCTTTCCAGCGATGAGTTCTGTTTCGAGGGAACAGAGACTTTGCTCCTTGTTAAAACTGATGTTTCCACCCTCCTGATACCCAAGCCCAGGTCCCACGGTGGATGTGGCAGTGAGCAAGTAAAAGATCAGCCTTGTTTCCTTCCAGCTGATTACTCCTCTCTGTGTGACAGCCTGCTGGGTGTCAGCCCTTCTGCTTGGATGAACTCAGCCCTTCTTCATCTCTTCTTGCCTGTTCCACAATGTGATCCTGCTTCTCCATCCTCCTGTTCCTCCTGGCTCCAGTCTGATATTTGCTGTTTGCTGTTGGTCTTTGCAGGGCAAAGGAAGCTGATCAGCTTAAGCAGGACCTGCAGGAGGCTCGCGAGTCGGAGCGTAGAGCGAAGCAGAAGCTCTTGGAGATCACCAGCAAGTCTTCCTACACAGTAAGAGATCTGTGCTGTAATTCCCAGTTCCCTGCCTTCCTGTGTAGCCTGGAGGAGCCTCCTTCTCCATCCCAACCATGGAGGGGGCTGAGCTGTCTCTTTGCTGCTCAGAAATCCTGAGCAGTGCTTGCCCTTTTCATCCCTGTATCTCATCCAGCAGAACTTCACTATGCTCTTTTTTTTTTCCACCCACCTCTTGCTATGAGAGCAAAGGAGCTGCTGCTGAAATTAAAGCAGCAAATTCTAAACCAATTTAGCAGCCGTGTCAGAGCCACTTTGCCAGCACGTGTGGAGTGCACCAGCTTAGCCATAACCTTTAAAATAGGGTTAAATATGCCCTTATCCTTGTTAGGTGGGATAAACACTGTTCAGAGCCTGTAAATTCATTTTTTGGGCATAAACTGGACCTTTATGTGCTGGAAAAAAACTTACTTGAAGGGAGGTTATTCCATAATTGTCCATTAAGAGGATTTCACACCTTCCTCTGAAGCTTCTGGTTCCTGCTGGGCACTGAAAAGCCAGATTAGATGACCATTGCTCTGATTTGTCTGGCAATTCTTTTCCTCTGCTTCCCTAATTGTGCCTGCAAACCCCATCAGGTGCCCCCATCCCTGCAGCTCACACCTGTTCCATCCTGGCCTGGGGGAAGGGGAAGGGCATCAGGAATAGGCTTGACATGGGAGTTACGGACACGCCAGCACCAAGGTTTGAATTTGTACCTGCAGGCTCCTTCCCCCTTTGTCTGGAAACTTTACAGGAGCAGGTTGGAGAGGGGTTGAGATGAAGCAACTTTTCATCCTGAGTTCACTGCAAGAATAGAATACTTGGAAGCTGTTAAAAATAACAGTGATGGATAACAATCAGGTGCTCTCAGCTCTGGGACACTCAGTCAAGTGAGTGCTGGATAAAGCCCAGCTTTGGAGTGCTCCTTCTTTTACAAGTCACTAGAATTCTGGGATGCATCAGCTCCTTAATTCTGGCTTTGACTTGTGTGCAGGGAGATACTTGTCCTCGTTGGAATTGTGCTGTGTGGCTACACCAGCAGTGTGGAATTTGGGCAGCTCTTCCACATCCATGTTCCCTCATGTTGCCCTCATGTCCATCCTTAGTGAAACCAGCAGAGCCCCAGCTTGAAGCCCTTGTGCCGAAACCCCTGTGCAGGGGAGCAGTTGGGTGGCTCTGCTCTCTGTTCCTGTGGAATTAGAGCCTCATTAGGGGAATGTTAAGGGATTGTGTGGAGCTCAGCTCCACCCCTCCAGCTGCGTCTGCCTGGAGGCAGGGCTGCCACTTCAGACACATGGGTCTGTGTCCTCTGCCTTCCCTAAAGAGCCCTGGCCTTCTGGACACGGCTGCCAGTGCCTGCTGAGAAGGGAAATGCTTTTTTCCTCCCCATTTTGGTGGCAGGGCCCCCTCATGCAGCTGCTGTTCCTCCTGCCCCTCTCCCTGCCCTGAGATGAAGTCTGTGCTGTACAGGCTCCAGGGCTGTTGTTTTCCAAGGTCAGGAGGAGGCTGGTGTGCCCAGTATGTCCATATCCAGGTGAAAACACCTTGCTGGGTTCTTCCATCCTGTGTTACACTTCCCTGGATTGCTAGCACATGGAGGGACCCTGTTTTGAAAGCTGTTTTTGGGAGACTTGAGTTTCTCGACTCTGATGAGTGGTGCAGGATTCCAACTTTTCTCTTCCTAAACGAGGGTGTAACATTGGGCTTGTTCTCTTCCATGGTCCCAGACTTGTGCTGTCCTCCCCTGACACTGGGAACTCAGCAAGACTTCACAGGAGCAAGAGATGAAGGAGGGAGTGGATGGATGTAGAATCATTTAGGTTGGAAAAGACCCTTCAGAGATGGAATCCAATCCCTGAGCTAAGTCTGTGCTGCAGAAAAGGCAAAAGAAACAGTTAAAAATATATATTTTTCAACTTTCCAGTCTCCAATCCTGGTTCTTTAAAGCTTGTTTCAGTGTCTTTTTAGACCTTGAAGCCCAGGCTTTATGATGTCACTGGTAGGTGATGCATGAGAAGTGAGATGTGGATCTGAGTCTCAGGCCATCGGTGCTTGGAGAACAACTCATTCCTTATGGATTTGGCTGCAGATCTTTGCCTCCCTCAGTGCCCTTCAGCTGCCAGATAAAGGCAATCACCTCCTCTCTGATCCTGTGGGAGCTGTAAGTTGCTGGTTTGGGCTTGCCCAAATTCCTGAGCAGCAAAATAAAGTCAGTGGCAGCACGAGGAGGAGCTTTCTGTGCAGGGGAAACCTGCTGACCTCTGTGCTCCCTCCGGATCCTCCGTCTCACTCTGTATTCCAGAGGGATCCAAGGGATGACCGCTGCCAGCGTGGTGCTTGCCTCTGCTAACGGCAGGAAATTGCTGTAATGCAGGAACAGGGCTTTGCAGTTTGTTCCAGGTGAGGAAGCACATATGGAAAAGCTTCCTGTCCCTTTTATCACCCCATGGCCCCGGATTAGAAATAACAGCACCTGCTGCAAGAGCTGCCCAGGATTGTTGCAAATGGCAGGGAATCTGCAGCAGGAATTCTTCCCCTCTGCCCTGTTCAGGTGAGACCCCACCTGCAGAGCTGCCTCCAGATCTGGGGTCCCAGCACAGGAGGGACCTGGAGCTGCTGGAGAGAGTCCAGAGGAGGCCACAGAGATGCTCCAGGGCTGGAGCTCCTCTGCTCTGGAGCCAGGCTGGGAGAGCTAGGGGTGCTCACCTGGAGAGGAGAAGGCTCCAGGGAGAGCTCAGAGCCCCTTGCAGGGCCTAAAGGAGCTCCAGGAGAGCTGGAGAGGGACTGAGGACAAGGGATGGAGGGACAGGACACAGGGAATGGCTTCCCACTGCCAGAGGGCAGGGATGGATGGGATATGGGGAAGGAATTGTTCCCTGGGAGGGTGGGCAGGCCCTGGGACAGGGTGCCCAGAGAAGCTGTGGCTGCCCCTGGATCTCTGGAAGCGTCCAAGGCCAGATGGAACACTGGGACTTGGAGCAACCTGGAATAGTGGAAGATGTCCCTGCTCATGGCAGAGGTGGAACTGGATGAGCTTTAAGGTCTCTTCCTACCCAAACCATTCCATGGTTCTGTTAAATGCTTTGCTCCAGATATCAAGCCCATGCCTTTGAGAGCCCTGAACCTGCTCGCTCTTTGCTTTTTCCGTACTCTTCCTCACTCCTGCTGCTCTCTGATTTCGCCACCAATTTTTTCCTTGTTCTATGGCAGAGCAGTGCTGAGGGAAGAGAAAGAAGTAGTGGCTGTAGCAACCCTGATAAATTGGCTCAGGCCTTAATGGCTGCAGCAACTGAAACTCCTGCTCAACTGTTACTGCTGCTGATGGGTGTTTTTAAAAACAAAACCCAACAAAGCTTGTACTGAAAAAAAACAAGCTAAAGGTTGTTTGAAGGCCAGCAGGCTGGCTTAGATGCTCCTGGCTCCCCTGCGCTGCAGGGATGGGAGAACCTCACGTGGGAAGGGCTTTGGGAGCGCCTGTATGCCTTACAGGGAAGGAACTTGAATGTCAATGGGATGCAAGTATTTAAATCAGTTAAGTGCTTTGGCAGACCTGTCCCCTTTCCTTCGAGACTGGAATTTAGGTACCGAGCTGTCCCTTCCAGTGCCTGCTCCAGAATTAATGTGGCTTTGTTCTGTGCTGGCAGCAAAGGGGGAGGAAGGAGTTGGGTTTCCTTGTCATGTGGGTCCTAACTCATCTGGAAGGCTCCAGCCAGGCCAAGTGCAGTTTGAGGCACCTCCTTGTTTATGCTTGTACGAGGTGTTTGTGTTCCAGCTTCGCCGGTCGATGAAATGTTGTCCCTCTCAGATTTGTCCGAGCTGGGAACGAGCCCTGGCTGTTTGTGAATTCCAGGCTGGTGGTGAGGGAAGAGGCAGGTTATTGTACAGAGTAAATCTGTCACCCCAGTGCTTTCAGGTCTTGCTGAAAAGGAGCTAACTGAAAAGAGTGCTTGGAGTATCCCAAATAGGAGAAATGAGGGAAAGAAAGAGCCAATGGAAGCTCAAAGTCTGGTTTGTTAGAGCAGGTACCCAGCAATGCCATTCCAGGTTTGGGCATGTTGTTTTCCTTACAGGAATCCCTAAAGGAAGAGGGAGCATCCAGGAGGGAGGTGAGGGACCTTTGGGATGCTGGGTTGGATTTCTCATACCCCAGAGCAGGGCTGAGCAAGCTGGCAGGAGTTGTGACTCAGCCCCATCTGATGCCGCTGTGCCACCCTTGACGTGTGCCCTGTTTGCCACCTCATCCAGCATGCTGCAGGAGCAGAGCCATGACTCCAGCAGGCTTTTCCTCTCCTCCTAATGAGCCCATTTGTTAGAGGTGTGACAGAATTTTTGACTGAGAGGAAGAAGGGTCATTTTTTAGGAGAAGATAAAATCTGAGGGCCTGGCAGTGTGTGTCACTGGGGGATAGCAAAGCATTTTGCAGGAGGAAGAAAGTCCCAGATCCTTGCTCAGGTGTTCCAGGAGTGATTTGCTGTGTTATCTCCATTTTGAGCTGAATCTAGAAGTGGTTTCTCAACCTCTGGAGCTGTAAATTACTGAGGAGATAAAAATGTGTCAGTGCATCTCCATGGACCTTGCTGGAATGGCATCCTTGGGGTCACATTGGTCTTTGCTCAGGCTTTGGGGAGCTGTGGAGTGCAGGACTCTGCTGTCACACGGGGTCTTACATTGTCCCTGCTCACAGCTTGAACTTTATAAACCTGATTGAATGTTAAATACCGGACAGATGACTCCCAGTAGGCAGCTTAAAGTGACACAGTGGTGATAAAGCCTTGATTTTACCAAGTTTTGTCAATAGATTTTGAAGGCAAGTGGTGTTTTGTCTCCTCTTTTAGGGCTGCAAAGAGTCCTGGAGGAGCAATGGCTTTAAATTGAGAAGCAAATTGGGAATGGAGCAAGGGGATCTCCAGGCTGATCTTGTGCTCAGGACTCTGGGCTCAAGTGTTGCTCTGATTTTACATTGGCATTGCAGAACATTCGATGTAGTGACACTTGTGTGGCTCAGAGTGATTAACTTGTGCTCTCTCTTCAGCAGTCCATGAACTCAAGTACCACAGCACTGCCCACTGACCTGCCAAGCTTCAACCTCATCAGTGAGAGCCTCTCCTTCGACTTCAAGGATACAGACATGAAGAGGCTGTCCATGGAAATCGAGAAGGAGAAGTACGTGCACACATCCAGTCTGGGCTGGGCTGGGATTTGTGCTGGCTGTGAGCCAGGTGTGGCCAGGAAGGCCAAGGGCACCTGGGCTGTGCCAGCCCTGGGGTGGCAGCAGCAGCAGGGCAGTGCCCGTCCCCTGTGCTGGCACTGCTGGGGCACCTCCAGTGCTGGGGCAGCTCTGGGACCCTCCTGACAAGAGAGACCTGGAGGGGCTGGAGCGTGTCCAGGGAAGGGAACGGAGCTGGGAAGGGGCTGGAGCCCCAGGAGAGGCTGAGGGAGCTGGAAAGGGGCTCAGCCTGGAGAAAAGGAGGCTCAGGGGGGACCTTGTGGCTCTGCACAACTCCTGACAGGAGGGGACAGCCGGGGGGTCGGGCTCTGCTGCCAGGGAACAGGGACAGGAGGAGAGGGAACAGCCTCAGGCTGGGCTAGGGTTGATATTAGGGAACATTTCTTCATGGAAAGAGCTGTCCAGCCCTGGCACAGCTGCCCAGGGCAGGGCTGGAATCCCCATCCCTGGAAGGATGTAAAGGCCATGTGGATGTGGCCCTTGGGGACATGGGGCAGTGGTGGCCTTGGCAGTGCTGGGGAATGGTTGGATTTGGTAACCTCAGAGGGCTTTTCCAGCCCAAACAATTCTGGGCTTGTCGTGGCTGAGCCTTTCCCTGGTGGGGACCTAGTGTCACAGATCTGTCCCTGCCACCTGCTCACAGGTGAGCTCAGGGCCCTGCTCCAGGCAGTTCCTCTCTGTGTGGGAATCCTGGCTCCTGCTCAGGCTGGAATTGCCCACGGTGGTAGAAAGAGGTAACAGCAGGCTGAGTGCTGGAGGCCTGAGCTTGAGGCTTTTGGATATCCAGGGAATGTGGTGATAGCCAGGGTGTGTTAAGGTCCTGCACTAGGGCTTTAACCCCTTTTCCTTGGAATTTGTGTCACGTTCCTGGATAAAGAGTATTCGCCAGCAAGTTTGGATGTGATTATGAGCTTTGATCTTGTGTTTTCCTGAGGGTCTAAGTGTAGCTTCGAAATTACCAATTGAGCAGAAATCAAAGCAGATCAGATTTTAATCTCTGTAGTAATGATGTGCTTTGTTCATCGATTCAGTCGTAGATCAAAGCCACAATGGCTCTGTCATCCTGCTCCGGCCAAAACTTCCCGAGGCTGGAATGCCACACCCCTGGATCCCAGAGGGTGCTTTGGTTTGCTCTGCTCAGTGCCCTCTCCTGTGTATGAAATCACAGACCTAGAGACAGGAGATTAAGAACTTCTAAAAACTTTTCCCGAAGCCAGAAGGAAAAAGATAGAAGCTGAAAATAACAGGATAATTCCTGGTTCTGTACCCAGGTTGCTATCTAGGTCATCCTGCTCTCCTGAGCAGGGAGAGCTGCCTCTGCCAAATGCTGAAAGCAATAGGATGCTTTTCCTGTCTTCTCTGGGGCTGTTCTCTTTCCTCGGGTGCTGGGATAAACCTCTCTACAAGTTTTGGTACTGGAAAAGGTTCCTATTACCCTGCTGGCCCTCTGACCTGGCTCAGGGGGTTCATCACAGATACAAAACTCACTGGGTGATTTTTCCAGTTGATTTTTCATTGTGGAAGGCAGTTCAGGACAAGTCCTGGGAATGGCTGGTTTGGGGGATGGTTTTTTCCCTTTCTTTTTTTTTGGGGGGAGACTTTCTCTCTGCCAGGGATCCTCTGTGTCTACAAGATACTGGATATTTTGGGGACAGCACCTGCTCCTTTACAGTTTAAGAGCTAAATCCCTCTAAATCACAACAAGTCAGTACATCAGGGTCCTTCCTCATGGAAAGCTTAGTGGATTTGGGTTGTGGAGCAGGTTTGGGAAGGGGTGCAGGGGTGTAGAGCTCTCCTGAGTAGCTGCTTAAACCACTGTGTGGTGTAAACCTCTGTCAGCTTCACTTGCAAATTGGGAGACTTAAAATACCACCAAGCTTGGGTTTAATTTTGTATAATAATGTAACTTACACTTTTATTGTTGGGTTGGCTGTCTGAGTCCTCTTTAATAAGGAAGAAATAATCGCTCTGAGTAGCTCACTGTGTGCTATAAACTGATATTATCAGTTCCACATGCTAAAAATAATGGAAAAAAGCTGTTTCTGTTACAATTCTTTTATCGCTTGTCACATCAGCTTGTGCAGCTGGTCAGTGCTAACCCAGGGCTGTTCTCTGTGTGTGTTAGGGTGGAGTACATGGAGAGGAGCAAGCACCTGCAGGAGCAGCTCAACGAGCTGAAGACAGAAATTGAGGCACTGAAGCTCAAGGAGAGAGAGACAGCTCTGGATATTTTGCACAATGAGAACTCCAGCCGGGGCAACAGCAAGCACAACACTATTAAAAAGGTATCAGAGGGCCCCAGTTTGTATCTCCCCTGATGAAACCCTTTAAAAAGAACCCTAAAATCACCCTGCTTTTGATAATAAAATTATTGGATCTAGGCTTTCTTCCCCAGCTGCTTAGCTTTGATTGGAGAATTCCAGCTTCTGGTGGTCCTGGTGTTCTAAGGCTGGTCTCCCCAGTGCTGTGGGAAGGGATGTGAAGGTCTGCAGGGCTGAAGGTCTTGCTGAACCTCAGAAGCTGTACAAGGATGTTGTTGGAAGGGCTCTGCATCCCTAGTGAGCAGGAAAAGCCCTCGTGCCTATTGCAGCCTTTCCCTATGAACACTGAGCTTGTCTGGTGAATAATGAGGGCAGGAATACTCCCGGCTTAGGAGCTCTCAGTGGAAAAAGCCAAAAGCTCTTCCTCTCTTTTAATCTCTCTAGAGAAACCTGTAGTGCAGCTTCAGTCACTAACAGCAAAGCCTTTGCTGGCAGGGGGTGTGAGACCTCTGCTCCCTGGAGCCTCCTCCCTCCCGAAATGGGGCTGACATGAGGAACTTCAGCCAAAAATTGAGGTTGCCTGGGTTGGCCGACCCGGGGGTCACCTGAAATCTCACAACAAAACCACTTCTTTATTTCTACATCCCATCTTTTTCCTTTGCCTCAGTGCTGAGCTCTGTACTGAGGGGCTGGGGGCACATCTACGATGGATTTGGATGGTGGTGGTCAGCCCCACTCACCTGCTAAGGCTTTTTTTCCTGCAAAGGCTTTTTCCTGGCTGGCTTTCCGCTAGCAGCTGTCCTCGGGAAGGATTCGGAAATCCGTACGGCACGTGGTAACAATTGCAGGCTTGGAAAACAAATCCTGCTCTCTTTACTACTCCCAGCCAAAACTTATGTCTGAAAGGATTTGGAAATATCAGTTCTTGCTGACTTTCGTGGCTGGGAGTTTGTGATCACTGAATTGGGGCAGGAAAATGAATCTAGCAGGGCTCACTCACCAGTTTCCCCGTGCTGGCCTGGAGCTATTCAGGTTGCTGTCACACTAGAGCAGAGAAAATAAAAATCTTCACAACCCCTTTTGTCATTGTAGAATCTGGAGGCGTTTCTGCTCCCAGTAGGTTTTGGAAGGATTTGTCTCTGTGTTCCAAGTCCTTGGTTTAAACAGAAACTGCTAAATTTTCACTTCTGACAGAGAGGAGTTCATAGAGAGCTGATGGTCCCATTTGTCTCCCTTAAAGAGGGTGGCTGGGCCATCATTTCCGTGTCTGTCAGGGCTTGTCACAGTACCGTCACTTTGCCTCCCTTTGAAGATGGAGTCTTGTCCTGTCCCCTCCCTTCCGGAGGGAGCAGGGGCTGCCCGGCTGCTGCATCTCAGCAAGGAGCAAAGGTTCCCAAATAATAGACTATTAGTGGAGACATCAGAGGGAAATTACAGCCTGCTCTGCTCAGGAAGGTCAGCAGGGCTTTTGTCTTCACCAGTGGTGAAGGCAAGGAGACAAAGGGCACTGGGAATGGGGTATCAGTCCAGCAATACTTCAATGGCACCAACCCTCTGCCTCACCTGGAAGCTGCTGATTGCTCCAGGCAAGCCCTAAGATCCCACAGATCACCTGCCCTTGTATCACACACGGGGACTATTATTATTATTTGTTGTTCATTTTATTTTGCTGGTTTAGCCTCAAGCCCAGGGCAGAAGACCTATCTGCATTTGAGAATTCCAAGTAGGTTGTTCCAAGGTACTCTGCGTGGGGGTGCTGGGATCTGGCTGTGGCACTAACCCGTGCATGAGCTTGCCTGCGCTTCAGCGGGACTGCCTGCCCACGGTCACCCGTCCAGCCTGGCTCTCCCTCCCTCAGGAGCACTCCCAGCCTCTCTGCATTTGTTCCTACACCTGATCCTCCGTGCTGGGAAGCTTCTTTCTTGGCAGAAGTTGAGTTGGCAACCTCAGAGGGGGAGTTCGGGTAGAGGCACTTAAATAATTCAGTGTGCCTGTTTTTGCATCAGTGGTTGGGAATCTATTGGAGGTGCAGGGCAGCCTTTGAAGATTCCTTTAATGAAGTAAACCAGCACCTTCCCCCCTTGTTTGTTGCAGAAAGCAATTCAGGATGTAGAAAAAAATACCCCAAACAAACAGCCAAACCCCATCAACTCTGCTGCCAGCACTGTCAAAGCGGGCTAAAAATGCGCAGCTCCGTCTTGGAGCGGAGCAGCACCAGGATGCTCTGCCTGTTTGAGAAGCATCCCAGGAAGGTAAAGCAGAGCATTGAGGACAAATGGTGTCTGCAGGTGGCTCTTGTGCCAGGGGAAGGTCACCAGCACACCTGGGGACAGGAGTTCTCCTTCTCCCTGCACTGCCTCTGCCTGTCCCTCACCTCCTCCTGCCCAGGGGGTCCTGTTCCGTTAATGCCACATCTCTTACTCCTGGAGCCTGCTTTGCTCCAAGGGTTTGCCCTTGATCCTCAGGCTGTATGTGCTGAGCATCCACTCCCTCCTTTGGGAAGATGAGTTTGGGGAAGCTTTCCTTCTCTGCCCTGGGGCAAAGTTCTTGCACAGCCACAGTGTTTTGGGAACTTGGAGTCGGTGGCACTCAGGGATACCACACTCACAGGTGGCAGAGCTGGTGGGAAATGCTTTTGGAAAAGAGAGCAATTCCTGAGCACCTCCAGAGCTTGGGAGCAGAGGCAGGAGGTTGTTTCACCCAGCAGAACTCAGCACAAGGCTGTGCTGTTCCTCACTGCACCAGCCATTCCAGGGGCTGTAAGCCCCTATAAGTTTGGGGTTTGTGCCAGCTCTGGGGAGCTGCAGGTGTTCCCCAAAACAAGCTGCTCTCATTGTTAAGCACTTCCATGGGGAAGAGGCTAAAAGGGGTGACCCTGTAGGTCTGGGCCACCTTGGGGGAGGTGTTGGATATCTCCAGACAGACTGGCTGTGAATGAAACTTATTATCCCATCTCACCTGGCTTGAAGAGTTCCATGGCAGGTAAATTTGGGGTGAAATCCACTTGTGGCCACAGCACAAGGAGGTGAAATGAAGCCCTGACAGTTTGTGGGAAGACTCTTCCAGCAGCTGGGAGAGCTCCAGTGCACAGGAGGAGCCCCCATAATTAAAGCAGCTGCACAGTGAGCACTGCAGTGTGACCTCTGGGGTTTGGTGCCTGCCTTTGAAGGCTCCTGCTAAGTTTATCATGTTTAATTACGTGGTTAACATGCTAATCCCTTTTTATGAGCTCTGTGGGCACAGCACAGACACCTCATCTGGAAGCTGCTCTTCTTTCTCCGTAGCTCCCTGCCGTGGGCTGGTGCTGTGGCTCCAGCTGGCTCTGATTCAGGAGGGTTTGTCACTTAGGCTGTGGTAGAGGGTGAAAAACCCACTTCTTCCTCATCTCCTCCGCTGCAGGAAAGCTCCCAGGACAGGCTGCTAAAACACAATCAGGTCTTTGATTCCAGTTGCTTTCTTCTTGCACAGTCATGCTTATTTACTGGGATTTAAGCCCTTTGAAGTATCCAAGCAAGGAGCAAATCTCCACGCCTGTTCCCAGACAAGCAGCTTTGTCGTTGAGCCTCTGGTCCTTCCACAGGCAGCCTTAGCCTCTCCTGCCAGGCTCTCACGTGGCTGAGAGCAGCTTCTCCAGGGCTTGAGCTCAATCCCAGGGGATCACTTTTGGGGCCCATGGGGATCATGCAGATCCTGCTGGCTCCTCTCCTGGCTCTGCCGTTGGCTTGGATAATGATCATTGTGGAGATGGCTTTGAGATCCGAGCTGGGGGTGTTCAGGCTGGAGAAGAGAAGGCTCCAGGGAGACCTTAGAGCCCCTCCCAGTGCCTAAAGGAGAGCTGGAGAGGGACTTGAGACAAGGGATGGAGGGACAGGACACAGGGAATGGCTTCCCACTGTCAGAGAGCAGGGATGGATGGGATAATGGGAAGGGGTTCCTCCCTGGCAGGGTGGGCAGGCCCTGGCACAGGGTGCCCAGAGGAGCTGTGGCTGCCCCTGGATCCCTGGAAGTGTCCAAGGCCAGGCTGGACAGAGCTTGGAGCACCCTGGGATGGTGGAAGGTGTCCCTGACTGGGGAAGGGGATGGAACTGGATGAGCTTTAAGGTCTCCTTTGGTTTTAGCCAATGAACAGTTCCCAGCTGGAAGCACAGAAGGATGAGTGGGGCAGAGCCAGAGGGATTTCTGCAGCCTTGTCTTCCCTCCTGCCACCTTTGGGATAGGCTGTGGTCTGTCCTTGTGAGGACACTGGTGGCTGGTGATGGCACTGCTGCTGCCTGAGTGTCTCATCATGCAGTCAGGATGTGCCACCCCCAAATGTCATGAGGCTCCTTCATCATCTGGACAGGTGGAAGGATTTTGGGAGGCTGGTGCTGGGGGCAGATGCTTTCTCTACTTTCCACCTGCACCGGGTGAGCAGCGTGCTAGGGATCACTGAAGTGTGTCCCTTGAGGACTTCACAATTCCTGTGGGGTCCCTATCACCTCCTGGGGACTCCCTTCTTCATCTCTCCCCTTCTGGAACTGCAGATTCCCTGGAATAGGTCTGCTTTGCTCTGGTAGTTTGTTGAGAGGAGGAGGATGTGCCTCTTGCAGAGAGAAGGACCAGCACAAGAAATGCTCTGGGAAGGACAAAAGGAGGGAGCCAGTGTGAGACAGAGCAGGCTGAGCTGCCATCCTACCCTGTGGGTCTTGGGACAGGGCTGAGGTGCTCATCAGCCTCCTGACTGTGGGGCTGTAGAACACAGTCCCAGCTGGAAAGGGAAGGCAGAATGGGCACACCACCAGCAAGGGACTTGCCAACAGCAGCAGCACTGGTGTTTCCCATTTCCTGTGGGCTGTGAAGTTGGAAAAGATGAGTGAGGCTGCCAGCTTCTCACTCAGCCTGGCACCTGGCTGGGGTGCAGGTGGGAGCCAGGAGATACCCAGGGGGCAGAGCAGCTCTGGGAACACATTTTCCCACTGCAGGAGGAGACAGAGGCTCATCCCACGTGGATCTTGCCCACACACCCCCACGTGTGAGAGACCACATCCCTTCCAGGTTCATTTTCTTCCCGGTTCTCCTCGGAGCTGGGAAGTGAAACTCCCAGGCAGTTAAACTGGGACACGGCAGCCTCTTTTCCTTGTTTACAAGGAGCAAGAGGAAAGTAGGAAACGTCAGGCCTATCAGCTATTTCTGTGGCAGCCTTTGAAAAGCGTTTCCTTCACATGGAGCGTCATCTTCTCCTTTCAAATGGGCTCATCAAAGCGTCGGGGGCTGGGGGACAGTTGTGCTCGGGAGAGAATAAACAGAATAAACGGCAGCGTGGGAGTGACAGAGGAGCGGGGAGGGAAATGGGAAGAATCACAGGAAAATAGGGTTTGGGTTCAAAAGTAACAGTGGGAACTGAGAGGTCCACCTGCCAGTGGGACTGGGGAGTGGACAGGGATGGGGAAAGGCACCAGGACAGTGAGTGAGGAATAAAGAGGATTTAGTGTGTGGGGCACTGGGTGATGATCAGCAAGGACTGTAGATCTTCCCAGCAGCAGGAAAACATCTTGGCATCGCACGGGGTGAGGGTGGCACAGGTCTCACTCTCCTCCAGCCCAGCCATACTGCAGGATAAACAAGGAAACAGCAAGGAAATGAGACATTTTAAACCTCTCCCTGCTGAGGGAGGCTTGGGGGCAGGTTGGTGTGAGTTGCAGCCCTTTCCCCTCCCTGTTGCATGGGGATGGCCCCACTCCGAGGGCTCACAGGATCCTTGGGGGTTTCCCTGGATTGAGTTTGTCCAGCCCCAGCAGTGCTGTGCCTGCAGTTATTGGGTTTACCTTCTCCAAACTGCCTGTGCCTGCCAGGCACTCACTGGGTTGCTTTGGTTTGTTTGTGTTTCCCAAATCAAATCAGTCCAGCAGCCCTGGGTAGCAGCAGGCTCAGAGGAGCCCCAGCGCAGGAATGCAGGGAGCAGGACTCTTCCCTCTCTTCCCTTCCTGAGATCTTGATTCATTTTGAGCTCAGGCCGCTTAATTGCGCTGCCTCTCTCTCCCTCTAAATTTTCCTTGATGGCTCTGGTAGAGCATCGGGAGCCCACCCTCCCTCCTGCAGGAAGGAGATTATCATAATACTGCTTGTAAATCAATTTTTTTTTCCTTTTCTCTGCACTGACGAGGACGTAACTCCCTCTTAATCACCCTGCACAGTGTTACACTACGGAGAGGGATATTTATTTCTCCTCGCCTGGCCAGGAAAAGGGGATGTGGAGACTGCAGAGAGATTTTGGAGGTGTTGGAGGCTTTCCCCCCAACAGATGAGAGAAAGGCCAGCACAGGGTGGTGCTCCCCTCTTTGCTTTCACATCCCAGTGCAGAAAAGAAAGGAAAACCAGTTGAGTGAGTTGGATTTCCCTGCAGCGAGCTCTCTGTGCCCACTGGCTCCCGCAGTCCCCAAGGCACCCACTGGGATGAGTCAGGATGGCCCCAGCTCCCCTCAGCTCTTCCATCTTCCCCCAGCACATCCCTCAGGACTGGTCCCTCTGGTGCTCCCAGTGGGAGCAAGGATGGCCCTGCCTGCACTCCACAGTGAGGAAAACAACTATAAAAGAAGGAAAAAGGGTGGGGGAGAGTTTTCCCCCGTGGCACAGGCAGTGGAGAGTCAGGGTGCAGTGAAGAGTAGCCCTGATTTCCTCTTGGGTGATTCCAGTGCCTGGCTGCAGTCAGATGTGAGGAGGCAGCTGCTTGGACCTGCCAGGCAGCCCTGATCCTGGTCCTGGTCCCCACTGGAAGGGACCTTAAAAACTGTACAGTGCCACCCCCTGCCATGGCAGGGACGCCTTCCACTGTCCCAGGCTGCTCCAAGCCACTTCCAACCTGGCCTTGGGCACTGCCAGGGATCCAGGGGCAGCCACAGCTGCTCTGGGCACCCTGTGCCAGGGCCTGCCCACCCTCCCAGGGAGGAATCCCTGTAGTGTTTGCCCTTCAGGTGGCAAAATCTGGCCACTGCAGGGAGGCAGTGACCCACAGGGCACGGCTCTCTTGAGAGGTCTGTACTCACTCCTCTCCATGGCATCCCATCTCCTCAAGACCCACCTTTGCTCTGACTCCATGTATGGCTGCTCTTCCCGTGCCTCAGATTCCCTGGATAGGTAAAAAAAGTACTGAGCCTCTCTAGGAGCCTTTGGATGTTGTGGATGAAAGCATCCAGCAAAGGAGCTGGGCTGCATCTCTCCCTTCTCCCTGTGCCTGTGCTGGATGCTCCGGAGCTCTGCCTCCACCTGCTTCCCAAATCTCTGGCTCAGGCTGCCCTTGTTCAGGACCCCCAAAACATGTGGGGGGTTGATGGTGAGCTGTGTGTAGCTACAGGCAGAGAGCCAGGCTTGAAACAGTCGGATCCCTTGATAAGCCTGAGGGAAACATCTTCCCTGTGCTCGGTCAGCACCTGCAGCTGGCTCTGCCACTTTGCCACGTGATCCTGCGGGAACTCCCCTCACCCTGCTGGGAAGGAGGGAGCTCTCTGGGCTGGGAGGGGTGGGAGGCTCTGCTTCCCCAGCCAGGCTGCAGAAGGGATGGATTTGGAGGCACAGCCTTGGGAAGGAGATGGATGGCAGGTAGATAATGGAATCATGGAATGGTTTGTGTTGGGAGGGTCCTTGAAGCTCATCTCATTCCACCCCCTGCCATGGGCAGGGACACCTTCCACTGTCCCAGGCTGCTCCAAGACCCATCCAACTTGGCCTTGGACACTGCCAGGGGTCCAGGGACAGCCACAGCTTCTCTGGGCACCCTGTGCCAGGGCCTGCCCTGGGAGGAATTCCTTCCCAACATCCCATCTAACCCTGCCCTCTGGCAGTGGGAAGCCATTCCCCCTTACCCTGTTGCTCCATCCCTTGTCCCAAGTCCTTCTCCAGCTGTTTTGGACCCTTTTAGGCACTGGAACACTTCCAGGAATGGGGCTTCCTGTCAGATGGCCCCAGCAGTGGGTCTGGCAGCAGCCTGGGCTCTCTGATCCTTTTTTTTTTCCCTCTCCATCCTTAGAGAGGAAAAACACTGCCTGTATCACACAGAATCCCTGTCCCACCTGACCCACCTTCCAGCCAGCTCTGGAGGGGACACTGGAGCAGCCAGGGGCTGAGGAGGAGGAGAGCCAGCCCTGGCCCAGGAGCTGCTGCCAAGAAAGATTATTAAGCCCTCGCAGAACTTTCCTCTGCAATACAGATTTTTTTCCAACTGGCATTAGAGCTGAGAGGGAATTACTGAGGAGAAGCCATGGGGGAGAAGCAGGGAGGGGAGAAAGTGCCTGACAGCTCCGCTGAGGGGCTTAACTCACTGTAAGGTGATCCCAGGATCCCCGTTTCAGCAAAACCGGCATTCCCAGCGGAAGGCACCGTGCTTAATCCAGCTGAAAGGAAGCCCTGGCAATTAGCTGGCTGCTTTGGCAAACTCCTGGTGATCAGCAGCTGGCTGGAAGGTGGCACTTCTCCCGCTGCACTGGTTGTCTGTAAATCCTGGGATTTCTTCCCCGCCGCTGAGGATTTCTTTTATCTTCTTTGGCCCGTTAGCAAATGGGCTCACGGCTGCTCCGTGGGGTATTATTTTTGGGATGGCTGTGGAAAGCTTTCCAAGGGTTTCTGAGTCCTGCAGAGCCTGGAAGGACAGTCCTGGGAGTGAGGGCTCTCCAGCGCTGTCCTCTGGCTGAACGGGTGGAGCGGGGTGGGATGAGATGAGATCCCAGGGTGGCTGCATGGATCACATGTGGTGGGATGGGGTTGGATGTGAGCATGGAGAGGATGGGGCCCCTTTGGTGACAGAGGGGACACGTGTCTGGTGGCTCCTGGAGTTGTTGGTTCTCCCTCAACTCATTGAGGTGTTTCTCCTCCAGCTCCCCAAGACCCCCTGTATGTCCACCTTGTCAGGGGCCTCAGGCCTGGCTCCTTGGATCCAGTCTCCCATGGATTCCACATCCTGGCAGCCTCAGCCATGCCAGCGACCTTGATGAAGTCTCTGCTTTCCCTCGGGCTGTGCTTGCTGTGGTGGGGGCTGCACGACCCCCGGCTTGCGCCACCCCCGGGCTTCAACATTCCCTGGTATTTTCGGAGGGATACAGGCAGCAGCTCCCTCCTGGGAGCGCCCTGTGGGAGGTTGGGGTGCCCCCTGATCCTGCTCTGCTCTCTTCCAGCTCACCCTACAGAGCACCAAGTCCCGTGTGGCCTTCTTCGAGGAGCTCTAGGAAACACCTGCTCCAGGCCGCTGCTGCTTCCCAGCCGGAGCCTGCCCGGAGCCGGACCCCGCCTGCTGCTCCAGCCTCTGCACACCCACGGACTCAGGGCCGGCTGCCCACGGACTGAGTGATGTTCTCTAGCTTAGCAGCCGTTCATCCTCCTCCTGACACTTTGTTTTCCTGGGTTATCCAGCTTTTTTTCCTTATTTTTCTAGTGTTGCTTCTGGGTTCGGCCCTCCAGGCTGTTCCCTGGAGCCGGGCTCAGGGCTGTGGCCGTGCCTTCCCACCCTGGCAGCCAGCAGAGGAGTGTGCCCGAGGGTGTCCCTGGGCGGGGTTGTCACCCCTCTGAATTGCCGCCTTCTGCCGGCTCTGGAGCTCCGTGTGCCAGCCCGGAGCCCCTGGTGCCGGTCTGGAATTCAGTGCCGGGCCTGGAGCCCCTGCTCGGCTGCGGAGCCCCGTGCGGGCGGCACTGCCGGGAGCTCCATTAGGATCCCGAGCATGTTCCAGTGGAGTGCTGTAAATCAGGAACGTCGCGCTGGCTCTCCCAGCGCCTGCCGGGGTGGGAGAGGAGCAGGGAGCGGGAGGACAGGGACCTGGGGCTGGGGAGATCCTGGGCTGCTTCCCTGGGGAGAGGAGGTGGGAGGAAGGGCTCCTCCTCCTCCTCCTCCCTGCTGGGAACAGGGAGCGGGAGAACAGCTAGTGCCAACCAAATGAAATCTTACTGATCCTGCAAACTGTGACAAACCCGGGCAGCTTCAGGCTGGAGGGATCCAGGGGCTCCGGGCTGGGCTTTCCCTGGGTCCCAGGGCACGCCAGCCCCTCGGAGCCCCCCGGGAGTGCCGCTATCCCGGGCGGGCCCGGGGCTGCCTGCTCCTGCCTGTCCCATCGCAGGTGCCTTTGCTCTGAGCCCCACGCAGGGGAACGGGGGTGCCTTGACCTTCCCCTCCTGTCTCCGTCCCAAATCCTGTGCCCCTCCCGGGTGGAATCCTCTTCCAGCTGCGTTTATCCCCAGCAGAGCCGGTGCTGCCCCTCGCATCCCCTCAGGATCCCCAATTTCTCCTCACCACAACCTCACCTGACCCACAGCCCCACCGGAGGCTCAGCCCGGGGCTGGGCATGGAGTAAATCCCATCCCATCCCTGTTTATTTAAACCCTGGGATCGATTCCCTGCACGTGGCCTGGCACAGCCGCTTTCCCATTCCCTGGACTGTTGTACTCCGAAGGAATAACGGTTTTTTCCTGTTTTAATAAAAATTCACAGCACTAGGAGGGGAGCTGAGGCTTCTTTGCCTTTTCTTTTCTTTAGGAAAAATCGCTCCGAGCCCGGCTGCCGCAGTTAGCGGTGCCGGGATTAATGGGAAGCGCAGCTGCAATGCTGGGATCCCTCCCGTGGGATCGGGAGGGCTCCAGGGCCCTGCTGCCCTCGTCCCTCGAGGCTCTTTTCATCCCCCCTTGAGGGAAGAGCGGTTCGGGGTGCCCAGAGGGGCTGAGCCCGTTATTTGCCATCCCTGATGCTTCCCGATCCCGTCCTGCCTGGAATAAATAAAGGATGTGCTGCATTGACCTCAATTTTATAATTAATCACGGATGAAACCGGCCCAGCCCAGCGAGCCCCGACCCCCGGGGCTGTTCCCGGCCCCTCGGCCCCGCCGGGATCGGCGATGGATGTGCTTTTCATCCCTTCTCCGGCAGCAGAATCCCGGAAGATTCACTGGAGCTTCTCACCAGAGCTTGTCCCTGCGGGTGGGCTGGGGGATTTTTGCAGGTTTTTGTTGTTTTAAGCAGAGCTGAGGGGGTGGAATGGGGTTTCTTTTGGCAGAGGGATGCCAGTGGGATACCCACGGGAATTTTGGGGAGGCTGAAGGCAGCTGGTGAAGCATGTGGAGGGTGACCTGATTTCCCACGTGGCCTCCAGGGACAGGAATTCAACTGGTGTGTCACCTGCACTGCCTGCATCCTGAAATTAATCCAGAAGAGCTTTACCCAGGGCAGGGCAGCAGGGCAGGGGGATAAACTGGGAATGCACAAGGGATGGATGTGCAGGGATGGATGTGCAGGGATGGGTGTGCTGGGATGGATGTGCAGGGATGGATGTGCAGGGATGGGTGTGGAGGGATGGGTGTGCTGGCATGGATGCCCTGAGGATGCACCAGGTGAAGCCAGGGATGGATCCAGCATGGATCCACCTCTGGCACGGGGGTCCCTCCCAGGGGCTCTGCACAAAGCACTGCACACTCCCAGCCTTGCACACTCCCAGCCTTGCACACTCCCAGCCTTGCACTCCCAGGGTTTTGCACACCCCCAGTGTTGCCTCTCACACTCCCAGCCCGGTGCCATCTCCCTGCCTGCCCTCCCTGGCACATCCCAGACCGTTTCTCTCCTGTCAAAGGAAGTCTCACTCTGTTTTTTTCCCGTTTTAGCAAACCGAACTCAACAGGAGCTGCAGGTGTGGGTTGGTGTGAGCTGCCTTTGCTCAAGGGGAAGAAACCATCAAAAAGCCTTTGCCATGGGCCTCTCCCAGCCCCTTCCCCAGCCATGGGTTCCTGAGGAAGGAAATTGGGGATTTGGCCAATCCCAGGCAGCACCTGAGTGCTTCAGCAGCAGTTCTTCACTTTGGGTTCCCAAAGTCTCCTCAACTCTCATTATTTCACTTCCAAACCATTAAATACTCTCAAAAAAAGAATAAAATATTGAGGACTGGGATGAAAGGCACAGAGGGGACACAGGGTGATCTGTGGGTGGCAAGTCCCAGAGCCAGCAGCCCTGGAGGGGCGTCACGGTGCTGGTTCAGAGCCCACCCAAAACGTGCACAGATTCGGCCAGGAAAAGAGCTTAGAATGGGCAGAAGGGATGGATGGGGAAACTGAGGCAGGGATGGTTCTGGCCTGGCTGTGCAGCCCAGGGGCTGCTGCTGTGGGAGTGGCCTTCCCACACCCATGGGCTGCTGCTCCACCCCCCACCGTCCCCCTGCACCCCGGGGTGCTGCCCTGCCCTGGGTGCCCTGGGGGACAAGGGAGGGGCTCACTGTGGGGACAGAGGGACAGTGGCAAAGCCCCGGGCAGGGCCGGGGGGCTCCTGCACGTGTGCATGAGGGAAGGGTGTGGGCACAAGGGCACAGTGTGGCACGGTGGCACCATGCCATGGGCCACCGCAAGGGCAGGCTGGAGGTAGGGAGACCAGGGCACCCCAGGGTCGCAGGTGGCTCTGCAGGGTCACCCTCTGCCCACCCACATCGAGGTGGGCATTGGGGGAGCAGCCCCTGGGACACCCCAGCCCTGCCCACAAGCACCCCGGCGTGCTCAGGGCTTCCACTGCTCCGGGCAGGTGAGGAGGTCACAGCCAGCTGGATCCTGCTCTTTTCAGGTGGTGCCCTGAGGACATAGGGACCTCATTCCCCCTCAGCTGCCAGCTGCCAGCCCCATCCATCCATTCCCATTCATCCATTCCCATCCATCCACATCCACCCCATCCATCCCCTTCCATCCCATCCATCCCCATCCATCCCAATCTATCCCCATCCATCCCCATCCATCCCATCCCATCCCATCCATCCCCTTCCATCCCATCCATCCCATNCATTCCCCTCCATCCCATCCATCCCATCCATCCCATCCATCCCATCCATCCCATCCATCCATCCCATCCATCCCTGCTGATGGCTGGCACAGCGCTGCCGGCTGTGCTCCTCCACCTTTGTCTTCGGGGGAGTAAAAAAGGGGAGGGGAATGAATTTAAGAGGGAGAAGGGAGGGGAGAGGCAGCCTCGAAGGGGCCGGGCGCCCAGGGCCCCCCGCTCCCCACGGAGACCTGGCAAGCTGCGCGTGTTTTGCCAGGTTAATCAGGGATTTATTGTGCAGGGCAGGCACAGCTGCGGAGCAGGAACCCCCGGCTGGGACCAGAGCTGCCCGCTCAGCCCCGGGAAGGGATAATACATGGATGTTGTGGAATCCAATGGATGTGGAGCTGCTCGAGCTCCCAGTGAGCAGAGGGTGAATCCCTGGAGCCGAATGTGAGGTTTTGGGCGAGGTGTGATGGGTGTGGGATCGTGGTGGGCTGCAGGAGCAGGCAGGGGGTGCTGCCGTCCTTGCCCTGCAGTCAGAAGTGAAGCAGGAATGCCATCACTGCCATCACCTTCTGCTCGGCCACAGGGACACTGGGCACTGTCACAGCCCTGCAGGGATCTGCCTGCTGCCCCTTTCTGGCCACCCTGGCACTGGGTACCGCTGGGTACCGCTGGAGCCTGGTACGGGGCAGCAGCAGGCCCTGGAATTCTGGCACCAGACACTACCAGATTTCGGCATCCTGGCACTGGGTACCACCGGATTCTGGCATCACAGGGCATCCCACTGCAACGGGTCACAGCATCCTGGAGAGATGGAGCTGATGTCGCTCTGCACCAGCAGCGGGGTGGGAGCAGAGCCAGGCCCGGTGTCCTGGAGGTAAAACTCCCTCCAGGAGCCACCACCTTTCCTTTTGGAAACGTCAGATCCTCCCTGTGGTCCGGCACTCCTCCCTGGGCAGGCTGTGCTGTCCAAAACATCGGTTCTGATGCTGTTACCGAGCTTGAGGGTCTTTGGCTGAGATCTCTGCGAGTTGTTTCTTGCTCCATCTCCTGGCAGGAGCAAGCGGAGTCACCGCTGCCCTCAGCATCCTGGGCTGCATCTCCTTGGAGGGGTGCTAAGATCAGGCTCATCTCAATTCTTGCCATTTTTCCATAAAGAAAAATCCCTCCTAAGCAGAATTCTTGCCTCCTCCCCTGACAGGGCTATTTCTCCCTTCAGAACCCAAATTCAGCAGAGCTCTCCGAGCTTTTCCCACTCCCCCTTCCCGCCCTGCCCACACCAGCTGCCTGCAGCTGTGCCCAGTGTTTCCCCATTACGGGTGGGATTTGCTCCCAAGTGTGGGAGCACTCCCGGCCACGCTGGGAGGAGCCTTCTGACCCCTCCCCAGGGGCTCTGTCCCTGCCCTTCCCGGGTTTCCAGCGGGCACTGGGAGCTGGCAGCCGGTGGCCGGGATAACCTTGTGCCTCGGAACATTGCAGCCATCCCTCTTCTCCCATCAAGCGTTCATTTAGGAAACATTTCACTAAATACCCACCTGACAGCTCGGCTCCGGGAGATTGATGCCTCCAGAGCCTCTGAGGGCTCGGCGCCAGTGACTTTAAAATGTCACAACGACACCCCCGGGGCGCTCAGGTCCCCTCCCGGTGCCCGGGGGAGTGATGGCAGTGGCCGGAGGACTCTGTGGTGCCAATCCCCATCCCAGCCCCCTCAGGCTGCCAGGAGGTCCTTGGGGTTGTCCTGAGGGATTTGAGAGCGCCCAGCACAGGTTTGTGCCATCCCCAGCCATAAAGCTTCCTCATCCCTGTCAGCTTTCCCACGGCTTTGGGACATCCCCATCCCATCCCTTCCCCTGCCACTCCTGTGAGTCATCCCTATCCCATCCCCATCCCCATTTCATCCCATCCCATTTCCAACTCTGTCCCCATCCTCATCCCATCTCTCTATCCCTGTCCCTATGTCATCCCCATCCCACTCCTCATCTTCATCTTATGCCCATCCTCATCCCCATCTCACTCAATTCCATTCCATTCCATCCCCATCCCCATCCCATCCCAATACTCATCCTCCTCCCATTCTCATCTTCATCCCACCCCCTTCTTCATCCTCATCCCCATCTCATCCTGTCCTATCCCACCTAATTCCCAACCCATCCCATCCAGTCCCATCCCACCTCACCCCTCAGGGCAGGACAGAGCCCAGGAGGGCAGGGGGGAGTCAGAAGGGCCCCTCAGCCCTGCCACGGGAGGGATAAACAAGGAGCAGGTTAATTAAACAAGGAGCAGATAAATTAAAGCTCAATCAGTCCCATCCCTGTGCCAGAGCCACTTCAGTCCTTTTCCTTTCCATCCCCTCAAATTCCTGAAAGAAAGGACATGATGTTGGGATGTGAGCCCAGAGTGAGGGCCCTGGACAGTGAGATCGCTCTGAAGCTGCAAATAAACCACAGAACACCAGGCCTGGGTCGAGCTTCTCCAGCCTCATTAGTGGGATCAGCTCATTAGGAAAACACCTGGGATGTTGGGAAGGCGCTGCTGTTCCCAGAGGGACAAAGGGACAGAGGGGAGGGGTGGCACTGACCTGCTGGCGAGGCTGGCCCGAGCCCAGGGTGAGATAAAGGGGGAATTGTGGAGAGGAACATTCCCAACATCCCAGCGCCTGTGGCTGGGATTTCAGCTGAAATCCCTGGGATGCCGCTGCCTCCACCCCATCGTCTTAGGACTGAGCTCTGAAGAAACCCCAAAGCTTCTCCCCGCAAAATCAGCGGGGGAATTCAGCACAGGGCCCGTGGTGCAGAGCACAGGGAGCCAGCGGGGCTTGTCCCAGCCTTCATCCCATGAGGAAGAGCAGCGCGGCTGGGCCGGGCGCCGGGAAAGCACGGGGAGCGCTCCAGCAGGGATCCCTGCTGAACAAAAACCCAGTCAGGGCTTCACATGCAATTAAGGCTTTTAATTTCCCTCTGCCCCGCCCTGTGCCGCCTGCCCACCCCATCCCCGGGAGCGGAGCCGGCCCCCATCCCTGGGGAAGGAGGCTCCAACACGTCCCTGCCGCTGCACAGGGAGCTCCGCTGGGGATTTGAGGGGAAAAACCCAGAAATTAGCCCTGGTATTCCTGCTGGGATTTAGGTGGTGACAAATTAATGAGTTTCCACCCCAGAGCTTCTGCAGAATTAACTGGGAGGAAACTTCGTTAACATCGAGGAGCAAATTGAGCTGTTTAAAAAAAAAAAAAAAAAAAAA
>VWZP01010545.1:149867-207930 GCA_013396995.1 Dicaeum eximium
GTTTGCAGAGCACGGAGACTTTGGTACCGACACCGACACACCGAGCCCCCCTCGCCAGACAAAAACCGACCCGTGAGTGCATGTGACGTGCATGGAGCCCCGTGAGCCCCCTCCCGCGGCGGATCCCGTCCGATTCTCCGATCTAGCGTTAGAGCTCATATTTAGGATAAACCAAATCATCCCCTAAGCAATACACGCGCCTGACATGGTTCCTAGAGCCGGGAGCGTTTGCATGGACTTGGTTGCCAAGGGCTGGATTCCACCCCGCCCCCCCAAAGCCCCTCCCTGTCCCCCCGCCCGGGGCCCGTGCCGTTCCTCGGTTTCCCCACCTACCCGGTGCGGGGACATTTCCTGACCTCCTGCTTGATGCACTTTGAGCCGACCCCCCTTGGGAAGAGCCGGGGCCACCCCGAGGCCGGGGAGCCCCGCAGCCCGGAACCCCCAGCCTGTATGTAGCACCCACCTGGGCACGGACTGGTTCGGATTTGGGGCTGTTTCTCATTCTTTGGAGTTTTTGGGGTTTTTGGGGTGGTGTTTTTGGTTTTGTTGGGGTTTTTGTTTGTTTGTTTTGTTTGGTTTTGGGTTTTTTTTTGTTCTTCCTGGTTGGTTGTTTCCGATCTGAAATAAAACTGGGATTTCTGAAGCACTCTGGGCTGCGAGGGTTCCTGGAGATGCTGGAGTGGAGGGTGATGGGGTGGGGCCCTGGGAGCACCCCTGGGTGCTGCTGAGTCCTCCTGGCATGGGAGGTGGGCACTGCTTTGGGGGCTGTGACCCCCAGGATTCCGGGGGCTGGAGCATCCCTAAACTTTGGGGCAGTGGGACCTGGCTCCTTCCCAGCAGCTTCCACGTCCCCCACCCCACTCCAGCTGTGGATCCTGCTATAGGTCCTGCCTCTTCCCGTGGATCCCAGTGGTTTTATCCCCCTCTCCATGTCTTGTGCCCTGATAATTTATGTTGTGTTTGACGAATGTTTCACTCCTCCTTGCCTCGATGGAGGATGCTCAGCCCAAGCCCCTTCCCAGAAGTACTTTCACCTGGATTAACAGTAATTCCAGCAGGAACCAGGATCTGTCTGGGGCGCTCAGAGAGGCTCCACAGGGTCACAATTCCTGGGCCAAGCTGGGGATCCTGCCCCAAGGCTGGTGTCAGGGAGCACCCTGTTACTTCTGATTTACTGCACTGGGGCCTGGCCCCGGTGTGAGCCCCCCAAACTGAGAGACATTGGGAATCTCACAGCCTCACATCTGTGTGCGCTGTGGGAGCCCATTCCCACCTAACAGACCGCCCTCCCCGAGCCCCCAGTGATGCATTTTTAATGGCAAAGAGATTAAAGGAATAAATAAAAACAGAGGATGCACTTGGGGTTGGGAGAGAATCAGGCAAAGCTGCTGCTCCCCCATTATGGGGCACTTCCCACTGGGAACGGGGCTGGAGGAGCCCATGCCAGGACATTGGGGCTGGGACATCCCCACCTTCACCTCCCTGGCTGCTCCCATGGGGAAAAGGCATTTCCTTGCACAGGCATGGGAATTCCCACCCTGCAGCACCACGGGAGGAAACCCCATTTTTGAGATACCAGGAGGAACTGTGGCGTTTTATTGATTTGAGGTTTGGGTGGGGCCTTTTTTTGATGTTCTCTAATTTATCAAACAAATTGAAGCGAACGTCCAAATGAGAAATGGAAATGGGAAGTGCTCCACGGCAATGAAATCATTCCGGCTGCCTCACAAAGTATGGGAGGCTCCGCATCCATAATGAAATTTCATCCATCTCCCTGCAGAAAGTTTGGATTTTTTATGGACTGGCATTTTCAAAGGAGACACATGGCTTCAGAGACATGTGTGTATATATATATATTTTTTTTTTTTTTTTGTTTTTAACCAGGTCTATTATAGACACTCTGAATAAACATAAGAGAGAGAAGAGGAAAAAAAAGAGGACAATTTAATTTGCCAGAAAATACAATAATGTAAAAGAAAAAATTAGATAAAAGGAATAACGCCATCCCCCAAGCTCAGCGTTTCAAAGCTGCTCAATTAATTTTAATGGGAATCGGCAGAACGGATTTCTTGGGGCAGGTTTGGAATGGCAGCTCCCGATCCCGGAGCAGGCGGGATGCCGGAGCGGGGTCCCAGCCGCGTCCCTGCTCTGCCGCAGAGGCGACGGATCACTGCGGCTACTGCAACAGAGATGCTCCGGGATAATTCAATTAAGGGACCGCCAGGAAAGGCAAAAACAAAGGGAATGTGCCGGGAGGTGGGGGCTGCCGCGGGCGAGGGAGGTGGGAGGGAGCAGGACTCTGCACGGGTTCCCTGGACATGGGAACAACAGAGCTAAAGTGTCAGCAACCCCAGTGGGGGTTGCAGGGCTGCGATTCCACGGCTCTGGGAAGTGTTTGGGATAGGAAGGGAAGAAGTTGGAAATGGTTGTTTCTCTCTCTTGTGCTGCAAAAAGTGTGGGATGGGCTTAGCACCACCCTTGTCTTGGTCCCATTCCCATCCCTGTCCTTGTCCCAGTCTGTCTCCATCCTGAATGCCATCCTCAGTCCCACTCCCATCCTTGTTTCCATTCCTCTCTCTGTCCCTTTCCCCTCTCCCCATCCCCACTGCTGTCCCATCCCCATCCCATCCCCATCCCTGACCGCTCCCCATCCCCATTCCCATGCTTATTTCCATCCCTGCCCCTCTCCCCTCCTGCAATCCCCATCCTTGACCCTATCTCTACCCCCATTCCAATCGTTTTTTCCCTCCCTCTCTCTGTCCTGTCCTCACCCCATTCCCGCTGCTGTTCCGGTCCCCCTCTCTCCCACAAGAGCTGCCAGAGGACACGGGCAGAGCCCAGCGGGGCTGCACTTGGCAGGGGCCCAGCAGCCGCTCATTTCCCTAAAAGCTTCCCGATAAATTACTCCAGCTCTTGCTCCAGCAAAGGCACTTTGGCTCAGGCTTCACTACTGGGCAGCAGCTCCTCACCCCCACCCCGGGGACAGTGAGTCCACCCCTGCAGCATCCCTTGGGATCGGGTACCAGCCATCCCAGTGGGAAGGAGCCAGAGCCCCATCCTGCTTTGATGCCCTCCTGCCACAGCCTCTTCTCATGGATGAGCCCACGGTGGCTGTGTCCCACGGCACTGCCACACCTCCTGCCTCCTGCTGTGACACACACCCCACAAACCCTGCAATTCCCAGCCTCCTCTGCCCTCCAGGAGTTACACAGCTCCATGAATCCATGACATCCTGCAGGTGATACTGGGCTTGGTCCATCGGCCACACATCCTGCAGTTTTTGTGGGAAAACCCCAATTTTAATGAACCTGCCTTGCCAGCCCCTCTCACCTCCCCCTGGACAGGCTGGAGCTGAGCAGGGAATGATCCTGCTTTTGCCTTTCAGTCTTTATTGGGAATTTCTGCTTCCAGATCAGCTCAACTCCTTGGGAGCAAGGAAGAGCATGGAAAGGCTGTGGCCGTTGTTACAAAATTACACCGGAATTTTCATTTACAGTTGGGTTCCAGAGCTCTCTATCTAATTTCAGCTGGATCTGGGGAGCCCTGAAGTTTTTAAGTGTTGGATAAAACAACCCCTCCTGGATCAGCTGGAAAACCCACCAGGAGGGGAGCACACGGAGCAGGGCTGGGGGCTGATCAAAGCACAGCTCCAATCAATGCAAGGAACAGGGAAGGATTTTGATGTTGACCGGGCAAAAATCCATGGAAGGGACTGGAGTGGGAGTTCCTTGATCTGTTGGTGCCAGTGGCCTCGGATGGTGTCCAGGAGTGTGTCCTGGCTGCCACCAGCACAGCAGCCACTGTCCCCCCCAGTCAGTGGAGCCCCTCAACATTCCCCAGAACTCTTCCCCTCTGCCAGGTTGGGGCACAGGGAAGGACATCCAAGCTTGGAGACAGCAGGCCCAGCTCCTACTCTGGAGCATCCCACAGCCCCTGGGGGGTCCCCACTCCCATTTCCTTGGGGGCAGGATTTCCTAGCTCCAGGGACTCCCATCCATTCCCAAAGAGGAGCCACCTGAGTGCTCTCATTAATCCACTTGTCCTGCACCTGAAAAGTGAGGACAGGAAACGGGGTTGATCCTGCATCCTCCGAGCCCAAGCCCTGTGCTCCTGCTCTCCAGCAAGCCCAGGGCTCCTGCCTGGAAGGATAAAAACATTCTCTAGTTGGACCTAGAGCTCATCCAGGCTCGAGCCAAGGCTGTTTCCAGGCTGCTGTCACATCCAGTCCCTGCTCCTGTCAGAGCCACGTCCCAGGATGGGGCTGACGCTCCTGTGACAATTTGCCATCACATCCTGAGATGGGAGTCCTGCCCTGCTGGAGCGATCCAGGCGGGATCTGGCCACAGGCAGCTGGCTCCTGCCTGTGCTCTTCATGAATCTGGACCCACCACCTCCCTGCCCAGCCAAACCTGGAATGCTCTGGCAGTGGGCACAGCCCTCCTGGACAAATCCACTGGCAGAGCTGCCTCCTGGGATGCTGCTGGACAGGATCCCCCCTTGCCCCTGGAGCTGCAGCACACTGCTCCCTTCCCGAGGCAGCCAAGGGCCTCCCTCACCCCACATTTTACCAGCAAGGAGAGGTGACTCAAATTCTCACTGTGGAGAAACCTCGGGATATTTCCCCTCCTTGCCCCTCACCTCCAGCACAGCCAGAGCAGGGCTGAGGGAAGCTCTCCAGGCTCTCTATTGGGAGCTCCAGCACCTGGACCTAGGCAGGGTCACACCCTGAATTTATCATGAACAAACACAGCACCAACACCCAAGGAAATTAAACATCAGTTCTAAAAGCCTGGGTCCTTCTCCAGCCTGGATCACAGAGCCCAGCATGGAGCTGGACTGAGAGCAGGCACAGCAGACAGCAGTGGTCTGAGGGGATGGGCTTCACCCAGGAAATGGGGAATGTCGGCTCCAGGTGACAACAGAGAGCCCCTGTGCAGGGCTGGAGCTCTGCTGAGCACAGATCCCCGTTCCAGAGGCAGGGAGAGAGCCAGGGGAGTGGCTCAGCCCACGGGAGGCTGCTGGGCAGGAATAGGACACACGGAGGCTGCAATGGGCGTGAGGAGGGTTTATTGAAATAAAAGTGGGTATAAATAGTCCTGTCCCTTTCCCAGAGCAGAGGCAGCCAGCCCCAGCCAGGCTCTGGGGGTGCCACTGCTTCAGCCCCACTGCAGGTTGGGGGGCACTGGCCACCCCCCGGGCGGGGGGGCCTGCAGGGACGGGGGCAGCTCCTGCACTGGTGGCCAGCCCGGAGGGTACTGGAATGGTGCTGGTTTCTCAGGAAGAGCACTGTGAGGGCAGATGGAAAGGGATGAGGTGAGAAGCAGTGCATCAGCCTGACACCAGGGCCATGCTGGGGGCTGGGCTTCCCTGTTTCCCCCCAGTAGCCCCCAAAGAGAAGGGGCCAGCAGAAGAGGGTTTCGGTTATCACCAAATGGGTTTATTCACCCGCCCATCCCAAACCCAGCATCAGAACAGTTGTGTGACCATTCCCAGCATTTCCAAGCAGATTAACACAGGGCTGGGGGGAGCAGCACAGCTCCCTGAGAGGGGCTCAGCAGGCACAGCTGCCAGGTGCTGGGAGCAGGGACGGTCCCAGCGCCTCCATCCTCACTCCTCACACAGCTGAGTTGGAAGAACAAACAAAACCAGCAGATGTTTCTTTCCAAGCAGTGCAAATCCCAAGCCAGCTGTGCACTTCCCAAAGGACAAGGACCCCTCGGAAACGGAGGAGTTGCCAAACCAGCAGGGTGTGTGCACCAGAGGACCCTTCAGCAGAGGGAAGAGGTTTCTCCCCCGCCCCACGGCCTGAGAATCACTCTGTCCCTACCCCTCTCCTCAGCTTTACTGGTCAAGGCTGCTGCAAACACCACACTGGGATGAAGAAGTGCAGGAGCAAGAACCATCTCTCCCTTGCCTCCAGCTTGACTGGGGCATGTTTAAATTCATGGGAAACGTACCTTTTCCATTAATTCCCAAGTGCAGGAAGCTCATTTGTTCTCTCACACAAGCCCTGCCAGCAGTCTTGCAGCTTCTTAGGCCTCTACCTCCGATCCTGATGAATCTTTTTAATTGTTATGCCAGAAGAAATCTAATCAAACTCCTTTACATAACCCCAGGAAGAAGCAGCACCCTCCTCTCCCTGCGGGGCTGTGGCCAAGAGCCAATTACAGGAGTAGTTTTCCAGGAGCATTTTCCAGGCAACTAACACACAGCAAAGTCACTGGTTCAAGGTTTGTCCCCTCAGTGGGGATTCTCCAGAGCCCAGGATGAGGCAGGACCATGAGGACACACACCAGCCCCTCTGGGCAGGAATATTTGGTGTCATCCCCCCAGCACTGTGCCTCAGGCATACAGTGGATATGGAGCAGAGGGAATGCTGCAAGGTGGAGCCATCACCTAATGAGCTGTTTCCTGAGCAGCAGGACTGATCAATAGGCAGGATGCTGCCAGGGTACTCAACTCCCTGGGGTCTCATGAGCTACAAGTGTTCTATCAAAGGTTTACCTACAGCTGGAGCATTCTCAATGGCTATCCCACAGGGATTCTCCAGCGGCCAGCAAGGTCAAGAATATTTCCTTTCTGAAGGTTTTAATGGGATCCCTCTCCCATACCCACTTCCACACTCATGGAACTTGTGGCATCTCAGAAGCTTTGAGGCCTTGGGCCCTTTTCTGATGGAAATCCACACTCTATGTTTCCTTTGGAAATTGGTAAAAATCAATCCCATAAAATGTGGGGCTCGAGGGCACAAGGGAAGCACAGAGATGATCGGGAGAGGCGTTGGCAAGGCTGGAGAGAGGAAGGGAAGTTCCAACAGTTGATGTTTAATTCCTGTAGCAGATGGTTTCTGAGCCTGCAGGCTCAGGGAGGCTGGAAAAAGAGCAACAATCCTGGAAATTTGTTTCGTGCATCTATGGAGGCAGCAGGGACCAAGTTCTGAAGATCTGAACATTCCTCTGGGTATGACCAAGTAGTTCTGAAGGTCTGGAAACTCCTCTGCAAACAGTGATGGCTATCTTCTGTAAGAGCTGATCTACCCCATGTTCCAGGGATCCACAGGCAAGACAAACAATATGGGGCAACTGAAGTGTAGGGGACAGGAATGTGGGCACCTCTGCAAGGCCAAGGGCAGCCAAGCTGAGGGACAGAACAATCCCAG
The DNA here is from genome assembly GCA_013396995.1 of Dicaeum eximium. Lineage (NCBI taxonomy): Eukaryota > Metazoa > Chordata > Aves > Passeriformes > Dicaeidae > Dicaeum > Dicaeum eximium. Next base: position 157,027 of record VWZP01010545.1, read on the forward strand.
AGCAACAAGCTCAGACAAGCACCAGAAGGAAGATCCTGCCTAGTCCAAACACGGAGAGGACGGGAACAAACAGAGAAAGAACAGAAGAGAGATTTGGCACCTGCCCAAATGTCATCCCATTAAGCCTGCGGCACAGTCAGGTGAGCGAGGAAACAGCCGGCACCCGAATCCGAATGGATACTGTGAGGAGGAGCCAATTCCAGCCTCCCTGGCAGGCAGGGGATGGGGGAGCTGGCAGATGAAAGCAGGCTCCTGACACTGAACCCCGGGTGTTAATGACCCAGCAGAGCACCAGCTCTGTCCTTCCAGGTGTATCTGTGCACTGTGCAGAGAGCAAGGGGCACCCCTCTGCTGTGGCTTGTTCCCGAAGTGTGTCCTCTGGCACATGGGGACAGCTGTGCAGACATCCCCGATGGGGCAGGCAGGGCTGCATCCACACATGTGCCCTTCACGAGCGCTGGCTGGGGGTGTTGGGAGCTCTGATGCCCCGCACCCTCCCCTATCCCAGCCCTCCTGTGCCCCTCTGCATCCACACTTGGATGATCCTCAGTACCTGTTACTCTGAGCTGCACTCAGCCTCTGGGCTCTCTTGTCCAGCCAGTCTTCGATGGTGCCAGGTGGGATATCTACTCCCTCCCTCTGCAGCTCCTTCAGCCTCTTCTCCCCTGCTTGAGAGAAAGATTGAGATCAGACAGGGCTGGATCAGAGGGAGGGCCAGGAGAGAAAGGGCCACCAGACCCTTGTCCTTTCACTCCATTAAACCTGCTGCTCATTACCCTGCACAGTTTCACAGGGTGGAGAGTGTGCATCATGCCTGTGGCAGGCCCTGCTCCTCCTCTGCCCTCCTGCCATCTGACGCTTGGAGTCATCCCTGGTGACAGCTGCAGCCAGGCAGAGCAGGGGACAAGAGCTAAACTGCACGGTGGCAGTTTGGGCACTGAGGGGAGTCTGACATCTCCCCCCGGGGCAGATCACCCTCATCCTTGCCTGGAACAGCCTTGGTTGGCCTTGAGCCGTTTCCAGAGCCGTGTCCCTCCAACTGGCAGCAGTGATTGTGCCACCCCTGCCCTGTTAGGTGGGAATGACAGGAACAGTGTCCGGATCGAGGCAGCCTTGGCAGCCCGGCAGAGTCTGAACAGTTCCGGGTGCGTGCTCCAGCCAGCAGACAGATCCCAGAGCTGCTGTCAGGGCTGGTTAAGGAGCTCCCTGCCTGATGTGTCCCCAACCCCTGCACAGCCCACGCAGAGCTGTCACCAGCACAGGGGCAGAACCAGGGCAGAGAGAACCAGGTACAAGTTCTTGTATTTAGAACCATGGAATGGTTCAGTTTGAAGTCACCTCAAAGCTCATCCAGTCCCACCCCCTGCCATGGGCACTGGACACCATCCACTATTCCAGGTTGCTCCAAGCCCCATCCAACCTGCCCTTGGACACTGCCAGGGATCCAGGGGCAGCCACAGCTTCTCTGGGCACCCTGTGCCTGGGCCTCCCCCTGTCAGAGGGAAGGATTTCTTCCATGAATTACAGAATCAATCAGGTTCGAGAGAGATCATTGAGTCCAACCTATACCTAACCTAAATGTCCCCTCTTTCAGTTTGAACCCATTAATCCTTGTTCTATTTCTCATGGTGGTTAGGAACGGGGAAGGAAACCACTAGGAAACCTCTGCTGTTTCCTGAATCAAGATTTCAACCCCTCCAATCACTCTGGAAGAGCTGTGTGAGGCAGATGCCCACAGGCAACCCTTGGGGAGAAGGGCACGGAGCCAGCGTGGCACAAACCCACAGCTGCCCAGTTAGCAAAGCTCCCCAGTCCTCCCCAGCTGCAGGGAGGGGGCTGGTGCTGAACAGGTCTAGCAGGAGTCCTGACACAGCCACACTCCTGCCAGCACATCAGGGATGAGGACACGCTCCCAGCGATCCCATCTCCAGCCTAGTGGAAACTTCCCACCTAACAGAACAGGGAACTCAGAAAACCAAATACTGGTGACAATAAAAAGGAAGCAGAGGCAGCTGCGTGTCATTCCCTTAGCCCTGCTCCTCCATCCTTCTGGGGGATCCCTGATCCCATTTAGGGATCAAGGCACCTGCAGCTGTGCCCCTCAGGAGCCTGCTTCACACCCACCCACCATATGTCACACATTTTAAGGAAAATATTATACCTTTGCAGACAGGGTGTGAAATTATTAGTGCTTGGGCAGAGTGAAGGATCACTTCATCCTACTGGTGGCAACCAATTATTCATCTGCCTGTTGAATACTAAATCAGGATGGCAGGGATGTGCTACACAATGAGCAGCCAGATGGATAATTTGTCATCCAGCCTTTTCAGCTGCTGCTGCTGCTGGGCAGGGCGACAATGTGCCCTGTGCCACCACAGAAAGCCCACTGGGTCCTGATGTCCGGCTGCTGCTCTGAGCCCACCGAGAAGGCTGGAGACAGCAATGTTCCAGTCTCCCACAGTTCTTCCCAAGGATCAAAGCCCCAGCAGCTACCTGGGGTCAACCCACCCAGCTGGCCAGGTGGGGAGGCAAGAAGCTCAGCCTGGAGAGCTGGGCACTGCTCACACTCAGGGTTAGACTCATCTGGCAACCTTGAGCACCTTATTTTCCTTTGTTCCATGTTCTTCCACTTCCTGAGCACATCCCACCTCGGCAAGGGGACAGACAAACAGTGTCTGTGAGAAGCTTCGATGGGGCAGGGAAGAAAATCATGAAGAGAATCTCTCCCACCTCTCTGTATCACTGTGATTTCCTCTTCATCCAACTCCCAGCCCTAACAGAGAACAGACCATAAACAGCCCAAGCTTCTCTGTTCAGAGCAGGGAGCCCCAAGGTACCACACCAGGGATGGAGTAGCCACAATTCATGGTCCCAGCCAGAAAAGTTCACTGGATGTTGTGGAACCACTCTGGATTCACACTGCCCCAAATGAGGCCCCAGATATCCACATTAGAAAGATACCCAGCTGTCTCCCTGTTCTCACAGCTCCAGGAACTGCTGCTCCAGAAAACCTCAGGCTCAGAAATACGGCAGCAGGGACAGGCAACTCTCCAGCTCTGCCCACCCTGATGATGTCCATGCCCCTCTGGAGCACACACACCCCATCCAGGGACCACCAAATGCACCCTGAGATTGGAAACACTCCCTGAATGCCAACAGCTATTGCAAGAAGCAGCTCTGAAAGGCCTTTACCAGCCCTTGCTCCCCACACGTAGCTGTGCAGCTGGACAGGTGTGAAGGTGCTTCCCCCCTCCTCCTCCTCCTCACTGTGGTATTTGCTTCAAAGTCTAATTACAGCCAATTAAAAGAGCATCTGTAGTTGTGAAGTGCCTCTAATGATGCCAGAGTGGAGTCCACATTTATCTTCTTTCCTCATGGGTTTTTTTCTTGACAAAGGCATTGCTGTGTGAGAGGTAGAACCCCCAGTATGGACAGGTCACCCAGCAAGGAGATGCACAGGAAATCCTTCAGCTCCCACCCAGCAAGGAGATCACACTAAATCCCTCAGCTGCTTCCCTGACGGATGATGTGGAACCCCAACTCCTCCAGAGCACAAGAACAGCAGTAGAGCATGGCTGAGATGAGGGTGAGGAACCCTTGCAATCAGAGCAGCCAAACAAGTGACCGCCCTGCAGCCCAGTCTGAGCACTCCTCCTGCTCCCTGCCCTGTTAAACCAGTGGGCTCCAGCCACCCCAGTAGGGTCCCTCAGATCCTTTCAACCTCATGGACATCCTGCAAACTCACCAGCTGTGCCCTCCTCTTGCAGCCCTGGCTGGTTGGACTCACCAGAGTCGATCCTGCCTGCACCAGGGACACGGATTAGCGGGGAGCCAATAACTCTGAGCAAGGAGATGGCAATTTGACAGTGACTTTTCCTGACATGACTGTACTTAAAACGACAGCCTGGAAGTGTCTGGCTGATGAATGATGCAGCAGATGCAGAAGGCTAATGCTTTGATGGGGGAACAGCTGGGAATATGAGCTCCCTCCCTGCTGAAGGTGTAAACTGTTGCTTCTTGATGAGGATATTCTACAGGGTGCAGAGACGCTGACGCCAAAGTAGGCCAGGCTCCAAGCTGTTCTAGAACATGGAATAATCCAGAAATTTTCCTACTTAACCCACAAAACTTACACAAACTACAGGGTGAACTTCCAGCGTTAAAAAGGCCAAATGTTAAGGATAATTTCACGTTTCCTTTGGCTGTGATAAAAACACTTCATTATCAAGGTGAGTTCATGCACACGGAGCTACCAACACCAAATACTCACATGGACTCAGGGACAGGTTCAATATTTACATGATAAAAAAGTGCCATCATGGTTTAGCTGGGTTAAAAGTCAGACAAGGCTTTGCCTGTACCAGAGCTGAGGAAAGGGGGGGTTAAGCAGCACTGTGGACCCACCAGGAAAGCATCCCCCACCACACTGGCCACCCTCAGCATGGTCCCCCCAGGCTTGCGAAGGCTCTGGAGCTTCCAGCCTCTCAGCTCATATCAAATCCCTGACAAGCCCTGGCTCCAAACCTGCCAAAATCTCCCAGCTGGGTCAGTGAGAGGCAGCCTAGTCCAAATTGCTCCAATCCTGCTGGCTGTGGCTTGGGATGGCTCATGGCTCAGAGATCCTGAGACTGGGAATGCATGTAGGACATTATTGATGGAGGATCCTGTGTGAATTACACACCCTGCCACACACGAGCTAGCTCTCAGCTCTGCCCTCCTCAGCCCCAGCACCTGAGACACAGGTGCTTTGGCAGCTGAAGGAGTGCTGGAATGTCCCCATGACTCAGCAGACAGTGTCTGATCCTTCCATCCTGTCTGTTAACAGGCTGTCCCTCTCCTCCATCAAATCCTGCTGAGCCTTTTCCTGCACCAAATCCCTCCGAACTTTCTGATCAGAGTTGGAATCTGTGTGATACACAAAGCCACACCACGAGAGAGGTGAGCAGGATTGAACTCTCCAACCAAGCACCCCCTGTCCCCTGGCCATCGCTCCTTCAGGGCTAATTGGTAAATGAAATGTTTGACTCCAGAACACAAGTGCAAGGTTTCCCAGTAATCTCCCTGGAATTGGCTCTCACCAGCCAATCCTGCACTTAGACTGACCCATTTGACACAAGTCAATACTCAATAACAAGTCTAATTGGCAAGGAAAGCTGCCTGAGCACAGAGGAGCTGCCAGCCCTGCCTGCTCCGCTCCAAAGAGCTCCCACTTCTCCTGCAGGAACAGCCAGTGCCTGGAAATGCTAAAGGTTCCTGTGCCTGTCACTCTGTGCTACCCTCGGGGCCCAGCAGAGAGGGGTCAGGGAGAGGCTCTGGCTGGAAGGTGACTCTGGGAAGGGCTGGAGCTCTCCATCCCCACCGCGGTGTTACTGCCTGCCAGCAGGGCTGGGGCTCTCAGCACGGCTGGAACAGCTCTGTGCTGCCTGCCTGCCTCCCCCTGGCTTCCCTGAGCTCTGCCTCCCAAAACGGGATCCCTCCGAGGGCCAGGAGAGGCTCTACCCCACGCACATCCCCCGTCTCACGTCCCACACTTCCAACACTTCAGCTTGGCTTTGCCAGACTCTTGGCAAAACAACAGCTGGCTCCAGCGAGGATGTGGGCATGGGAGCTGCTCCAAGCTGGACTACACTGGGACACCAGGTTGGGGAAGGAATTCTTCTCTGCTCCACACTGTGAGGCCACATCTGGGTGCTGTACCCAGTGCTGGGCTCCCCAGTACACACATAATGGGCACAACCCAAAATATGGGAATTTCTGTCAGGAATTTCTATTTAAATATTTGAGAAATCACACATTTTTATTATGAACCTAGTCAAACAGTAGATCAGGTCACCCACAGAGTCTCCAGCTTTGAGATATTCAAAACACAACTGGTCGTGGCCCTGAGCACCCTGCTTGAGTTCACTCTGCTCTCAGCATTAGGATTAGATGATCTCCAGTGGAGATTTCAACCATTCCTCAAGTTCTCACCAACACCTCACTCACATTCCCTGGAAGTGTCCAAGGCCAGGCTGGATGGGGCTTGGAGTAACCTGGTCTAGTGGAAGGTGTCCCAGCTCATTGCAGGGGTGGAGTGAGATGAGCTCTAAGATCCCTTCCCACCCAGCCCAGTCTGTGATTCTGTGATTTTCTGTAACCACTAAAACAACTCCTGTGGAGAAAACAGAGCTACCACCTCTTTTCCCTAAAAGAAAAGTAGTTCCAAGAATGGTAGGCCCAGAATGAGAAAGTGCTCTGCAGACTCCCAGCAGGGAGCAGCTGCCATCCACCCTCTGCCCACTCTTCACTTCCATCCAAAGCCACCCAAACAGAGGCTGTTTCTGGATCTAGGACCCCTTTAACAGCCCGACAGCAGGACAGCTCTTCCCACCAGCTCTTCCCACGGGTGGAAGCAGCAGCTCCCTGGTAATAGCAGCAAGGTGGGGGGAAATCAAATCCATAAATTTATGGGGATGTGATGTACCAGTGCCCTCTGCTGCTGACAGTTTTTATTCCCTGACTGAACAAAACCCCGAGGGCTCACGAAGGCCACTCCAAACTCTTGCTGCCAAGTGTTAACAGCACTGCTCAGCTCCAGGTTTGTGTCTGTGCCAGCAGCTCGAGAGCAGGGAGCATTTGACAAACTGCAGCACTTCCAGCCTCACACAGCACTGGGAAGCAGGAGGGATTGGCTGGCTCTGTGCAGGCAGCAGGGGATCACGGTGTGCACAACCCCTTACACCCCCCTGCAGCAACTCTCCCTCCAAGGAGATCTTGGACATTGCCTTGTTGGAGGACTCACCTTGAACCTGGGCACTCAGCTTCTCCAGGTCCTGCTCTGTCATGTGGGAAAATCTGCAGTTGGACCCAAAATCACACTGTCCTGGAACGAAATAGTGAGATTTGCAAATTCAGTTTCAAAATTCTCTAGATTAGATATTAGGAAATATTTCTCCATAGAAAGGGTTGTAAAGCATTGGAATGGGCTGCCCAGAGAAGTGGTGTAGTCACCACCCCTGAAAGTGCTCAAAAAAGTCTGTGGATATGGCACCTGTGGACATGGTTTAATGATGAACATGGTGATGCTGTATTGATATCTGGACTTGGTGATCTTAAAGGTCTTTTCCAACTTCAATAATTATTGGAAAAGCCAGAGTTCCATGAGAACCACCCACAGGAGGTCCCTGTGCAAGCAAACCCAGGCTCCATCACACCTGGATGCCAGACACAGGCCCAAATCCCTCCCTCCAGCCTTGGGCTGGCTCTGGAAGGAGCTGCTAGAGCCCAGGCACTTCTTCCCACCTTAGAACTCCTCACCTGTTTGCAGAAACTTCCGACAAGGTTTCTTGGTTTGCTCTTCCTGCAGGATAGCAGCAGCATCTGGGGAGACAAGGGATGAACCCAGGTAAAGATCCTGGGCACAGCAAAATCTCATTGTGTCCAGTCCCAAACTGGTCAGGGACCAGAAGGAAGCAGAGGCACACCTAGGCAATGGTTTCACAGCCAGTTTAACCCACTCCCACTGCACTCCTCAGGCTGGCACTAACGCCCCTGGAACCGTGTGCTGAGACAGGTCAGAGCCACACACGAGGGTTTCACCTCTGAGACTGCCTGATTCAGCAGCATCGCGTGCTCCATTCGCAGGCACACAGAGTGTATAAACCATCAGTGCTGATTTATTTCCTCTTCCCACTCCCCCCTCACTCATCACCTCCCCAGTCCCAGGAAGGGAGTGGCAGACAGCTGGGAGCACCCACCTCGGAATAAGTCGTACCAGACTCTCTTAGCACGGAGATGCTGCACTCCATTGAGGTGTTTCTTCCTGTTGTGCAGGTTGTCCTGGAAGGACCTGTCACAGTAGTCACAGAAGTACCTTTTCCCCATCTCTCTCCTGGCAAAACAGCATCAGCATGTCCTGGGGTCATCAGGCAGCTCCTCGGCGCCCAGCCATGGGAATGGAGGATCCAGGATTTACAGCGCCTGCTTCCAAAGGAGTAGAACTCAAATCACTTAGGGTTGGCAAACAGAGAAAGAGGTGAGACCCAACAGTTTATATCCTTGTCCATCACAGACTGCTGAGGGAGCATCTGCTGCCTGTACATGGGAGAAAAGGCCTGATCTGCATTTATCTCTGTCACCCAAAGCAACAACAGCTCTGCTGGAAGGATTCTCCTTCCCTGAGCTCAGACCACAGAAAACAGAGAGCCACAGGCTCCAGGGAAGGTGCAGCACAAACCAGCCAAGGTGCAAACAGGAGGAGCGGGAGGTCCTGGGGACCTTTGACCACAACCTCCACGAGCTGATGCAAAAGAAGAAGGAGACTCTCCCATGCCCATCTCTGCAAGGTAAGGAAGAAACGCAGCAAAGCTCATTTTATCCTCAAAGATAAAACAGAAGCTGATCTCACCTGTCCTGTAAGTGGGAAGCTGCATTACAAACATTACAGGACATATTTCCTACAAACCACTGAGCCACCTGTTTTTTCCTGTACATCATGGATTGCTCTCCTCATCCTCCCCAGCCTATGGCACCAAGGTGTGTCTGCTCTGTGCACAGCACTAGGATCACAACAGAATTTGGGAGCTCCCACCTGTGCTGGGCCTGCAGCCACTGCCAGTGCAGGTGGGTGTTTTATCCTTCAGGCACCTGTCCCCATAGGATGTCCCTGCTGGAGGTGCAACAAACACCCCGAAGGAGCTGCGAGCTCTCTCCCAAGGGATATAAAAGTACCTGATGAATGGCAAAGATGGATGGACTGGGAGATAAACTCTAAAAGCAATTCTCCAGGTTTTGACACTTTGACAGCTGAATGCCTTTAAAAAGTGGCACAGAGACTAGCACAAGAAATAAAGATTTTATAAATAAAACAGGTCCAGAATCAATCAGAGCCCCCCAGCTGATTCCTCCGGCTCAGCACAAAGGGCAGAGCACCAGGCAATCCCTCAGAGCCCAGTGTGCCCAGCTCAGGCAGGGCTGCCAAGTCTCCTGCCAGACATCCATCCCAGCAGGAGCACCAGCACCACATTCCCTTCCCTCCCCTAGTCCCAGGAACTGCTGCTTCGAAATCAAACCCTTGGAAATCTCTGAGGCATCACAGCACAAGGTAAAGCAAAGATGCATTCGATCGGAAAACCTTCTGAGATTTTTTTAATTGGACTGAAAACTTCCACACTGAAGGTAAAATGTTCAGATATTCCAAGTGAACTGGAAATCTTGTGCTGAGGTTTCTTCCTGGGATGTGAGGGCTGGCCATGCCCCAGACGTGTGTGCTGAGACCCCAAATCCCCCATGCCATGGGCTGGTCCTGACTCAGCTCTGCAGGGCTTGAGGTCTGAAATCGTCCTCCTACAGCCCAAGAATCCAAAGCCAAGTGCTGCTTAATGAGCATGGAGCCATAAATTCCCTCATCCTTTGCATCCCTGAGTTTTCAGCCAGGTTTGCAGCAGTGTGGTGGAGCAGCTGAAATTCAGAGGCAACAATGCTTTTAAATACTCAAAAGTCCCTGTTCCACATGTTATTCCATAGTCTCCCAAAGTTCCTGGTGACACAAAAAGCTCCTTGTCTCAGCTGCTGGCTCCTGCACTCCATCTCTGCAGAAGAGAATGCTGCAAACAGGGAAAACAAATGAGATTCTGCAGTGGTCCCACACAAGTTTCCAGAGATCTCCCAGGGAATTCTGCCTGCGGAAGCCCAGCAGCCGCCAGCCTTTGAAATCGTATTTCAAACTTTCTCTTTCATCACCCTGGCAGCAATAATTGCAGAAGCTCCTTCCCCCTCCTCCCGCAACAACCAGGGCAGAAAGCTCCTTCAGATTCCAGACAGCCAGATCCCACATCCCACAGCTGCCTGCTCCCAAATTCTCCAAGTAATTCCCATTGCATGGGACGGAGGGATTGTAAAAAGCAATTAGAGAGGTAGCAGATTCTCCTTGAGACTTCCCCCTTCAGTGACTATACCCCACACTTATTCTCATCTTTTCAAGGATCCCACTGCATGGATACCTTGCTGGGTTCTGCCAACTCTCTGCAACACCAGCACTTCCCAGTGCTCTGTGAGTCCGGAGGAGTAAAAAGCTGCTTCTGAGCAGCACCAACCTATTTCCATCTCCCCAAATGGCTCCAGCAGTAAACAAAGAGCATTATTCAGCTGAAAACAGAGATGGCTCCTAATTAAATCCATCTTAGTCATTATGAAATAAAGTAAATGCAGCTGTTCTATAAAGAACTGCCTCAGCCTGGCCATTTCCTCTCAGCTTCTCCAGTCCCTGATTTGCAACTGAATCAGAGAACTCAGACCTGGGCCCACCGCAGCCATAAATGCTTCCAGCCAGGTTTTGTGCCAGCTTAAAAGTCTTCTTGAATACATGCAAATTTAAAAAAAAAAAAAAAAAAAACCAAAAAAACAAACAAACAAACAAACAAAAAACCACCAGAAAAAAACACCAACAAACAACCCCCCCCCAAAAAACAACAACAACAAAAAAAAAAAGCCAACCCAGGGTTTGTGTTGTATAAAAGTATAACAGCAATGCTGTGCTGAATCTCCTGGAGCCCTGCTGCGTGAACAATACCCTGTTGTGAGGCACCTCGAAGGTGACAGTGAGGGCATTGGGACAACTCCACCCGAGATATCCCGAGTGTGGGCACCATCCCACACTTTCCCTTCTCCAGCTGCTGCCAGAACACTCTGCTGCTCTGTATCAGCTGCAGATTTAATCTGGGAGTCTCCGGGCGGGGCGTTTCAGCGGGCATAGGGAGGAAGGTGACCCCGGGAGGGGCACAGACTGCTCCGTGCCTGGGGGAGCTGCTGCTCTGCACACCGAGCCCCGGCAGGTGCTGCTGGGCCTTGACCTCAATTTCCTGCTTTCTCCCAGCCTGGGCTCGGGGCCATTCCAGCCACTTTGGATACCCAGGCAGATGTGAATTAATTAAATCCAAGTGTCAGGCTTATGGTACTCAGCTGCCAATTTAAATGGGCTCAGATCTGCAGGGAGACTTGGAATGGCAGCCGAGGCTGCCAGCACCTTCCCAAGTTCCCAATGACAGAGGCACAGACCCTGCTTCCCATTACACCCAGAGGAAATCATGGCATGATCTGGGTTGGAAGGGATCTTAAAGCTCATCCAATTCCACCCCCTGCCATGGGCAGGGACACCTTCCACTATCCCAGGGTGCTCCCAGCCCTGATGTCCAACCTGGCCTTGGGCACTGCCAGGGATCCAGGGACAGCCACAGCTTCTCTGGGCACCCTGTGCCAGGGCCTCCCTCCCTCACATATTGGGAGCCATTCCCTCCCAGTATCCCATCCCTATTCCTGCCCTCTGGCACTGGGAAGCCATTGCCCCTTGTCCTGTCATAGAATCATGGAATGCTTGGGTTGGAAGTGATCTTAAAACTCATCTCATTCCAACCCCTGCCACAGATAGGGACAGCTTCTACTGGAAATCCAGAGCTTGATTTGGAATCAACACCAACCTGACCACACACAAACCATCCTGGTGGCAGCAATTAATGGGTAGCTGTGGGAATTTGTTAGATAATCTAGTGGTTACATTTGAAAAATAAAAACTGAGGTTTTCTGAGCTCTGCTCTGTGGTGACCAGGGCTAGAACCCAGGGAATGGCTGGAGCTGGGCCAGGGCAGGCTCAGGCTGGAGCTCAGGGAAAGGTTCTTCCCCCAGAGGGTGCTGGCACTGCCCAGGCTCCCCAGGGAATGGGCACGGCCCCGAGGCTGCCAGAGCTCCAGGAGCGTTTGGACAGCGCTGCCAGGGATGGACAGGGTGGGGTTGTTGGGGGGTCTGGGCAGGGACAGGAGCTGGAATGGATGAACCTGGTGGGTGCCTTCCCACTCGGGATATTCTGGGGTTCCAAAGGGATAACACTGCACAGGAATGTGCCAGGCACCTTCCAGGCTTCCAGAACAAGCAGAGGTCTTGTCCTAATGCAGAAAAACCCCAGAGACAGCCACAGTCACTGTATGAGGGAACAAATATAAATAAATCAGGAGAAATTACTCTGCAGCCAGACCTTGTGCTACTTCTGAGTGGGTCAAACAGAACAACAGAGCAGCATCACTTGAGGGTCTGCTCTATAATTTCATGTAGATACTTGTTTAACAACAGCCTTGTGGGGAAACAGCTTCAGTGCTAGGATTCCTCTGTCCTGTCCCTGTCTGTTCTGCCCTCCTAAATCCAAATGTACTTCTCTCCCATCTGTGCTAGAGTCACCCCGGGGCTGCTCTGTTCTCACTGAGGTTAAAAAGAGAAACACGAAGAGAGGGCAGCAAATAGGAACGTTCCCACTTTTGTTCTGACACATGGGTCAGGCCCCACTCCTCCCGAGGGCTCTGGAGCAGCTGTCAGAGGGTCCTCTGGTCCTGGCACGGGTGCCCAGAGAAGTGTGGCTGCCTCACAATCCCTGCGAGTGTCCGAGGCCCTGGAGCACCCTGGGGCAGTGGAAGGTGTCCCTGCCCACGGCAGGGGTGGCACTGGATGAGCTTCAAGGTCCCTTCCAACCCAAACCATTCCATGGCTCATAAGCCCCACTCCCCCGACACTGACACCAAGCACCTTTTGCAACCCCAAACTGCAGAAAACACCCCAAATCCCTTCCCACCCACCTTCTGGGGGTGAGCTGATGGCAGCGACCACAGGCTCTTTCCTGTCCCTGTCACCCTTGGCCGGACACCCGGGCAGGGCAGGGCAGGGCAGGGCAGGGCAGGGCTGGCCCGGGGTGTCTCTGCCCCTCAGCCCCGCTGCCCCCTGGCCCCAGCCACGGCCGCACCGGTTTCATCGGACAAAGCCGGGCTTTGCCCAGCGGAGGCCGCTGAGGACAAGGCGGGAGGGACGAGACGAGCGGAGCCTCACAGGGACCCCTCACAGAGACCCCTCACAGTGCCCAGGCGCTCACAGAGACCCGCGGTACCCCCGGCCACACTCACCCACCGCTGGCCAGGCCCGCGCCGCACCGCCTACAACTCCCACAATGCCCCACGGCAAAGGCGCACGCACAAGTCACAAACGGACAAAGCGCGGCCTACAACTTCCAGCCTGCCCCAGGGGCGCTGCGCACTCCGTACAAATAACAGAGCACCGCCTACATCCCCCAGCAGCCCGTGCGGCACGGCGCTGCGCAGGCAAGATGGTGCTGCTGCTGCGGCAGGTGTACGGGTCGCTGTTCCGCCGCACCTCCACGTTCGCGCTGTCGGTCGTGCTGGGCGCGGTGCTCTTCGAGCGCGCCTTCGACCAGGGCGCGGACGCGCTCTTCGAGCAGCTCAACCAAGGGGTAAGGGCTGTGTAAGGCTCCGCAGCGGCTCCCCGGGCGCGGGCCCAGCGCTGAAGGTCAGGGCGGCCCCACCGGGCCCGCGCCTCGGCCCCAGGGCTCGCTGAGGGTCAGCGCGGCTCGGCCGCGCCCGAGGCGGCTCCGAGGCTGTCGTGGCGCTCGGTGGTCGGTGCTTTGGGATGTCCTTGGGCTCTTCTGACCGATGGGAAGGGGCGTGCGAGGCAGGGGGAGCGGGAGGGAGCTTCTTCTGTGCTCTGGAGTCCCCCGGCTTGGCCGATCTGCCCGTGGCGGCGGAAGGGGATAAGGGCTGGCAGCCTTGGGTGTCCCCAGCGGGAACCTTGGGTAAAAGGGGTCAAGTCGTCCTTAGGTTCCTGAATACAGCAGTGCCAGGATAATGACTGCAGGATACCGAGGCAGGCTTGGGGGACACCTTAGAGCCCCATTCAGGGCATACAGAGGCCCAGGAGATAAGAAAGCGACTTTGGACAAGGGCCTGAAGTGACAGGACACAGGGAATGGCTTCCCACTGCCAGAGGGCAGGGATGGATGGGATATTGGGAAGGAATTGTTCCCTCGGAGGGTGGGCAGGCCCTGGCACAGGGTGCCCAGAGAAGCTGTGGCTGTCCCTGGATCCCTGGCAGTGTCCAAGGCCAGGCTGGAATAACCTGGGACAGTGGAAGGTGTCCCTGGCCATGGCAGGGGGTGGAACAGGATGAGCTTTAAGATCCCTTCCAACCCAAACCATTCCATGATTCCATGAATAGGATTGTTCTGTGCATCCCTTACGTGCAGGAGCAGAACTGCCCTCCAGTCTGGGTGGGAGTTCAGGGCAGTGTCTCTGGGCCACTAATGCAGAGCAGAACAGGGGAAGGGGAATCTCTGCAGCTTCCTCCCTGTCCAGATGAGAAGCCAGGAGCCTGCATGTGCATCCCTGTGTCCCCCCAGTCCAGTACAGGACTCCAACACCACCTCCCCGGGCAGGATAATTTGCATTTTAGATTCTGTTATCCCAACCCCACTGAGAAGCTGCCTAAAATGTCTTGGTTTTTTCCCTGCTTGTTTTGCACGCAGAAACTGTGGAAACACATCAAGCACAAGTATGAGAACTGAGCAGCTCAGCAGCAGGAGCCAGCCTGGGGTGGCAAGAGGCACTGCAGGGATGGGTTCAGCCTCCTGAAACTGGGAATGGATTCCTGATGCAACAACTCCGAGCCAGATGCCATCAGCCACTGCCTGATACCATGTGAAGCCAGATGGACTCAAGGAGTTCTGCTGCTGTAGTCAACTTACTGTTCAAATAAAACTCCTGGTCCTGTCTTGTGTCTGTGTGTTCACCTCACTCATCCTTTGGCCTGTGCCTCCTCCTTTCTCTGGGAGGGTCTTTAAAAATAGCCCTGTTCCCTGTCAGGAATCACATCTTAAAATGGGTTTGAAAGCACTTAGACAGTTGTAGTTCACGACAGCCCTTGGCTTCTGCCTGGGAAGGGTGAGCAGCTGTCTGCTTCTTCTGGTCTGTCCACAGAAAAGGGGCTTAATATCACTCACAGCACCCTTTGTAGCTCAGATGTGATGAAGTTCCTGGCCTGGCCCCATAAGAGCTGCAGGTGCTGCTGCAGCCCTGCCTCTGAGAATGGGGATCAGATGTAACTCAGAAGTGATGTGGATCCCTTTCCTAATTATTCCTGTACCAGCTGGCTCCTCCCTTGGCTCCAGGAGCAGAAGTGAGGTCAGGTTTGTGTCACACACCTGCCTCCATCCCGAGTGACCCAAGGGATGGTGCTGGGAAGGGAGAGGGATCACTCAGTTCCCCCCAGCAGCTGGCTCGGAGTCATGGAATGGTTTGGATGGGAGGGGACCTTAAAGATGTCCAGTTCCTCCCCCTGAACTTTCTCACCCTGAGCAGCCATTTCTTTCTTCCAGAAGAGCCCACCCCTGCCTGACCCTGTCAAACACTTCTTTCTCCATGGGAATGGATATTTGGGCACTTCTGGGCTAATGACTCGGTTAATTCTTCAGCTCTCAGGTGGCTCTAGGGAGATCTGGCTGAGTGACTCTCCCACTTTCCCAGCCCAGCAGCCCCATCTCTCCCTCCTCAGTCCATTTTCACTAATCAGGAATTTCAGCATAGGCTGAGGCAGAGCCCATCAGAGCCAGTGCTCACAGCAGCTTTGTTGGGTTTGCAAACGAGTGCCAGGGGTGTAAAACATTTACTCTGAGAACAGAATGAACACTTAAACACTTGTGCTTGTTTTTGGAGCCAAACCCAACTACAGCTGTCCCAGTCCCAGCTGTGCTTTATGGAGATGGTTCAGAGAAAGGTTTAAGCTTTCCTGGGACAATCCCATCCCAGTGAGTGCCAGCTTCCTGAGCTCTGCTGCTGTTCCACATCAGGCTGAGCAGCTCAGAGAGAGCGGCAGGCTCTGAGCAGCAAGAACCAATGCTGAATACAGGATGAGGGGACAGCACTGCAGTGGGCAGCAGGGAGGAGCTGAAGGCATCAGTGCAGAGAGCAGGAGCTGCAGGAGAGCAGTGTTATCTCAGTGAAAGCCCCTGATTTCTCTGGATACAGCATTTGGGGATGCTGGCAAACATAATTCCTTTTTCCATGCCTGTCATTGGGAGGTTTGGGCAGCACCGATAGGCAAAGAAAAATCTTGGAGCACTCAGGGCTTGCGCTTGTTTCACGGCAGTGGCTGTTCTGCTGCAATTCTGCTTCTCTGCAAACAGCCCCACAGCAGCTCCAGCCACATTCCTGCCCTCTGCACAACACCAGGCACCAAGGTGAGGACCTTACTACCACCCTACTACCACTTCACCACCCCACTGCTCCTGCAGCACTGGGATTGCCCTGGAGCACAACCCATTGCTGATTTTCTCACTGTGAGGGTGACAGCCACAGGCACTGCTGCAGTGCAAGAAAATACAGCGTGGTGGGGAGATGGCACTCAGGGCACATTAACCAGTACATTAACCAAGCAAAGCCTAATTGGACACTAGGAAGTTCATCAATACTGTCTGTAAGGGCCTAAAAAACAACTAAGCCATCTACATCTTTTATTCGTACCATCTGTTTTCACAGGCCTCACTCGAGAGACAGAAATCCGTAAGGTCTTACCTGAACCCCTGTGGGTCTGCTGGCAGTGGGAATAGCCTGAGCCTTTCTCTGCCAGCACAGAGCTGTGTTGGGAGGTGTAGGTGGAGATCAGGGAAAGATCTGGGATCTTCCCCCAGAGGTGCTGGCACTGCCCAGGCGCCCCAGGGAATGGGCACGGCCCCGAGGCTGCCAGAGCTCCAGGAGCATTTGGACAGCGCTGCCAGGGATGGACAGGGTGGGGTTGCTGTGGGGGTCTGGGCAGGGACAGGGGTGGGACTCATGGTCCCTGTGGGTCCCTTCCAACTTGGGACAATCTGTAAGTCAAGTTCCATGGAAGCCGTGCTCTCAGAGCTGCCCACTCCAGGGTGGGCAGGAGCCAGTATGAAAATAAAACTCTGCAAATTATAAATAGTACAAAAGGGCAGGAATGGCTGCTGCAGCCTGTCCCATGTATTGGGTGTGGCCACTGGCACACACAGTCAGGGCAGCTCCTTCCCGGGAACGGCAGCACTCCCACAGGGAATGCAACTCAGTGTGAGCCCAGGTGCCAGGTATTGCACACAAGATCCATTCCCTGAGCAAAGGGAATGCCGAGGAACCGGAGCCTCCTCCTGGGCAGGGGCCTGGGGATGGTGCAGCCCCTGCCCCGGGAGCTGCTTAGGACGGGATCATGCCCTTGCTGCGCTTCCTGTCGGCCATGGCCCTGCGGTTGTGGTTGGCTCTTGTGCTTTTGTTCGCTTCTTTCTTCCTCCGCTCCTGCACCGTCTCCCGGTTCTGCCCGTGGCCCTTGGTGTTCCCAACAACGGCAGAGCTGTCGTGCTTGTGCCTGGAGGACACAGAGAAAGGACATCACAACAGGCACACTGCACTCCTGGGGATGAAATCCCAGACCCCCACAAACACCGGGGTGTTAAAGGTTCAGCCTCGGGCCTCGGCTCATCCCAGGGCTCCCATAGCAGCCCCAGAGCAGCATCAGCCACACCACCACTGTGTCCTTCCACACACTGAGCCCATCAGTTGAAAACAGCTATGAAACTGTCTCAAAATCCCTGTGGGAGCTGTTGGAGCTCTGGAAGTTTTAAGTCCAAGAGCCCGTCTTGCACAGGGTTCTGCTGCTTGGAGTGACAGGACAAGGGGGAATGGCTTTATGCTGAAAAAGGGGAGATTTAGATTGGGTATTAGAAGGAATACCCAACCTAAATTAGAAAATGTTCCCTAGGAGGGTGGGCAGGCCCTGGCACAGGGTGCCCAGAGAAGCTGTGGCTGCCCCTGGATCCCTGGCAGTGTCCAAGGCCAGGTTGGCTGGGGCTTGGAGCAGCCTGGGATAGTGGAAGGTGTCCCTGGCCATGGCAGAGGGTGGAACAAGATGGTCTTAAGGTCCCTTCCCACCCAAACCACTCCATGATTCCACACCATGCCTACCCCTATTCCACGGGATAAACAACCAGCAGTGAAGTAAAGGGTGGGTGAGAAAGTTCACCTCACTGTGGTAGGATCCTGACACACAGGAATGTCAAGGAGCAGGAACACCTTTAACAATTCCAGTCAGTAGCAGAGCAGCTGCAGAGCCAGAGGGAGATCTTGCTTACCCCTTCCTGGCAAGGAATGCCTGGCGCCTGGCTTCAGCCCTCTCCCGCAGGACCGCAGGGTCCTGCACAAAGTGGTCCTGCAAGGAGGCAAGAGAACAGGTCAGAAACCCATCAGCAGCCTGGAGAGGATTCTGTTGGGAACAGAGTCAGTTCCTGGTTCATTACCTCTGGACCAGTGGGATTGGTGTCAGGGACTCCAAACACAACACCTGGCACAAAACCTGCCTGAAACCTTCCCACACCATGGCTACTCCCAGCACATCCATGGAAATGGAGTGTCAGTGACCCTCAGAGTGCTCTGCTGGCACTGTCTGTCTCTGGGATAAAGCAGATTAAAGCTCCCCACGGACGAAGTGTCACTGCTCCAGCACAGTTAGGCCAGGAAGCAGTGGAGAGCTGTCCTTGGGGACACATCAGAGCCCAGCAGCTCTATTGAACTATTGAACAGCAGCTCAGTTCCTGCTGCTGCTCAAAGATATCCTCTCTGAAACAGGAAATCTGCTCCACATCACCTGCAGGTGAAGCAGGGAAGAAATATGGTAAATCTTAATGCAACTCCAGCTAAATGTCACCTTTGTTCTTTCCTTTTCAGCTTCCTCCTCCTCCTCTTCATCCTCTTCCTCTGTCTCCTGTCCTTCCTCCTGTCCTTTAGGTCTCAAGACCTGAGGAATTGTGAATGGCCTGGGAATTAAGACAGAAATAGTTAGAAAAGAAAACAGCCACAAACATTTCTCTGAACAACACATCCTTTTTGGTTTGCATTATGTCTTTAAAAAGATGAGACTCTACAGATTTCATGGACTTAATTTTCCTGAACAAAAAAAAAAAAAAAACCCAGGAGACCCAGGAGTTAATGCCACATTCCTATGGGCAATTAGCAAACACACACTCTCCGCTGGGGTATGTTCACTATGAAATTGTCACTGAAAATAATAGTTAAAAAAAACAACCCTGAAACCTCACAAGGAATTTCTCCACAGAAACAACTGCTTCCTTTGGGAAATGGCATCCAGACACAGCCACAAGGGAATATTAAGGAGTATCCTTTGCTAGGCTTTAGCTCAGCAGACAGGGAGCATCTGTTGTACAAGACAAATTTGGACAGAACCATTAATGCTCAGCCAATGCTGTGCTCCAAACCCTCTGACTGGTCAGGGCTATCCAGGGAGCCCCAGTTTCCTACAGGGGGAAATCCCTGGAGAAATTAATCAGGCTTTATGAATCACTCTGGACATGCAGAGCAAAGGGCCTGGGGGTGGAGGAAGAATTTACCACATGCCTGTAACTCTTCTTTAACATAAATATGTGTCTGTGTTTAAATTCCATTGGAATTCAGACCCACCATTCCACTGCAAAAAAAATAAATGTAAAACCAGTAATGCCTTTGTTATGTCAAACCAACAGATCCAGTTTTCAGCAGTGACATCCACTAATTGTTTCTAGGGGCAGTGAGACCTGAAAGAGGGAAAAACACCTGGGTGCCACATTCTTACAGGCAAAACACAGAAAGGGTTTAAACTGAAGCTTCTCAGCACTTCAGGAGGGGGAAAAAAAGAGACAAAAGAGCCTCAAAGCTTCCATTTGGTTGGAGGTTAGGAACGGTGACATCTTCATAATACATTAGAATTCAAAAGGCCACTCTCAGAAATGTTAAAGCAGCTTTTAAACCACACTTTTCTAAAATATTCTCCAGCCTCCATCCCCATTAACCCTTTGCTTCCCTAAAGTTAATTGTGTGTAGCTGTCAGTCACGGTGCAGTGCTGTGCAGCCCATCAGGGACTCAATTCCAGCTGTCAGCACTCAGAGGGGATTGGCAGGGAGAAGTCTGGTTGTAAAATTTCCCAAATTTTGAAGTTTTCCTTTGCTAACCATCCATTTTAGGTTGCCCAGCTCCACTGATTTTCCAAGTCGTTTTTCCCTGCTGCAGGGTAGTTTCTCTAAGGAGAAGTACTGCTGAGTACAAGTTTCCACACATGGCAAATTCTCCTCTTCAGTTTGCTGATTAATTGAGGCAATGGCCAAGTGGAAGCTGGAGAACATCCTGGGCACACTCTGTTTTCCTTTGCAACACCTTCTTGAAGTTTAGGAATTGTTTGGCTAGGAATTTAGTTTGTATTTATGTACAGGCACTTTTCATTGAGGTTCTTTGCCTCAAGGGTGCAATCACTTTCTGTTCAAGGAATAGTCTGCCACGGGAACACTCCCTATCCACAGGAGAAGGGAGATCCAAACCTTCCCTCCTTGAACATCACAGTGAAAACAGAGAAAAGGGTGGTTTGAAGCCCTCGTGGAGGAACAGAGCCCAAAGCAGCGTTTCCCAGGTT
The DNA here is from genome assembly GCA_013396995.1 of Dicaeum eximium. NCBI lineage: Eukaryota > Metazoa > Chordata > Aves > Passeriformes > Dicaeidae > Dicaeum > Dicaeum eximium. The sequence goes on from VWZP01010545.1 coordinate 177,293, forward strand.
TGTGGGAGCCAGGGAAGTCCGTGGTGATTCTTCCCGGGCTCCCTCCCTCCCCCTCCCCTCAGCATTCACCTCCTGGAGATGAGCTCGTCATCTGAGTCAGCGTCGTTAGCGCCCACTTGGTTCCCATCGTAGGTGTCGTCGTACTCGTCCTCGTAGTCCTCGTAGGGCTGTGCCGCTCCCGGCTCCAGGGGCAGCTCCTCCAGCACCACGCGGTACTGGCTGTAGCGCTGCCTCTGCTCCGCCACCAGCCGCTTGTCATTCACCAAGCTCCGGGTCGTGTCCTTCTCCCTCCTGCCGGGAACAGGGGAGCAAAAGGCAGGGCTCAAAACCTTCCCCTGAAGCGCCTTTTCCCCTGTTAGTCAGTGGAATTTGGTGAATGCAAGTCTCATCCCCAATGCCACAGGCCCCACTTACCCCACCTACTGTCCTGCTGGTTTATAGAATCATGGAATAGTTCGGGCAGGAAAGGATCTTAAAACTCATCTTATTCCACCCTCCCACCTTCCACTATCCCAGGGTGCTCCAAGCCCTGTCCAACCTGACCTTGGACACTGCCAGGATCCAAGGGCAGCCACAGCTTCTCTGGGCACCCTGTGCCAGGGCCTGCCCACCCTCCCAGGGAACAATTCCTTCCCAATATCCCATCCATCCCTGCCCTCTGGCAGTGGGAAGCCATTCCCTGTGCCCTGTCCCTCCATCCCTTGTAAACAGCCTCTCTTCCGTCTTTCTTGTCAGCCCCTTCACGTCCTGGAAGGCCACAATTAGGTCATCTCAGAGCTTTCTCTTCAGGCTGGACAATCCTAATTCTCCCAGCCTTTCCACACAGCAGCTGCTCCATCCCTCTGATCATCCTGGTGCCTCCTCTGGTCTCACTCCAGCAGCTCCAGGTCCTTCCTGTGCTGGGCTCCAGGGCTGGATGGAGTGATCCAGGCAGGTCATTTGTACCAGGGCTCTTTGGCCACTAAAAAAGAGCAGGAATTGGAGACCACCACTATCACTTCAGACAGAGAGGAAGCTTCCACAGGAGGCCAAATGAAATTCTATTCCAGATGAAACTTGGCCAAGGTGCACGGAGCACAAATGTAGATGGGGAAATCAAAAGAAAAACCAGTGCAGGTGAGGATGAGCATAAACACAACTCCCAAGGCAAAGAACAAAACAGTAGAGAGTGACTGATTCAACCTCTCAGAGCACCACAAGGGCTTGTATTTTACATTTAGAAGGCAAGTAAATTATAGTAATTTTAAAGAAGGGAAGACCACATGGCAGAGAGATTAAAAAGCAGCTGCTGAGTGACTCAAGCTGCAAAGCATAAGCTCTGAAGTCCCATTTTTCAGACCAGCCAAGTACACATTGACAGCAAAGCAACAGGGGATTCTGCTGTCCAGCATTCCCAGGACAACTCACAGCCCCCAGAGTCCAGGAGGACCCAGCATCAGTGGATTTTATCAAAGGACCTGTCCAAGGCAGTGGCAGTGACTCAGGAAGGGACAGACTGAGGGGATGCGATTCAGCAGCCCGGATTTTCATTTGGAATCTCAAAACAAAGGAAGTTTACAGCTGGAGGTGGCTCCCTCTCTGCCATGACTCACTGGTTGCATTTGCCCTCCCAAACACTTGGTGAGTTCACCCATCCTGGATCCCTGGGATAAGACCTCCTGTGGGAATTCAGCTGGGGCTGAACTGAGCACCAGGTAATTGCTTCCTGTCTTATGACTGCAGAAGAGCTGCATGAAAAGGTCTGCCCACCAATCCCAGGAATAACAGTGGGATACCTCCTCTAGTCCCATGGAGCTCAGGACATGCTCTGGCTTCAGGAGACAGATTCAGCTGACAGCTAGAGCTGGACAGGCACAGACAAGTGTCATCACTTTTCAGCATCAGCAGAGTCATGTTGGCACATTCATTTCCTTGTGTTTGCTTCCCTCCTCATCCTGGCTGGATTCCTCTTTCTCAAGGACAGTCCCTGCCCCAAACTGCTGATGTTGAGACTAGCCAGAACAACCTGCTCTGGCTCTTTAGGCACTATGGTGACACCAGGCTTAACAACAGCACCCCGAACACAAGAGAATTTGGTGAACAAAAGGTATTTAGAAGGAGAAAAAAAATTTAAATATTTGATACAATTCAAATCCAAAGCAGATCTCACACTTAGCTTGGAGAGCCCTGTTACCCCAAAACTGGGGTGAATATCAGTGCTGAATATTAAATCCTGGAGACAAGGTACTGCAGCTTTTCCTTGGATTCAGCTGGATATGGTCATCTTTGGGCATTGCTGATCTCCAGGTTTTGAACTACTCAAACCACAACTAATATGTTTGGAGTCCTGCAGACTTTTCCCAAATGTTCTGAAATGAAGTGAGGCAAATGACACCAGGAAGAGCAGCAGGAAGAGGAGAATCCCAAGAGGTCACATAACTACAGCATGAGAGAGGAGAACTTCTCCAAGAGTGATGGTACCCCTGGAGAGAAGGCACCCCTGGAGGGCAGTGCCATGGGAGCAGATCCCAGGGCCCAGCTCAGGGATGATTTACAGCCTCCAAAGCTCTCCAAGTGATCTGCAGAGGGAGCTCCGAGCAGGATATTCCAGCCACTGGATGCTCTGTGCTGAACTTGGGGCTCTCTGGCCTTGACCAGCTACTGCAGCAAGGCTTTGGGAAATAGGGATAACCTAGCACAACTGTGCAAGGCTTTGGGAAATAGGGATAACCTAGCACAACTGTGCAATGTACCTGTCTCACAGAGCAAGGCACCACCATGAGGAAAAAGGTTCTGTCAGTGAATTCTCAGCTATGGACACAACAATAGTCATGGCCTTGGCCAGAGAGAAAAGAAATTCCTTTCTTGCTCAGCCAAGACAGGATCAGCACTGTGACACTGCTCTGAGGAGCTGGGTCACTGGATTTGGGAACAAAAGTGGTTTTCTCCTAGAGTTTGATGAAATTTTGCAACTGAAACCTTAACTGGGAGCTCTCAGGTCACGTGGCTCCAACTCCAGCCAGACTTTTAGTTATCTGCTGTGTAAATACACCCCAACATGAAGATCACACTTGGCTGGTTAGAGGAGGTGTTCAAAGTCTAGTGGAAGGTGTCCTTGCTCATGGCAGGGCATGGAATGAGATGAGCTTTAAGGTTCCTTCCAACCCAAACCATTCCATGATTCTGTGATATGTTTTAAAAGAATCTGGAACAAGAGAACCACACTATAGAGTTGACATCAGTGGGAGCCAGCACCACACACCCAGCTAGGCAGAAAGCAAAGTGAGAACTGGTGGGGTTTTGTAGGAATCTCTGCTCATGGTAGGGGGATCCCTGCTAATTGCAGGCAGATTGACAAAACGACCTTTAAAGGTCTCTCCCAACCCAAACTACTCCAAGGCCAAGTGCCCTTCTGCAGGAAGCTTTACAGCAGCAGGAACAACACAAGTAGTTTAAGGCAGTGAATGTTATCAGATGTTGAAGTAGATGGATATTGAATCTTCCCTTGGCTCTAGATCAAATCATTAGTTATTCTCAGCTCTGAGTCACAATAGCAGGCTCAGGAATGGTGCTTTTCAAGGTTTGTTGTTCAGTGCAAGTTTAACATTAAACCCAAGGAACAAGAGCCTGACATTACAAATGAGCTTGGCAGAGCAATCTCCAGCAGCAGACACAGGAAAGCCAATTAGGAAAAACACTAAGTGGAACCAACTCCCTCATAATATTTCACTTTACTTTCCCAGACAAACAGGTGGGAAACATTTTTGATAAGCCTTCCCCCCGCCAAAACATTTCTGCAGAAGAGATAAATGTGCAGGTTCCCAGGTGTTTGTTCCCCCTGATAGGCAGAGTTAATGGGTGCCAACACTCACCTCTTGCCTTTCTGGATCCGAGACACATCCACTGCATCCCTACTGAAAACATCAAACTCATCATTCTGGAAAACGTTACAGCGAGAGCTGACCAGAGGGGTAGGGTCTGGCTTCAGCTGCCTGTTAAAAAACAAGGAGAGAGAATAAAAACAAAAGTGAAGTGAGGAAGAGGAATCTCTCCCTTCCCTAAGCCCTTGGTTTATTCTATGTCAGTCCCAAAATGATCCCAAGCACACCAAGAGGTGCTGGCTGAGTCACAGGGCACAACCCCTTCCCTTCCCAGCCACGCTCTGGCACAAGCACAGCACTTCTCAAAGCTTGGATTTGAGGGGAAACTAAAGTAGCTCACAGAAAGCCAAGAGAAAATTCTTCTATTCATTTCAGAGTGTATCAAACCATGCAGGACAACAGAATATTCAACAGACTGTCTGGTCTCAACAAAGTGACTCAGTGAAGACAAACACTAAGTGTGATGAATTACAGGCTGGAAAAAATTCCAATAATTTGTTGCTGCTGATTTCAAGATATTTATCTCCCTTGTTAAATCTTTCTCAGGGTTCCAGGTTTATGTTTGTTCAACTTGTAAGTCAAAAGACTGTACTTTTGACATTAATTTTGGTGGTGCAGACAGCTCAGCTGGGCAGCTGCAAATGCTGCTGTGCTCCCCTACAAATCAGCAGGGGTCAGAATTCGACATTTCCTATCGAACCAGCAGCTTTGTTTCAAGATGCAAAAGGCAGGAAGAAAAAAATCCAGCCCTATCTTGTGGAACTGCTGGCTTTGCAGAAAAACCAATCCTTCCTAAAGCCCGTCCTGCACCAGTTGTGCCAAAGTCAGCAGATCTGATGGTGGGAACACAAAGATTGTTGCAAAACTAAGATTTTTTTTCACATCATTTTTCCAATAAAGATGCTTTCCTTTAATGCAACAGTGAGACAGTCTGCCCATAACTCCATGAAATGTGAACAAACAGCACATTCACATCCTGATGCTCTGTCAGGAACTGCTGGTGCAGCACAAACACACACTTACAGCTGCAGACAAACTCCAACAACTCAATCCTGCCACCAGCTATCAGATCCCTCCATCCCTTGTCCAATCCAGGAAAGCAGGACAAGCCTGGCAAGTTTGTCAGAGGGAACATAAAAATGGATCTGAATTCATATCTTCACTCACAAAACAGCAGCCTGTTCAATAACCATATTTGACCCCATGGGTTGAATTCCAGCTGAATTGGCTGCTCTGAAGATGCCCTTTCCTGCAGGACAGCTGGGGTTTTCACACCTGTGAAGACAAGTGCTGCTGCACAATCACTTTGGAAGGCAACAAATTCTATTGCCCAGCATTCTATTCTAGTCTAGTCTAGCATTTCATGTACAAGTGGTTTTGTCCCCTGTCACAAAACACAACCTAGCACCTGCTCTACTCCAACACTGAGCAGCAAAGGTCCCACTCCTCTGCAGGGACACAAGGAGGGCAGAAAACTGGTGACAGGTGACAATGAGAAGCTATCACTGCAGTTCTCTACCCCAAATATGCAAATTCTTAGAGCTCTACAAGTGTTGAGCCTTCAGTGAGAACAATTAAGTGAGACAGAAACAACCAGAGGTTGTCCCACACCTTTGCATACTTCGATCCAGCTTATGCAGGTAGGGCACCAGCTTATCTTCCAGGATGTTGTTGATCACCTGCTCCGTGTTGTATCCATACTCCTCCAGGCAGGCCAGGATGAATCCCTCTCCAAGATCTGGCAGCAGATCCTTGACTTGGGAGATCAGGGAGTCCAGCTCCACGCCGGACACGCAGGCGATGGGCGCGGCCGCAGCGCCGGCACACTACAGACACCAAACACAACTGGTGGGCACTGGGGAGGGACAGAGCTGAGGGCAGGCAGTGTGCACAGAAACACAGGGAAAGCAGCACTCTGGGCTGTTAGGGTTTGAACACACAAGTCCAAGACTGGAGCCAAAAGAGAAATCAGCTGCTTAAACTACACAAGGTTTCCAACACAGATTTAGGCACACGGCTACTTCTGCCAGTCCCTGAGTCAGCAAGGACACCCTGGAGAAGCCTTCCTCAAATAATGGGTGTGCTCTGCATTTCAAAAATATGCACATGAACTGCAGGGATGAAGCAGAGTACGTGAATAATCCCCAGCAAGGGAAAACCCAAGCCATGAGAGCTGGAAGCAATTTGCTCAGAGATAACTCAGGATTCAGGTGTAGCTTCAGTTCTCATTTCCCAAGGCTGCATGGAGATCCAGCAAAGGTCAGAAATTACACCAAACCTCATGTTGTCCCCAAAGCTGAGCAAAGCAAGCCTGTCCTCATAGATAGAGGAAGGCCAGGAAGAGCAGAGCTCCCAGGAAGAGCAGAGCCCAGTCCCACCACAGAGCTGTACCCACCTCATCCTCCAGGGCACAAGCAGCCCCCGGATCCTCCCTGTCCTCAGGGGCGCTCTCTACTATCGCTGAAGCTCCGTTGGATGCTGCTGGATCTTTAACAGCTTGTCCCTTTTTCCTGTCTATCCCTTCCCAGGCACTTTCCACTGCTTGGAGGATATAGGCTGTCCTGGTCTCATCTCTAAGAGTACAGCATTAAGGACATTCCTGGATGCACATGTTCAGGGATCACCCTTACAGGATTGTCAGCAATGTCCAAATTTGTGCCTGCATCAACACTCACAAAACCACAGAATGGTTTGGCTGGGAAGGGACCTTAAAGCTCATCTTGTCCCCCCACTTCCATGGACAAGGACAGCTTCCATTAGACCAGGTTGCTCCAAGTCCCAGCCTGGCCTTGGACACACCTAGGGACGGGGCAGCCTCAGCTTCTCTGGGCAACAACTCCCCCCTCTCCTTTTTTTTCTGTTAAGGGAAAACTTTCCAGTACTCCTTGCAGTCATGTAGCTTAACCAAGGGCAGAAATGTCAGTGGTGTGAAGGAATCCCAGAACAGCCAGGTGTGTAAAGCCCAAGGATACAGTGCAGAGGATGCCTGCTGGAGCAGACTCACATCATCCTCAATGGGGAACAGCTCGTCATAGTCACGGAGAAATCTGAAAACACAGGAGCAAGTTTAATCAGTGGAGCTCAATTAATGACCACTACTCTGTCTCTCTGACTGCCTCAGTGCTCAGGTAGGAACAGAGAACCTCTCACCCAATGCTGGATTCCAGCCATGCCTGATTTTGGTCCCACTACACCACAGCAACACTCCTCAGGTGTGAGGGCTGGAACCCAGTGCTGCATTACAGGGTAAATTTGCTTTACCATGTGAACGTGCTCAGAATGCCAGCATGGGCAGGAGGACAAGATGGAATTCCCAGTTCTGCCACTTCCTTTGCATCTCCAGCACTCGTATTTAATATTTTTCTGGTCTGGTCAGCCCAGCTGGAAAGCACAGATCAGTAATAACAGCTTAACTTGTCAAGGGAGCTAATGGCTAAATTGCTCTTCTCTTCTTTGAGAGGCTGGATTAAAGGGAGTGAAGAATAGCATTTCTCAGTTCCAGGGTCTGTGCTGCAGGCTGAAATCCTCTCACTGCACTTCTCCCAACTACTTACAACGATTTCTGACTCCCAAATGCCTCGTAATGCTGCCTCAGGCAATTCTGCTGTGAAGAATGGCAGAGGAAGGAGCTGAGGCCCCCTCGGGCCTCTTGCCAGACAGACTCACCTCCTTTCCTGAAGCACCGAGGTGAAGATCTGCAGAAATTCCTCAATAAATGGCTGAATATTCTCACAGCTGCAGGAAACACAGCACAGTGAACACTCAGAGGCAAGTCTGCCAACGTTTGGCCCCACCAGCCAAACCACTCACGTTTATACACCAAGGGAAAGCCCCATTTGAAAAGAGATTTCAGGCCACATCTGGCTTTCACAGGAGCAAAGAGTCAAATGGAAGCAAGTGGTTTTTACAACTTCAGTAAACATTTCAGCACTTATATCTGAAGTTGTACCACACCTAGAATTATAAGTTTTCAGACAGTCTTTACAAATAGTTTGATGCCTCAGACTTGCAGTGACCAGAAAAGGGTGTATAGAGCTTTTGTAATTGTGCCTTTATGATGTCTTGGGATTACACCAGTGAATTTTCCAGGAAGTTTGTGCTCATCTGTGCAAGAACCCCTGCCAAGCCAACTCCCATTGCAGCCTCAGTGCTCAAACCCCTGGGTGCTGCTGAGGCTCCAAGCCTTGTTCCAAGGCACCTTTGGGTGGGAAGGGACCTTAAAGCCCATCCAGTTCCACCCCTTGCCATGGGCAGGGACACCTTCCACTATCCCAGGCTGCTCCAAGCCCCATCCAACTTGGCCTTGGACATTCCAGGGATACCCAGTGCCAGCGCCAGTGCTTCTCTGAGCACCCTATGCCAGGGCCTCACCCCTCTCCCAGGGAACAATTCCTTCCCAATATCCCATCTAACCCTGCCCTCTGTCTGTGGGAAGCCATTCCCCCTTGTCCTGTCACTCCAAGCCCCTGTAAACAGTCTCTCTCCGTCTGTATTGTTGGGCCCTCCAGGTCCTAGAAGGTCACAATCAGGTCTCAAGGTGTTACACATCATCAAACTTTGCACAAGCCACACACCGGGGTCAGAAAGCTCTTTGGACCCAGCTCACCACAGAGATTCTGGACCAAACAGCTCCATCTGGAACATTCCTAATACACAGGACAACAGAATTTGACCTTAAGCCAAGTCTTTGGCTAAAATCCCAACACAAATAGCAGTTTCTGTTCATTTTCTCCAGTAAATTTGTAAATAAGAAACAATTTCTCCCACACAGCAATCAAGTAATTGGTGAGTAGCACAGAGCCAAGTGCCAATACCTGCTCTCTAGGATGGGCTGCAGACAGACTTGGTTTACTAGGATGTGAAAAACTTCTATCATCTTCTTTCTGGAGTGCGAAATCCTCCTCCACAAATCAGCAAAAACACTTCAGAGAGAGCAAAAGACACTGTTGGTGTCAGCACAAGAATCTATAAGACACCTTTATGCCAGAGTTAATCCTCTAGAAGAAGAATTTAATTAGGATGATCATCTCCTTGCTGCAAAGACCAGATATTAGACACATTTCATGGCCATTAAGGAAAATCCATGCTCCAAATAAAGCTGGTTTCAATCCCAATTGTCCTGGCAGCTCCCCACACGAGAACCCCCACTGTACCAGCACAGCCTGTGCCTTACAGTGAGACTGAGCTACACAGAGATATCATTCATGTTCTCACACTTGGTTACAATTTGAATGCACCTCCCATCAAATTCCTTCTTAGACAGCACTAAAAATGATTCGTCACCCCACTGCCCAGGAAAATTTGCTTTTACAGAAGTCATCTCTTCAGAGCTCTTTGAAGCAGCATAAAAAAAGCCAGGCTCCTCAGGGGTGGGTAAAGCAGCATGAAGTGAATTCTTAACTAAGCCCCGGGAAGATGAAGATGAGATGGATCTCACTGAAGATCCAAAGGAAGCCTTTGCAGGAATTCTCACCTGTTATCTTCATAATGCCTCTTCTTGATTGCAGATTCCAGCTCAGGAATTGCCAGTTCATAGAATGAAGCTAATCTGTACAAAGGGGGAACAAACCTTTACCTGTCAGCTGAGGTTCCAAAAATCATTTGCTAAAAGGCAGAACAAATGGCTGATTTCATTAAACCCTCCTCACCAGCAGTACCCATGAGCATCACCTCATTTTGGTATTTTTGCCCCAGAACACAAGCAAACACACCACAGAAAATGAGCAGCACTCTAAGGAAATCACAGAAAGGTCTTTAGAGGTAGGAAAGAAAAGCATTTGAGAAGCATCCTGGTGCTGATCAGAACCATCTGCTCAACCCAGAAAAACCCTCAACACATATCTGCAGCCTGCAAAGACCCAACACTCACAGAATCACAGAAACCTTCACGATGGAAAAGCCCCCTGAGAGCATTGAGTCCAACATTCCCCAGCACTGCCAAGGCCACCACAGACCATGTCCCCAGGTGCCACATCCAAATGTCTGTTAAATCCCCCCAGGGATGGGGACTCCACTACCCTGGACAGCTGTGCCAGGGCTGGACATCCCTTTCCACAAAGAAATGTTCCCTAATACCCAACCTGAACCTCCCCTGGCACAGCTTGAGGCCATTCCCTCTCATGCCTTGTCACCCTCTCTCACACACTCAGCTTTTGCCAAACCTCACTGATATTCTCTAGCATAAAACTTGGGCATAACATCAAAGACATTTGTTTTCAGACCTTGAAGAACTATTTCTCTGAAATACTTTCTGCTTCCCTTGCTTTGGGTCCCATAGCAGGAAGTTCTTTTTGTCCATAACTCGTCTCTCTCCACCCTTCCCAGAGCACACCAAGTACTGTTCAGGTGACTGGAAATTGTCATGGATGCCTGGCTCTAGGATCACTCCTAGATCATGACAGACTTAGAAGAAAAAATCTACACATCCCTATATCAATGTATTTATTCATTCCCGTCAGAGAGATCCCAGCAGCCTCTGCATCCAATCTGTCTCTTCATGTAACAATGGGACAGGACACAGTAGCATATTCAGTATTTTTACATGGCCAGGACAAACTCTGTCTGCACTCCAAGACATACCTGTAACAAAACTCATGTTTTTGGAAGGTCTGGCAAGCCAAGGGAAAGACATCAAGAAAGGCCCAGAGAGTTGTGCAGGTGTCACATAAATACAGCACAATGTCCTTCAGCTCCTGAGAGGGAAAGAGCAGTTACTGAGGGAGGAGCCAGGCAAGTTTTCCCAGCAGGGACACAGAATACTGGGGTCAGGCCTCTTCCTGACTGCACAGAGGCTGTATCAACCATAAACCTGTTACAAGGTCTGGGGGCAGAGACAACATTTCTCCTAGAACTTCTATCCTTTAAAGATCTGTAATGCAATCCCAACTGTCTGCTTTCATTAAAGACCCTGTGAGATTATAAGAACCCTCATCAGGTCCTGCTCTGGACAGTGGCTTTGCCCTCAATACACCCTCCACGTACGGAATCCTTCCCCATGCAACACTTTTCATGAAACACTTCTGCATGGCAGAAACATGGGAATCAAAGGGATGTTTTCAGCAGCCTGGTCCAGTGCAAGCTGCATTTCTTAGGCAGCTGAAACAAACTGAATTACACACTAAATGACAGTTTCAAGCTATCACTTATCAATAAATCATAGTTTGAAATGATAGTTTAGTCCCACACACAAAATTAAAGACTAAGGTTTTGTAGAGGACCACATTCACTGTCTTTGTACAGCCCTCAGTACATAAACCCCTCTTAATTAGCTACAGTTAAATTACACTGTTGTTTAAACATACATTTCTCAAGAAAAAAAAACCAGCTCTTATCACTGCCAGGGTTAGGTGGAGACTTCTGTCAGATATTCTGTTACATTATATATAAACTGGCTAAGCAAAAAAGTTGCCAGGTTTAAAACTATCCACATTCCAAAGGATATGATTAAAATGAATCAGCTCATGGTGGTAAGGTTTTATCATCCTGTCCCAGGACAGAGTGCAACAATGGCACAGAACCACCAGCTGTAGGAGCTTTGGGGAACAGAATGATCCTCTGTGGTCTGTTCAGCATGCAGGAATACAGAGAGTTCAGTCCTACCTGGAGGGGCATGTTCCCTGCAGTCACACTGACTTTCTCTTCCAGCTTCTGGGGCTCAGCAGAGGCCCCTTCACACTGCAAACCACACTTGTGCAAAATATTGTTGAACACCTAAATCAGGGAACAGGGCAGTGTTAACAGACAGGAGCCAGCAGTGGGACACAGCAGAGAAGGCCAGAAGCTGAAGGAAGGTGGGAGGGAAGAGTCATCAAGTAATAATTTTAAAGGTTCAAAACCTCCCTGGCACACATTAACAAATTAGGGAAAGGGAGAAACAGCAAAGTCAGGGGAGGTTTAGGCTGGATATTAGGGAAAGTTCTTCCCCCAGAGGGTGGTCAGAGTTCAAGGAGTGTTTGGACAATGAGTGGGATTGTTGGGATGTCTGGGCAGGGCTATCAGTTGGGCTTGAGGATTCTTGTGGGTCCCTTCCAACTCAGGATATTCCATGATTTCATGAAATACATTCGGCCCACCTACAATGTTCCCTTTCCACTCTCCAAGCTATGCCACATTTCCAGATGAAATCTCAGCAGGAAAGCAGTACCTGGAGGACAGTGGGTAGTGTTTCATCAAGGTCACTGAAGTAACTGGGCTGCTGAGTGAAGATATTACCTGAAAAGGGGAAAGGAGAGCATTTCCATCAGTTCAGACATTGATGCCAATGAGTAAATTTGCACCAGAAAATGGTGCTTGTGTTATTGCTGACACCCCCAGACACACCTACTGACCACGTGGGACACAGCCCACCCTCACTCCTCAGCTCATGCACAGGCCTAGCTCCCAAAAAGCTGATCCATCAAAAGCTCTCCCTACTCCCAAAAAGCTCTCCAATGCCACTGGAGATCCAGCAATGGGAATGTGCTCATCAGAGCAGAGCAAATGAGATGTCAGATGATTCACACTCCAGGGGCTGAATCAATGAATAATGCAAATACTATCACTGAACAACCCCAGTTCCTTTATTTGACAACTGGAGTTGACTTTTAATTACTGATAACAGTTCAGCACACACCAGGAGATGTGCTGCCGAATATTTCTTAAAGGTAATGAGGCTTTAGTAACACCTGCTATTATATTACTAGGACCCCATTATCTTTACAAAATACTCCACTGAGTAATGCCATACCATAAATCCTCACCAAGGAAGCACCGAGGCTCCTATTTTCCTGGGAATTACTGTTCAGATTATGAAAATGAAGAGTTGTTCAGCAAGGACAGAGCTATGAGACAAGTTTCAGATAAATTTATACCCTGAGAAGAACCTCAAGTTTATGGAGTTATGAATTACACACCAGAACTGCTTACACCATTGCTGTCACGACATAATGAAATACTCAGGTGAGCAAATCTTTGGTCACCTGCATGCAGCATGATTGTGCGGCAGTCCAAAGCATAATTCAAAGGAGGTTTCATTACTTAGGTCTCTTTTGGAATATTTTAAGACCCAGATAATCTAAACTTCGCATCTGAAAGGGAAGTATCTATCTTGCCATGCCTGCTTTCCATCTCTGAGGCTCAACAGAGGAATTTAGAGTAGAAGCTACTAAAAAAGGATAAAAATATTAAAAAAGCAAAGGTTTATCTAAGATTTTCTGGTTGGAAATCTGTCTGCACCACATGATCTCTAACACTTCTCATGTTAGTGAATTTGGAAATGAGACAAAAATAACTAGCAAAGAAATAGAAAACCTTCATCCCATGAGCTGCCAACAAAATGGGTTGGAATTCAGGAAGAGCTCACTTGATCCAAGGGTAGATATTCTTCCACTCAGGTGCTCAGGTGATGTTAAAGATCACAGGATTGGGAAGGGAGCACAGGATAAACAGAGAAGCTAAATCAATATGCTCCATTTTCACTCCTCAGCATCCATGGCTGGATGTTCTTCCCTGCATACTCGCCACTAAGGCTGTGTGTACAGACACAGAAATCCAGGGATAAGCATGGCTTGAGCAAGGCTCTGAAGTGTTTGTGGTTTGGAAGCTCTGGATACATCAGTGTCTGCACTGAAGTTTCAGGTTCTCCCACTTCCCATAGCAGTGATTACCTCACACTGAATGTTTCACTTGGCTCCCAGCTCTGGGAACAACAGCACTCACAGCTGGACTGTGCCCATCTCCCAACCCTCCTCCCTCCTCACCCTTTCCCATCTCTACCAGGGTTTTACAGAGCCCCACACTCCTCCACAAGGGCTGAGGACACATTCCACTGGCACAGGAAACAACCGAGCCTGGGTTTATGTCTGACAACATGAGCCTAGCTCAGGGCAGCAGAGCAGGACATGAAGCTTTCCTTGGAACAAGCAAAGTGCACATGGAAAAAGAAAAGCACAATCTGATCCAGAAATGACAGATCTTAGATGCTACTGAACAATTCATTTTCAGAGCAGTTCCACTGGTATAAACCCCACTAAGTTACTTGTCTTTTGCTTTATACAAGCAAAAGCCTAAATGTAGCAAGTTGGCAACATCCTTGGCTTTTACTGACCAATCATCTTCTGGAGCAAGAGGCCATTTCCTTTCCCAAAAAGGACACAAAGATCCAGAATCTTGGGGATATCGAACAGGAAGTTATTGTAAATAATTTTTCCAAAGACAGAGGGGGTGATAAAATGATCCTACAAAGACAGGAAAAAAAAAAAGGAATTTAAAGGATAATCCATATCTTTCTCTGCAGTAACTCCAGCATTATAATGACACCTGTAAACACATCTCTCAAAGCTGTATTAAGGAATTTATTTCATAGAAGGCAGCCACTTTGCTTCTGTGGAGCCATCTATTCCCACAGTCCTGTCCCTGCCACACCAGGCACCCCACTGATCCCTTCACCAGGAGGTGAATTAATCTACCCAAAAGTTTTACAAAAAAATCTCCCAACAGGTCCCCAGTTCCCAGCCTGACACCAGATGAGCTCATCTCAGGTGCAGGCACAGGGACAGCCTGAGGTTCTTGTACCCAGCACCAGAGACCACAGAATCAGGGACAGGCAGAGAAACCCCAGAACTGCAGCTCTACATGCTGACAGCTGAACACTGTGCCAAAAACTCATCACACTGAAGGCATTTCTTACAAAATTCTAGATGAGAAAAATTCCATTGTCTGAGACTGAGAAACATGCAGCTGTAATGTGATTTTGGATTTTCAGAAGTCCAGTTTGCCTGTGACAGCAAATGTTTTCAATCCCAGTGAAAGGCAGGGCACATTCTCCCTGCTGAAGCAGAGAGATGGGGCTCAGTGCTGGCCAGGTTCTCTTTCCAGAACTCCTGCTGACTCCTGCATGACAAAGGACTATTCATTCCCTGCAGATCACTCAACTAGAAAATGGTTTCAAATGCTCGCCTGCTTCGAGTGGTGAGGTTTAATCAGATCCTGCAATGAAAGACACCACAGAGGTGTTGGGTACTTCTGCTGAAGTGGTGCCAGCTGCAGGCTCCAGCATTCCTTCATCCTGCTCCTGTCCCAGTCCTCCACTCCCAGGCCTTTCCCTCAAAACATCCTGAATGTCACCACTGTGATAAGCAAGAGAATCAACACAGCCCTAACACATCATGAACCAACAAGGAAATCCAGTGATTGCTAAAACACAAGGTGTCTCACTCATCCTGCCCAAAGGTGAAAATCCCATAGCTCCAGATGGGAATTGCACTCCCATAGTTAGTGCTGAGGATGTCTTTTAACTATAGAATCTCAGAATGGTTTAGGTGGGAAAGGACCTTAAAGCTCATCCAGTGCCACCCCTGCCATGGGCAGGGATACTTTCCACCAACTCAGATTGCTCCAAGCCCTGGCCAACCTGGCCTGGATCCAGGGGTGGCCACAGCTTCTCTAGACACCCTGTGCCAGGACCTCAGCATCCTCAGAGGGAACAATTCCTTCCCAATATCCCATCTATCCCTGCCCTCTGCAGGGTGAAGCCATTCTCCCTTGTCCTGTCCCTCCAGGCCCTTGTCCCACACCCCTCTCTAGATCCCTCTCCTGGAGCCCCTTTGGGCACTGGAAAGGGCTGTGAGGCTTCCCTGGAGCCTTCTCTTCTCCAGGCTGAATGCCCAATGATGCCAGATAACAGTAATTTAGAGAGATTTCACTGTATGTCCAAAACCTGGGGCAAGTTCAAGGAGAGACCAGTATTAGCAGGAGTTTTGTGGCACCACATGGCCCTGAGGGAGTGAACACTCGGGAACTGGTGGCCTGAAGAGCCTGTTCCATGTGGCCACACAAAGGCCAACGTGCTCTCTCTCCTCTTACTATGACATATACAACCACTACACATGGATAACCTGCTATTACTCAGGAAGGAGATACAGGCAATCAACCAAGGAATCACTGCATAGTTCAGATATTTCAGTTCTGAGTGTTATCTCCACACTGAGAATCCAACTGATAAAATCATCAGGGAATGTCATGCAAGAAGGAAAATTATTAATTTCTCTCTTTTTTCCTAGGTCACACAGCCTGAAGCACCTGCAAGGCATAGAAATATTTACCTTGGACTCCTTGTGGGTAGACATTCTGAGAAATGTGAGGAAGACACTCCGATGGAGGCATTTCTGCAGCTCATTCACCTCGGGATGGCAATCCCACAGCATGTCGAACTTGCGAGGGGCAGAGCGCAGGTAGGAATCCAAACACTTCTGCAGGGTCTCATCAAATATCACCTGGCACAAGGAAAGGCAGGGAAATGGGAAGGAGGGAATGTCACACCTTCACAGGTTGTGCTCCTGAGCAGCCCAGGTAAATTTAAAGCAATCTACAACACTCAGGCATATGAAAAGGACTCCCATATCCATAAATACAAGTCAACTCTTAAAATTCTCAATGGAAAATCCTGAGGGAAATATTTTCTTTGCATTCTAAGGTGCAGTAATGGAAATTAAATGTTTCCTGCATAACATAATAAACATAAACAAGTCTTTATGAAAATGATGTAAGGCTCATGGCTTTTATAAGCACCTAGATGTTTATGCTGTATCTTCAGATAAAAAGCAAGGATTACCTGGCACCAGAATTTGTCATGAGGCAAAGCCAGAAGCCAGTTCAGGTCATCTGCAATGAATTTTCCTCTCTCCAGGAATTCCTCCACCAGAGCAGGGTCTCTGATGGCAGGAGGGGGTTTGTACAGCACGAAGGACCGATCTGCTTTAATTTCTGGGTGCTGCAGAAAGCCAAAAAATCACTGTATTAAAACTCCAGACCAAGTGACAGGAATGACCAATTACCATCTGCTCACTGAATTCCAGGAAACACAAAGTTACCTTTTAATACAACTTGACATTATAGAACCACAGAATTGTTTGTGTGGGAAGGGACTTTAAAACTCATCCAGTTCCACCCCTGTCACGGGCAGGGACACCTTCCACTGTCCCCAAGATCCAGCCAGCCTGGCCTTGGACAATTCTAGGGATCCAGGGGCAGCCACAGCTTCTCTGGGCACCCTGTGCCAGGGCCTCCCCAGGGAACAATTCCTCCCCAATATCTAACCTAAATTTCAGTTTGAAACAATTACTCCTTGTCTTGTCACTATAGTCCTGATGACAGGAACATTCCATTCCCTGGTAACTTCCCATTTTCCACCCTTTCAAGGCAGTGGGTTTGTATCTTTCTTTATAAGCAACATTTTCAGACCCTGATAATTTGGCAGATGTTGCTCCTTGCTTTCTCTTAACCAAAGCCTGACAAAGCAGTCCTCCCACACCTTCAAAACAAAGAGCAGGAGCTTCCTGGCATGCCTTTGAACTCTCTCTTTCTTCTCTGAACTGGTTCTTGCGCAATATTCCATGAACTCAAACTGACACAAGCGTCAAAGACAGAAAGAAACACTTCACTACCTTTCCCAAGGGTTACTGAACAGGCTTTGCCCAAATACACCCACCCTAAAAGGAGAATTGAATGAGCAGCAGGTTCGGGCTCTGCCTCATCCCACATGTGTGCTGGGAGTAAAGCTCCTCAGGAGTGAGCAGCATGTACAGTCCAACTCCTGCAACACACCCAAAAGGCTCTCTCCAGGCCTTATTTCTGGGAGAAAAGGGTTTCTGTGGATTGAATTTTCTGATTTCATCAAGCTGAAGGCACAAGGGACGGATCCCAGTGCCACAGCTCAGAGCTAAACTTGAGGCAGAGCTTGAAAAATTCCCTGAGCATCCCTCCATTGCAGCAGAGGTTACAGATTCAAGAGAGGGAGTTGTGCTGGGAAAACAGTTTACTCCAGATGTTGAACACAGTAAATTTGGTTCTTGTGTTTTGGTTTTTTTATTATGGTGGGTAAATGAAATCGTAACTACTGACGTGTTCACCTTAAAAAACAAATTCTTTAACAAGCAGACTGAACAAATTTCACAGAATCACAGAATATCCTGAGCTGGAAGGAACCCACAGGATCACCCAGCCCCACCCCCATCCCTGCCCAGACCCCCCAACAACCCCACCCTGTCCATCCCTGGCAGCGCTGTCCAAACACTCCTGGAGCTCTGGCAGCCTCGGGGCCGTGCCCATTCCCTGGGGAGCCTGGGCAGTGCCAGCACCCTCTGGGGGAGGAACCTTTCCCTGAGCTCCACCCAAACCTCCCTGACACAGCTCCATCCACTGCTGTCACATACCCCAGACCAAGCCTCAGTGTAAGACAATTATTTATTGAAGGTCAGTTTGGCTTTCAGGAAAAACAGAGCTCACCAGTGCTGGTAAAGTTCTCAGCTTCCCTGTCTTGGGATCCCTTTCTGTCAGCTGGAGCTCATCCAGAGGCAATGCTGGCATCCTGGTGGCTTGTTCCTGTCCTCAGCAAACAAAAGCAGCACAGGATGCACTTTACAAGGTCAGTCAGGCAACAGCAGAACAAAAGAGGCTGCAGCCCTGCTGTAACACTTACACGCTGGCTGGGAATACATTTATGCCAAGCAATTTAGACCCAGCAGTTTATATCCCATCAAAATGCCAAATTCTGAGGGAATCTGGACATGTATCAGAGGAAATATGGAATGTGGTGCTAAACTTTTGTCCCTGTTCCTTACTGAAAGGCCACAGATATCTTCCAGGACAACAAAACGCGTTAGGGGGACACAGTTTAATATGGAAATTAGACATTTAAATCGGGTTGCTGAAGAGCTGTGCTGAACTCTGGCCTTTGCACCTTCTTTCAACACTTGCAGTGTCTCTCCTGACAGCACAAACTGCAGGGACAACGCAAACACAGCCTTGCCTGTGCTTTAAAAGAGTATTTTTGGTGCCTGTGTGTAGAATCTCACAGCACTCAGCCAGACAAAGGACACAGTCTGAGCCTACAAAAGCCTTCCCCACTCCTGCCAATTCCCATGTGCTCACAAAACCAGAGATTCATCTTCAACAGCATTTCTGGGCTCAGAAATGTTTCAATTAACTTTCTGAAATTAACTATAAGTCAAATATTGGAGTAACTCGATAGAAAGAATGTTATGGGCGCCGTTAAAGAGTTGAGATTTACAAAAAATGGAAGTTGCAGGTTAACACAGCTTTTAAATCCTTTAGGGGGTTATGAGTTCTGCAAAGTGGTACTAAAAAGTTATGTTCTTATTAAGAAGGTCACATATCTCCTCAGATGCACATTTAATTGCAGCCACATTGCCTGGGCTGAATAACAATTAAAACAAGAGCAGTGTCTCTAAAGCTGAACAACTCTGACTCAGGAGTGGGGTCATGGTTTAGACAGCAAGCGAAAAAATAACATTTTTCATTCCATAGATTTGTCACCTATGGATTTAGGCAAAAAAATCTGTAATTCAACATTTTAGAGCTCAATTAAAATAATACAGCACAGTAACAGCAATATCCACATCTTAGAAAACTAAAAGTAATTCTGTCTTTCCAGAGGAGTTTAAAAATTAGAATGTTGACAGGAACAACTATTACTTTATGACAGACAATTTCCTTGGGAAGAAAAAAAGAAACCACCAAAACTTGTTAGCAGAATAAGCCAAGCTGGCTTTCAGTTCAGTTTCATCATATATTTAATTTGGCTCTTAAAATTTTTAGTCATTCTGAAAGCTGCACATAGAAACACATGTTTGTAACAGAAAAACATGCCAAATGTCTCATTTCAAGCCTGGAAGGCACCAAAATCTCCAGTCTAAGTCAAAAACATCCTGGAGGAGACAGAAGCCCTGCCCAAAAGCTTGTTCAGCTAGAGAACAGAATAAACCTGAGTATGGGATAACCTCAACAGAGAATTATTCCTGATCACTCTCAGAAACATTTCCCCTCACAAAGAACTTTGGTCTAAACCACAGGCCCACGATTAATCTGTCACACCCTGTGATTTCAGGTACAGTGGAAGAGCCAGACAAAGAACATGATGAACTAGGGAAATTTATTTTCCCAGTGCCAGAAACGATCCCTGCCCTGCAATTCCCACTGATGTGCACATCCATGGAGACATCCAGGGTGAGGTGACACTGCTGAGAATGAGGCAGCCACCACAGCACAGCTGGCACAGGGAATGCTGCAGCATGGATTAATGGAATGGTTTATGTTGGAAGGGACCTTAAAGCTCATCCCATTCCAACCCTCTCCGTGGGCAGGGTCTATCCCAAGATGCTCCAAGCTCTGTCCAACCTGGCCTTGGACACAGCCAGGGATCCAGGGGCAGCCACAGCCTCTCTGGGCACCCTGTGCCAGGGCCTGCCCACCCTCCCAGGGAACAATTCCTTCCCCATATCCCATCCATCCCTGCCCTCTGGCAGTGGGAAGCCATTCCCTGTGTCCTGTCCCTCCATCTCTTGTCCCAAGTCCCTCTCCAGCTCTCCTGGAGCCCCTTTAGGCCCTGCAAGGGGCTCTGAGCTCTCCCTGGAGCCTTTTCCTCTCCAGGTGAGCACCCCCAGCTCTGTCACCTCTGCCCTACCCCATGGCCAGACACCCTCAGTTAACCCAACACCGCCGGTTAACCCGGGCCTGCCTCTCCCACCGCCCCCGCGGCCACGTCCCCTGCCCGGTCCCTGTCCCTATGGCCCCGGGCCCTGCCCAGCCGCTGCCGCCCACGCCAACCCAACCCCGCCGCAGCTGCCCCAGCCTCGGTACCGGCACTCGCGTCCCACCAACCCCGCGACGCTCCCGTGCCAGGCGCTGCTTCCGGCCCCGAGCGGAACTACCGGGCTGGGCGGGGCCCGCAGCGGCTCCGCCCCGGCGGCGGGACCGGCCCGGCTCCGGGTCCGGCTGTGCCCGGAGGGGCGGGGCCGCGGTTAGGTCCGGCTCCGGTCCGGGTGTGCATGAGAGGGCGGGAGCCGGGCTCGGGCCGTGCTGCAGGGACCGAACGGGCGGGTTTAACCCCAAACCCCCGCCCGCCCTCCAGATCGGCCCGGCCGCGGGGCTGCGGCAGTTACAGTCCGAATGTTGTCCTGGGAGGGGAAGGAGCCTGCAGCTGTTCTTCCTTTGCAGGAAAACCTGCTGGTTCAATAAATCACCTTTTTGAAGGAGACCTTTTTAACCTAACTGCGCTGCCCTATCCAGTGTCACAGGCGGGGAGAGGCCGGGCAGGGAGGGGGTTCTGCGGGGACAGGGACCTGTCACAGGCGGCGACCCTCACAGCTCCCACACTGCTTCCCTCGGCTCTTCTCTTGCTCTCCGCGGACGTGTCTGTGCATTACAGTCGGACAGCGCACGAAAAGGGCAATTCCTGCCAATTCATACGAGCACCGATAGTTGAGAATAGATGACGTTAGTGACATTTACACCGTGCCGAAACACCGGGAACCGGGAGCTCCCCAGCCTGCAGGGTGACACAGGCACATCCAGCCGTCACCAATCTCTGCTCCGAAGGGTCTCGGTTCTCCTCCTTGACCACAGAGAACTCCTCCTTAACTGAGCCCAGAGTCCAGCTTTAGATGACAAAGTGGCCTAAAATAGACACCGCGCCATGCGCTGTGTCGTGTGGCTGGAGGAGTGCCGCTCTCAGTGCCCTCCTTGCCCCGGATAGGCGGCGTTCTCACTGCCCACTGCCCACTGCCCACTGCCCACTGCCCACTGCCCACTGCCACTGCCCACTGCCACAGCCCACTGCCCACTGCCCACTGCCACTGCCCACTGCCACAGCCCACTGCCCACTGCCCACTGCTCACTGCCCACTGCCCACTGCCACTGCCCACTGCCACAGCCCACTGCCCACTGCCCACTCCTCACTGCCCACTGCCCACGGGCCGGGTGTGCTGGCACCGGGTGCCCGTGACCCCGCGGAATGAGCAGAGGGCCGCACACCCCCAAGGGCTCCCTCCGGGCCAGCAGCATAGCCGGGCTCTGTTCCCGTCACACGGAGCTGCGTGTTAAGGATTCACACTGCAAATGTCACGACGGGCTGTCTGGAACCTGCCATCTCTCCCATTTTGTTGAATTAGTAATTTTTAAATGAAATATTCATTGTTTCTATTTCTCAAACATCACTGTACCAGTCAGAGCTTGGGACTGGGGCCCCAGCACGCACACGCTGTGCAGAACAGCCTACCAGAACCAAACCCCAGTGATGTCGATCCAAGGTTTGCTCCAATTCTTTTTCCTGGAGGAGAACACTTGGCAACTGAAATATGATTCCCTTGCAAAGGCATCTGTTTATCTCCCCTCCTGTGCCAACCCTCCTCAGAGCAGTGCTGGTGAGATGCCAGGTGACTCAATGGGCTTTGAATGTGTCATCGAGCTGTTTTGAGTCACTATTCCTCTTTTTGGGGTGTTTTTTGTAACCTTACCAACTGTGTACTCCCCATTTGATTTCCTAAAGCACCATGAGCTGTTGGAGCCTCTGCCCAAAACTGGGGCTCCACATGTATATAACCCCAGTTAAATAATTATATGTAGACACACTATTCATACAGATTTATCTGGCAAAAACCCCCTGCATCTGTTCACCTGTGACAACATGCCAGAGACCTTCAACACTTCATGATGGTGAAAGTTAAATCTGAAATCTTAATGGAAATCACAGCTTTCCGATCTCAGTGTGCAGGGAAACTGTTGACCTGTGTTGCACACATAAGGCAAAGCATTAAAGTCAGCTGGCTGCTGGTTCTGCTGAAAATCCATTCTTCAAGGTTCAGTCCAGAGCCATCTGAAGGTACAGGGGAAGCATGCTTCAGATCAGATGTGGAAGAGGAGAATTTCTCCATGAAAAAAGCTTTGGAAAATGAGCTTTTATTGAAAGGATCTTTCCCCGGTGTGATTCATGGCCGGGAGGAAGCTGGTCAGCACTGAATGTAACAGTGAGGATGATCAGATGTCACAAGTCAAGGCCTGGGACGAGTGCCTTGTTCCAGCAGCACTGTCCTGGTGCTGTGACACCTCCTGACACAGGGATCACCTCCTGACTCCAGCTGTGTGGGGAGGCCGCTCCCCGCTCGGACGGTGACAGGACACAAAAGCAGCTTTTTCATTTTGAGCCGCACAAAAAGCACCAGGAGGAGAACAGAAAGGCTGGAGCAACCCCAGGAATGTGCTGCTGGAGGTCAGTGTGTTTTCCTTGCTGGGCTGTCATGGATGCTGCAGACCAGCTTCCCGAACAGCACCAAGGCTTTCACAGCCTCTGGCTTTGCTCAGATTCCACCTCAAAGCCCCAAATGACAGCCTGGGGCTGGGGAGATGATCTGCTTTGCTGTTGTGCAGCCCCAAAGGGAGCTGTTCTCCTACTCACACAGCAGTCTCAGCAGTTTCTGGGCCCCACACCCCAACCAGGTGAGGCCCCTGTTGCCCCCCCTGCTTCTCCAAGGGACACCAAAGAGGGTTTAATGCTGTCACATACAGGTCAGAGGGGCCAGGGAACCCTGAAGGACCATCACTCTTAAACATACTTAAAAAATAGAATAAAATGAAAGAGTAATAAAACGACTGAGGAATATGTCAGTGTAATCAAAAAAAGAGACCTGCAGTACTAAATTGCAACATTGTAGAAATTGGCCATTAATGTTCAAATCAGCTGAAATGCAATTACAGTAATAGGCATGAATCGGGATGACCCTGGGCTTTGCAATATTTCAATCCAGCTCTACTCTTCCCTTTTTTTCATTTTATCTTAATGATATATACATTAACTTATCAAGGACTAATGGAAGTTACAAACCTTGGAATCACAGAATCACAAAATCATGTAGATTGGAAAAGCCCTCCAAGTCTGACCGATTAACGCCTTGGCACCTGGCCCAGCCACTAAGTGCACATCCATGCTTTTTTTGAACACTTCCAGAGATGGGAACCCCACCACTGCCCTGGGCAACCTGTTCCAGGGCCTTATAACCCTTTAATGAAGAAATTTTCCCAAATATCCAACCCGAGCCTCCCCTGGCCCAGCCTGAGGCCGTTCCCTCTCCTCCTGTCCCTGTTCCCTGGCAGCAGAGCCCGACCCCCCGGCTGTCCCCTCCTGTCAGGAGTTGTGCAGAGCCACAAGGTCCCCCCTGAGCCTCCTTTTCTCCAGGCTGAGCCCCTTTCCAGCTCCCTCAGCCTCTCCTGGGGCTCCAGCCCCTTCCCAGCTCCGTTCCCTTCCCTGGACACGGTGGAGCCCCTCAATGACAATGACACCTTCCACAGCATGTCCTTGACAGCCACAAAGCCAAAGGTGTCAGTGTTAAACTGTTGACCTGATGGATCCAACAGTAATTTATCAACTATGCGTTCATTTTTCCATCAGTCTCCGATTAACATCCTCTAAATTTATTCTTAGCCTAAAGTCTTATTGTAGGATACTTTTTATTTCAGTCACTAATAAAGGTCACCAGAGGGGACCCAAGATGCTTCTTAATTGACCCCCTGCCTTGCACTGCAGAGGTGAAGGGGCAGGAATGCCAGTTCCCATTGCTCCAAGAGGCTGCAGGTACAGCATCCACCTGGCCAGAAGAACCAAGAATTGCTCAGCTTTGGAGTTTTAATGGTGCAAGTTCCTGTGGGTGGGAATTCCCAGCACTGAGCAGGTTACTAGGCTGTGTCTACAGGAAGGAATTATCACTGAAGATATTCAGCTAAAAAATATCGTCTTCTAATGATACTTCAAGCAGCTCCTCCAATCCAACAGCTTCTTGCCCTCTCTTTGCCTGCTGTTTCTCTAATTATCCAACCTCAGGAGGAAGGTGATTAAGTGCTTATTAAGGAAAATAGATATGGTTTATTATGAAAAGCACTTTTTTCAGGCAGCTTTGTTGTAGCAACACAGCACATGACACAGGTTAGAGTTGTGCCAGTTTGCTTTTCCAGTGAAAAGGCAGGTTCAGCAGAAAATGCTTTCAACCTTTTACTTTATAGCTCAGAAAGTAAACAATGTAATGGGATGGTTTGAGTGGGAAGGGATCTTAAAATTCACCCCATTCCCACCCCCTGCCATGGGCAGGGACACCCCCCACTATCCCAGGCTGCTCCAAGCTCCGTCCAGCCTGGCCTTGGGCACTGCCAGGGATCCAGGGGCAGCCACAGCTGCTCTGGGCACCCTGTGCCAGGGCCTGCCCACCCTCCCAGGGAACAATTCCTTCCCAATATCCCATCCATCCCTGCCCTCTGGCAGTGGAAAGCCATTCCCTGTGTCTTGTCCCTCCATCCCTTGTTCCAAGTCCCTCTCCAGCTCTCCTGGAGCCCCTTTGGGCACTGGAAGGGACTCTGAGCTCTCCCCAGAGCCTTCTCCTCTCCCAGCTGAACAGACACAACTCTCCCAGCCTTGATCTATAGGAGAAAATGATAAGTCTATCATGAAGCCATATTAATCTAATAATAACCTCACATGGATTATTAGTCCAATAAAGAAAATTATATAAGCATCCATAAACCAAGATTTCTGCACATTCTGTCCACACTGAGCTCCTGGCACATCCTCAATACCGATGGCTTCAGCTGGACTTCCAGGTGGCATCCTTGCAGTGCCAGGCTCAGCCAGCTATGCTCCTACCTGGAAACACAGTCCCCAAAGCCATTCCAGTGTT
Source organism: Dicaeum eximium (assembly GCA_013396995.1). Lineage (NCBI taxonomy): Eukaryota > Metazoa > Chordata > Aves > Passeriformes > Dicaeidae > Dicaeum > Dicaeum eximium. The sequence continues at coordinate 202,647 of VWZP01010545.1, forward strand.
TGCTCAAAAACCTTGTCTCTGTTTCACTGAATTTGAAGTTCCAAGTCTTCCTATTTGAGTAGTCCTGTGATAATCATCTTGACGGGCAGCTAAGGCAGCGTCCTCGTGCTGCTTCCCTGCAGCAAAGCGTCGCTAATGGCACATCTTGTTATAAAATGGGGTTATTACAAGACAAAAAAATCCTAAAATGAAGCTCTTGCAAAATGTTCTGACCAAAATGATATGTATTTAATAAAAATCTCATTATTTTCAAATTATTCATCTACTTTGCAAGGGAATGAGTCACAGCATCTGTTTTGGGGCCCCATCAGAATGACTGGCAGTGCCTCTCTCCTGGCACATTTGAATCAGGGGTGGCCCTCACGCTGTGCTGACCCCAATGTCACCTGCTGCCACTTGGATTGAATGAATAACGAAACAGCACTTCTTGGGTGGGAGCAGGAAGAATGGAAACACCTACACATGAAGGAACACAGTGTAAATACTGTGGTCAGAGTCAGCATTCTTTTCAGGCATTCATCAAAAACCTAGGAGAGTAAAATGAGTGAAACATATAAATGGGGTAAAAGATGAAAACCCTAACAAAATAGGAGAGATGGGATGAGGAGAGCTGGTTTGGGGTAAAAACTGACCAAGGGAGCCAGTTTGGAGCCCTGAGAAAGCAAACTGCCCTGTGTTCTGTGGTCTGACTGTTCTTACTGAACCAGGACTCTGTGTGCTGCTTTTTTTAAGACATATCTCACCCTGCCATCAGTTTTTCATCATAACAGAAACAACCTGTAAATGCCGAGGTGGCGGCTGGGGCCACAGGAGGGAAGTGTATTAAAGGGCACTGGGTGGTACCAGGGGCAGCAAAGGACCTGGCACACCTTTGGTTTTGTTGTTTCTCCCTGTTCTAGGTGGCGATGGCTCCAGGCCTGCAGCTCCCGTACAGGAAAGCAGCCTCTGGAAAGGTGATCAGAGGGACCAAGGTGGAGTGACCCAGGACAGGATGCTCTCACCTCACCACCACCACGTGCAGATTTTAACACAGCCAATAACTCAAGTGACATTTGGCTTGCAACTGCAGCCCGAGGAATATCTTTCCACACCAGGCACCTCTTTTCTTTCCATAAGGAGCCAGTTGGTGACTCAGTGGCTGTGCCTCAAATGGTAAGAACAGTTTGGAAAGGACTCACTGGGCTTTTAGGGTTAGCTGCTGGTGGCAACTGCACGAGGGGACAGCAGCTCTAGGAAGGATGACCCAGAGCCTCGGGACTCGACCTGTTGGAAGTGCTGGTGTTCTCATGTTTCAGCCCAGACTTCTCATGGCCATCGGATACTTGTTTTCTCGTACAGGAACATCACCCTGGCTCTTAAGGGAGATGTGTTTACTGCTGTGTTTACTCCCTAAGTTTCACAAAGAACAACTGTATCTTTTCTCAGCATGCAGGTTTTCTGGCTAAACAAATTATCTCAAGATCCTTGTATAAGAAAAAAAATCAGGATTAGCCTGTAATTGCTTTCCAGTCACATTTCAAGTTTGTGTCCCCTGATTAAAAGTGACCAGAGCTGCATGCATAATTCCAGAGAAGGTTGCAGCAGAGGCTTCTATAATGGCATTAACATTTCCCTTCTCCTGGAAATACCTCCATGTGCATGTGCTTTTTGTCAGATCTGCTTCAGATTGGGAGTTTTTCGTCATCTCGAGATCAACAAATACACCCAGATTTTCCCTTCTTCTGTCATTTCCAACTACTGAGCTCCCAGCTTGCGGCAGAGATTCTTGTTAGCAATTCCCAAGGGCATGACCTTGTACTTTCCACTATTAAATTTCATCCCATTTCCAGTGTGCCAGCACTCCATGTTTTCCAGCTCTTCCAGCAATACAGCTATTACTGCTGCACCGCCACTGCCTCCCAGCTTTGTGCCATCAGCAAATGCCATCAGCTCCCTCCTACCTTTTGTTCCAAGGCCTGTCTGAAAAACATTGTGCAAGAGCAAAAGCACACACAGGCCAGGCTGTGGTCCTGGGATCCAGGGAGGTGAGGCTACCTGGGGGGAACATGGGAATCCAGACACTTTCTGCCCACTCTTCCCTTTGTAATCCCACAAATTCCCTTGATGTATCCACAGCTTGTGTACATTTGATGTGGCTTCCCTACCTTTTCCACCTAGCTATCTTTTTTTATGGACCTGCTTTCCATTAATTTACTGAATAAGTTAATACATCTATTATATATCCATGTCTAGGAAACAATTATCAAGGGTATAATCCCAGTTAATCTTAGTTAAAAGCAATCAATCTTTATGTATGTGTAAAGACACATCCCATTTTTTATTTTACATTTTTAAATTTACTTGTCTGTCCTCAACTTTTTCCTTTTTATTTTATATTTTAAGCTTTTACTGCTCTTGAGGTCACACTAATAGGTGTCTAAATGGCTGGATTGCTTTACTTCCACCTGCTTAAAACCAGCCAGTGCTTCAGGAATTCCTCCATAATTCATTACTACCCTCCACCTCCCAAACTAAAACCCCTGTACTAGATGAGGGAGGATACACTCCAGGTCCTTCAGAATTCTGGGTTTGGGAACACCTCATTTCCTGAGCTGTGTGTCAGGTTCTCACCTTGCTCTCCCTTTGGGTCCAGTAATTTCCATTTCCGTAAAATAATTACCATCCTTTGCCCTCATGGATCATCATGGAAAATAGAAACAAAAGTCATTTAACACCGGGCCATGTATTAAAAAATATAATGGAACACAAAATACAGAGAGGTTTGGGACATAGGACATGGAATATCTCCATGCACTGTGTGTGACCAGACTGGTAAAGATAAAATGTATAAATATAACAAGCAGCTGGAAGTGCCAGCTTTTCCTGTCACAGGGATGGCACTGCAGGATTTCCCCTCTTTAAGGACCAGAAGGAGCACCCAGCAGGTTCTGCTGTACAGGAGCCCCAGGTCTTCAGGATCCAGCTTCCCAAAGTAGGTCACATTTGATCTCCCTCCAGGCACACTGCAAAAGGCAATATTTAACAGGGACTGCTCAAAATTCATATTTTGCTTGCTGATGCTGTCAACACACATTCTTTTCAGCTACAGCTCTACTGGCTCTACATATTTTCATTCCTTTTGGGAGTAAACAGACCAGGAATCATGTTTTTCCCTTCAGTTACCTGTATTCCTTCCAAAGTTCCTCTGAAAGTACATATTGACATTCAGATCACATTTGAATTCAGATGATGGCTTCTTGTTGAAAAAAATCCCTTCAGAGAGGCTGATTAACTTCCTTTCAAATGTTTGCTGTCCCTGACCAAGGGAGCCAAACCAGAACACAGCTCACTGCGTGGCTCATATCTGAGTGTGAAGACACAGGCTTCTGTATTTTGCATTGTTCCCTCTGAACACTTATGCTCCTTCCAGCTTAGACATGACCTAATGACAGACTGAAGTCCATCTGTTACAATGACTAGCCTTGGACTCAGAGGGAGAGTCCTGTGGATAATTTAGGAGTGTGTTTTATAGCTACTTGCAAGCATTTCATTTCAGATCAAGGCAAACATGAGGAGCAGGTGGAAATCTCCCGCAAAAGTACAACCTGACCTACATACGGTATTGTAAATTAAAGATATGTATAAAAATAAAACATTAATGATCCATCACAGTTGTAACAAAACCCAGATAAAAATCTTGCTACTGGAAAGGAGCCCCATTGCACAAAGCTTAGCTAGAACTTCTTTTGGAAACAGCAACGCTCCTGCCACTTCCAACACTGCTGCCACTCTCCAGTTTTCCTGTGTTTTCTGTAGCTTAATGCTCACAGGCCTTTTGCTTTATCGCTTGTCTCTCAGTTTCCATGTGTTTTTGGCAGTCCTGCCTCAGGCTGGCTCCCAGCTCCCCATTACCTCATGCTTTAGGAGCCACAGGCTGTGCAGGGTGCCTTGGACAGCGCGTGGCCTGGTGGTGTGGGGTCACACATGTTCCTACAGCTGAGCTGAATGCCACCAAAGCAACGCAGGAAACATTGGCCACAAGACCTTGTGCACCAGAACGGTTTCTGTAGATCACAGAATATTCTGAGTTCAAAGGGACCCATGAGGATCATCAAGTCCAAACCTTAAATGAATGGCCCTTAAAGGTATTGAAGCCACAGGCTTCGTGTTATTGGTACAGCCCTGACCAACTGAGCTAATCTCAGGTTATAGTGGAACAGGGTGTTTCTCTAGGGATTTTTGAGGATCCTGAGGAGGATGGATGGCAGTCGATGCTGTGAGGTGTGGGAACACACACCTCGGCCCCTCTCAGCACACACTTCCACAGTTAGCTGACTCACAGATTGGCCGATGCGGCTGCCGAACCTCTGCTGAGACCCTGTCTGTTCCACAGCCTTGCTCAGCCAGTGCCAGGCTTATGGGCCTCACAGGGGGACAATGGGCAAGTTGGCTTCACAGAATCACAACGGAACAACAGAATAGCTGGGACTGGGAGGCACCTCTGGAGATCACCCAGTCCAAGCCCCTGGAGATGGTTACCTTGAGCAGGTGACACAGGAATATGTCCAGGGTTTGGATTATTCCAGAGAGAGAATCCCCCTTCCTGGGCAGCTGGTCCAGTGCTCTGCTCAATGGATAGCTTTTCCTCATATTGAGGTAGAACTTCTTGTGTTTTAGTTTATGGCCATTGCTTCTCGCTCTCTGGACACCACAGAAAAGAGTCTGGTACTGTCCTCTGACACCCCTTGGAGATATTTGCACGGATTGATGAGATCCCCTCTCAGTTTTCCCTTCTCCAGACGAGCCAGGCCCAGCTCCGGCAGTGTCTCCTCCTCGGGGAGATGCTCAGTCCCTTACTCATCCCTGTCGGCCCTGCCTTTCATCCTCTGAGGGGCCGAGGGATGGCAGCCGCCTCCTGAGGGCACGGCGAGCGCTGAGGCGAGCGGGGCCGCGACGTTACAGATTAGAAAAAAACTTTTCACCGTCCAGGCGGTCAGACCTTGGAAGGGGCTGCCCAGGGAGGTGGTGGAGTTATCCTCCCTCGGGGCGTTCAAGAGCCGTCTGCATCTGTCGCTGGGTGATGTGGTGTGGTAGTTTAGGGGTTACGGTAGCGGTGCTGGGCTGACGGTTGGAAGAGACGATCTTAAACCGGTAGATGATCTTAAACCAGTAGATGATCTTAAACCAGTAGATTATCTTCCAACCGTGATGACGCCGTGATTCCCTGATTCCGTGGTTCCCTGATTCCGTGACCCCACCGTCCCCTCAGCGCGGGCCGGGGGCCGCCCCCCCCTTCCTCCCCTCC